>BPLQ01002897.1:0-36721 GCA_021605075.1 Caerostris darwini
ACTGAATAGTGATATTTACACTTTTTTGTGATTTAAATAAATAAGATATTTCTTTTTTGTGATTCACTATATACTGTCATAATTTATAAGTTACAATTTTTTTTGTGATATTTACATTCTCTAATAAAACGCAAATAAAACAAAAAAACACATGTGTTTTCTTTCCTTTTCTAAAATTTCTACTACCGGTATTAAGATCTAAAAAATACCGAATACCGGTATTGAACTTTTGGTCCGATATTGCAATCCCTAATTGTGAGTGTAGATTTTATCCATCCAATTAAATCTGAATTTGTTGTATACTTTTCTGTATAATATGAATGTCGTAAGGTCAGATTTTCCTACATTAGGGTAGAAAACGTATTTCGTCATGTTGTTTGTTGTTGTTGTTGTTGTTTCTTATCCCACTTGGCTGGCCAAGCCCACGAGCCCATACGTGCTCATGATTGAAGGGGAAGGAAGCAGCTTCTGTTGTGATGGAGCACCCGTAGGTAGAAGCCTGACTTTTGCTCCGTGACGCTCTTACAGTCATAGGAGACTGGGACCTACAGCTTAAAGTGGATTCCGAACCACTACAAACATCCATGGCACCGCCGGGATTCGAACCCGAAACCTGTGGCACCGAGCGCCAGAGCGCTAGACACTCGGCCATTCATGTCCCAAATTTGCCAACGGCACGCGGTGTTCCCAGGTGGTCACCCACCCAAGTACTGACCGCGCCCAATGATGCTTGACTTCGGTGATCTAAACGAGAACCGGTATATTCAGCATTCTAATAAGAATGCACAAAAATGTCCAAAAATCTTTGTTTTCCATGACAAAAAAAAAAAAAAAAAAAAAAAAAAATCTATTTCATAAAGATTCTTTTCCTTAAGAATCTTTATTTTATAGCATATTTCATTTTTTTATTCGTATATTTCAATAAAATATAAATAATTTTAATTATATGTGAGTAATAAAAGCTTTCTGTAACTTTCATTTTAAATTTCACTCTTCTTTTTGAGCACGACAATCAATTGGAAGCTGGAGGCTTCAATAAGTGAGCTTGCTTTTTTTTTTTTTTTCTTTTTCAGCAGTAGTAACACTTAATTTATTATCGTTAAAAAATTGAAAACATATATTTTTTTCCATTATAAATTCTTATTTTTTTATTGACTAATAACTTTGCACACCATCATTAAAAACAAATATTGCTATATGTGTAGCAATTGGTAAGGTGTGGTAAGGCCATTGAGATGGCCTACAAAAACTGGCTTATGAACAGTTGGTAACGAATACAGATAACTTTTGGTAATGAAATTTTGTGTTTATAGTCAAAATCTGTACAATTGTACATAGCCCTGTTATATGCACACCAGGTTTATAATGCTTTGGGGCAAATCCAGGACATTTATTCATCATCTGTGTTGCCCAGATTACTTATTATTAATGATTATAAGCCAAGCCTTGACTTTCATTTATTTTTATCTTGTCAATGTATATTGAACAGTACTATATTCTGAGCAATTATTTTTGGAAACATTATTAATATCTTTCCAATATTGCTGTACACAGATGAAAGAGCAAAGGACATTTTTTATCTGTGGCACTTTTAACTGGATTTATATTCATGAATTTAGAATTATATTCTTTATCTTTTTTTGCATGTCATCTAACGGAGAAATCAGCACAAAAATAAAACTTTCCAACAAAAAAAAGAAAAGAAAAAAAAGAAAGAAAGCACAAAATTGAATCTAACTATTTGCTACTTAAACCAAACATAATAAATAACTTCAATCGTTAGATTAAGTTGTTCGTGTCCTTCTCACTGCTACAAATTTGAAAAATATATCATAACTCAATGTTAAAAACGAAAAAAAAAAGTTTTATCTAAACCGAAAGTGAAACTACACGATGGGTGTGGTAGCAACCATTTCAAGGCCGAATTTGTGTAAGCATCCTTTTATTTATATTTTTTAAAATATCTTAAACTTAATATCAAAATGTTCAGCATAAACTGGAGCATAATAAATGTGTATTGAAGAATGAAAATGTTCAAGTTAAATAAATATGAGACCTCTTATGATTTTGTATTCAAAGAATATATATATTAAAAGAATCTCAAATTAATTTCTATGGAGTCCATATTTGGATCAGAAAAGTCAAAATAATAATCAGAAAAGTAAATGTTTCGCACTATGTGAGCAACAATAAGGAATATGAAACATTCAGAGCACGGCAGAATTGCCAAAAAAAAAAAAATCAGGAACTGCATTACTCCAAATTCGCTTCGTCTTTATTTTTATTTCTATTAATTTATTTATTCTTTTTCGTTTATTTATTTATTTATTTTTATTTATTTAATATTTTATTCTTAAGACTTGACTGCATAGTGGGTATCAGAAGATCCAAGCCAGAAGTTATCATCTAAAGATCATAAAATGAAATCGTGTCTTAACTAGATTGATTTCTTGAGGTCTGTGGGGGGTCCATTGGGTCCTCAAATTTGTCTAATACTTTTTAAAATATTTTTCATATCTCTGTAATGTATTTCGTATGATCATTATTTGACAGACAATAGCATCACAAGGGGAGTTAATTATTTATGTAATGTTACGAGATTTAATTGTATTTAAAATATAAATATGAATTATAAAATATCTTAGCCCCCATTTAAACATTTTTTTTCTATTTTTTTTCATCTTGTTTTTCTTTCTTTCTACTATCTAAAATGGTATTTTGCCTTTAAATACCATTTTTATTCAAAGGTATATCATTGATATCAACCTCATTATATCATATTAATATCAACCTCATCGAAAACCATATTTTCTAAAATATTTTACTTACGAATATTTACTTAAGCAAAAATAATTTTAAAAACATTAACAAGTAAAACTTAATATTCATTATCTTCTGCCTAAATAATTTTCTTTTTTTTCTTGTCATTTATTTTCATATTTCTTACAAAGAAAGTCTTATCGACTAATAACTTCTTCACATCAAAACACTTACTTCTAAACTCATGTCAAATAATTATTAGCATACGTACTCATTTACCAGATAATTATTGATTAAATTTTCATTTTAATCCTTTTGTTAAAATAAATATTAATTTAATTATTAATATAAATAAACTTTATTAAAATAAATAAAATTTTAAATATTAATAACCAATAACTTCTCCGCTTACTTCGAAACTCTTATGAAATAATAATTAGCATACCTAGTCACTTATCAAATTAATTATTAATTAAATTTTCATTTTAATCATTTTATTAAAACAAATATAAAGTTATAAATAAAATAACTTTTATTAAAATAAATAAAATATTAAATATTAATAGCAAATAACTTCTTCACAGCGAAACACTTACTTCTAAACTCACATAAAATAATAATTATACATTCATTTACCACATAATTAATTGATTACATTTTCATTTTAATCCCTTTATTAATATAAATAAACCTTATTAAAATAAATTAAATAACCTTTATTAAAACAAATAATATATTAAATGTAGATAAACAATAACTTCTTTACATCGAAACACTTACTTCTAAACTCATATAAAATAATAACTAGCATACATACTCATTTACCAGATAATTATTATATATATTTTCATTTTAATCCTTTTATTGAAATAAATATTAATTTAATTATTAATATAAATAAACTTTATTAAAATAAATAAAATTTTAAATATTATATTTATTTTAATATTTAATAATTCTTTACATCAAAACACTTAACTTATAAACTCATACAAAATAATAATTAGCATACATAGTCATTTACCAGATAATTGATTAAATTTTCATTTTAATCCTTTTATAAAAATAAATAAAATATTAGTTTAATAATTGACATAAATAAACCTTATTAAAATAAATAAAACAATCTTTATTAAAATAAAAAAATATTAAACAAAATAAAAATTGGTTAGAAGTTATTGGTTTAAATAAAATATTAAACCGATAACTTCTTCACATTGAAACACTTATTTCTAAACACATAAAAAATAATAATTATCACACATAGTCATTTACCAGAAAAATATTGATTAAATTTTCATTTAAATTTTTTTATTAAAATATTTATACATTTTTTTTATTAAATTTCATATTTCGAAAATGGATATTTTCAAGTAAGACTAAATAAAGAGAATAATAATAAATAAAAATATACATACATAAAATATAGTCGCATACAAAAAGTTTAAAATGTTAATAAAAATGGAAGGATAAGTTTTCTTACCAGTTGGATTCAGAGGAGTTTAGAACGGCAACTTCTCTTCATACGCCTCACCTATATATATGAGAAAAATTAACAAATGCATCTGACTCGAAATATGGCAGATCTTTATCGATTATTTTTCATCACGTCTAAGGATCAACGAAACTTGATAGGATGATCCAAACATGGGTCAAATAAAGTTTCGCTTTTGATTGCGTTATCTTCAACGAATCTTGAAATAAGAGATTCTGTGATTCATGTCTGTTATTACCAACATTGAAATTCTTTTTCTTTTTCCTCTCTATCTCTCTCCATCTTTCTATCTGAGTAATAGAAGAAAACAAATATTTATTTAAGATGCGAGTGTTTTATTTTAATTTTGGTATCGTACAATTTATGGTTTTTATTTTCGTTTTTATGTTTATTAAATATATTAATTAATACAACAATATTCAAACTCTACATTTCGCGGAATACTATGTTCAGTAAAAACTAACAAGTGTTCTTATAATAAGTTATATTGTATTATAGATTACTTTCTAATATCAGTAGAAATACATCTCGCGAGATGAAATAACATTTGCTATCTGATTTTAATGCCTATGGCCGAATGACTGACGCTTTGGCAGTCGAGGCCTCAAGTGTCGGGTCCGAGTTCAAGCGGTGCCATGGAGGTTTGTACTGGCTCAGAATCCACTTTAAACAAGTAGGGCAGCGTAGGGCTGACAATCCAACTCCGTAAAAAGATAGGGGCCTGAATGGCCGAGCGGCTAACGCTCTGGCGCTCGGTACCACAGGTTTCGGGTTCGAGTCCCGGCGGTGCCATGGGTGTTTGTAGTGGTTCGGAATCCACTTTAAACTGTAGGTCCCAGTCTGTTTAGCCTAAAGTGTGCACAAGGTGACCGTAGAGCGACAAACCAAACCGTAAAAAGATAACATTTCTTGTTTTGAAATCTGCCTGTAGGCAGATGGCCTTGGCCATGGAGTTGTTGCTGTAATGAAGAAGAACTAGATTTTAATGTTTTTTACACGAGATTCATTTAATGTCAATGTGTGCACAAAAAATATCAATAGAACCAGGTTGTACTGTTGATCAAGAGACTATTAGAAAAATAATTGTTTACCTGATTGATTAATTTTCTGAAAACGAATTTTTACATTCACACTCCAACATAAACACTGCGATGGTCCATTTGCTACAAATTGATAGTTCATTAACATATGAGGAACTATTGCATAAAATGACCCTATCGATTTGATCTGAAAATCTTTGATAGAAAAACATTACACCCACTTCATTCAAAGAAATAAGAAAATGAAACATACATTTCTGTTGTTGTTGTTGTTATTTAGTTTTGAAAAGAAAAGTTATTGCAGGGATCCATAAAAGCCCGAGTAAACGTAACCTTATAACATTATGTTATTAACAAGTTTCCAAGTTCACATGTTGTTTATATCTGGTAATTTTGCTGAAAAATTAAATCTTTGAAATATGTTCATTTCATGTTTAATAAAAAAATAAATATTCGAAAAAGAAACTTTTTTTTTTTACATTTGGTTTCTAATTTTTATTAACTGGAAATATAAGTACTTCTTCATTGGCGCGACAGTTCCATGGTGGGTCAAGTCGTCTGCGTATTGGAAGATTTCGAGATATGAATTATTTTATTTTTACAGCGTAGGGTTGTCTTATCTACGTCCAACTCTCTACAGTCATATTAGACAAGTAACTACGGTTTAAAGGGGATTTCGAACCACTACAAACATCCATGGCAAGTTAGGATTGGAACTCGAAACCTCTGGCACTTCAAGGTCTTATCTGTAATATTTTATTTTATTATTCTAATATTCTAACATTTAATTTATTATGTTACTTCTATTGTTCATCAAAAGCTATCAATAAATATTTGTTTCACGAATTCATCATGTATTTTATGGCACTAGGAAAAATATTTTCTATTATCCTATTCAAAAAGCAGAGATATTTGTTGCTTTTAAATAATCCAATAAAATTCAAAGGTCTTTTCGGATCCCCATATGTGTGCAATTATTAAAAAAAAAATTTTAAAAATAACCTACATTGCTAAACATTTGAAATCAATACCAACATCAAATTCTTTATTTATTTATATCTATGCAGTCAGATTAATTATGTTTAAAATGTTTAACTGGCATGTCTATCATATTTTTAATTCATTAATATATGTATATATATCTATATATATATATATATAAATACTTAATTTGAAAATTTGTAAGGTTGCATTCAAACCGAACTCTAAGTATGTAATTATTCCTCATTACCCAGTGTTGTTTGTGTTTTTGCAATATTTCGATAGATGGCAGCACGAGACACTGCTCAGCTTTATAAACGAATATAAAATGTTTTTAAAAATTATTTTAATCTTGGAGAAGAAAAACTATATTTGATCGAGATGAATTTAAAAGAAAATATGGGGAGATTTCCATACAAGGTGCCATATTAAAACTGACTCCAAGACCCGCCCCGGGATTTTTTCGCCAAATTTAGTCAATTGGCGACCTCTACGAAAGGCGATAAACAGATAGTTTTTTTAAGTCTGCATATTAAAATAGAAATAATTACATACACGAAAAGGTAAACCAATTTAACTTAATAAGGTTTTTAAATTTTTGAAAATAATATTCTCCTTTACATTTTCCTCTCGTAACTTAATGCCTTCCAAAATGAATAGGTAAACATTTTATAAAATGTTATTTTGATATCAATACAGGTATGTATAACATTTAGTTTCTGTTCATGAAACTACTTTTTAATGCAGGCACAATAAATCCGTAGGTTTTGCAAATAATTCTATGATAGAAGGAAACCTCCCATACTATATGTCATTCAATAGGGTGCTTGCTACAAATTTTTATGGGTTTAATAATTCTAGATAGGCTGGGTAATGAGGAATATAATTCGTATATGCAGATACAGTGACAAATGAATTCAAGTCAAATTACTCGGTCTTTGAAAACAACAACTCTGACGTTATGTTGCAAGTGAAGCCCTTAGAATTTGATTGTAATAAAAATTATTATTATTCTAATCCAGTTACTTCCTGAACAAAGTAACTTCAATATATTATTATATTATCTGCAGAAAAACGGAGTTCTTCAGATGACAAAAGTTCTGTTGAATAACATATTCCTTTAAAGGTAAATATTATTCAACAGCCTGTTATGAATGTTCTGCCAATATGGCCTTTTTTGGGTTAAGAAATATGTTTGAATCACAGTTCTTAAGGCAGAAAAACTAAATTATTTTTATATAAAAACCTTATTAGAGCTATTTCAATCTATGGCTCTGAAACTTGGACTTTGGCAAGATCTGATGAGACCCATTTGAGTATATTTGAGCGGAATATTTTATTGATGGTATTAAGGAAAGTGATTGTTGGAGAAGACGGTACAACGCAGAAATTTATAAATACTATAAAGACCTAAATTTTAAAAAAATTATTAAGTTCAACAGATTAAACCATGCTGCTCATATATTTAGAATGAATGAGTTAAACCCTGTAAAAAGGCTCGTGTTGACAAAACCACAGAGATAAAGATGATAATCCAAATTGCGATGAATAGACACAGTTGAAAAAGATTTTGCTGTACTGTACGTTGAGAATTGGAGGACTATTGTCACCCAGAGGAATGCACGGAAATCTCTTCAAAGGAAAGATTTGGCCCACTCTCGGCTGTCGTGCAATTTATGATGATTTTAGGAAGGTAATTAGCTTTCCAGTTTTAAATTTGTCACATTATTTAGAGATAAATACGCCAAAAAAGTGAGAAATTAATCGTCACTTTAGTATCTTTTGTAGTGACGTACACAGCGTATGAATCAGAGCGTCCACTTTTGATTTGCGAGTCATTTTACTCATCAGTGACGTATTGGGCAAAATCATCTTAGGTTGTTCCCATATATAATGATGTGTATAGATGGGACATAAGGTATCCGATTAAGAACAACAACAAGAGAGAAAGATATTTTAACATGCAGAACCTTTATTTTACTTGATTCAATTAATTTTGTAATTAGTAATGAATAATTCTGATTTGAAATCATACCATATAAACTTTTGCATTTACTATTGCTACCCTTATTAAATTATGCTTATGATAGTGAAGTTGTAAGAGTTTTTCTAAAATACAAGCTATTTTTAGCAAAATCGTTTTCATGTACATCATACCAACATAAAAAGTATGAAATCTATCCTTTTTCGTATAGAAAAAAAGCTAATAGAAGAAAGAAACAAATAAGCTAATAGAAAATAGGCGAATGTCATCCGAACAAAACCAAAATCATTAATTTTCATATCAATTTATTTATTTAAATTTTTATCAATTTATCAATGTTTTTATTCTAATTTATTTTTTTATAAATGCTCCTATGCTGTTTTTTAGTGACCAAACCTTTAATAAATTTAGTATAAACTGACGCATAGGATATCATAAAAAATGGCATTAAGCTATTCAAATTTGGTATTCTTTTAACATGTCCAAAAGCAATATAATAAGAGCTTATCTCTATTTTTCTTTAAAAAAATCAACAATGCAGCGAGTAAGCAAACACCTAAATTATTACTTAATAGTCAGTTAGTGCCTGTCAATTAACTATGCAATGTGCAAATTTATCTCAGCATTTTATAATGTCTTGTAAATTTTTCTCCATCATTTAATTATGAAATATCCAAGTTTATACTCCGGCATATAATTGTAAAAAATGTAACTTTGTCTGTAATATTTAATTATGAAATATGTAATTTTTTCTTATTTTATTGTGAAATGTGTAAATTTTTCTCATTTTATTATGAAATGCGAAAATTTCTTTCAGCGTTTTGTTAAAAATATAGTAAATTTGTCTCCATCATTTAATTATGAAATGCATAAATTTTTTTTTTTAGTGTTTTGTTAAAAATATAGTAAATTTAGCTTCAGTATTTAATGTAGTATATTTTTCTCCATCATTTAATTACGAAATATACAAGTTTGTTCTCCGACTATAATTGTAAAATATATAAATTTGAATCCAACATTTAATTATGAAATGTATAAATTTTGTTCTAGCGTTTTGTTAAAAACATAGTAAATTTGTCTCCAGTGTTTAATGTAGTACAGTTGTCTCCAGTATTTAATGTAGTGAACTTGTCTCCAGCATTTAATTTAGTAAATCTGTCTCCAGCATTTAATGTAGTAAATTTGTCTCCATCATTTAATTACGAAATATACAAGTTTGTTCTCCGACTATAATTGTAAAATGTATAAATTTGAATCCAACATTTAATTATGAAATGTATAAATTTTGTTCTAGCGTTTTGTTAAAAACATAGTAAATTTGTCTCCAGTGTTTAATGTAGTAAACTTGTCTCCAGCATTTAATGTAGTAAATTTGTCTCCATCATTTAATTACGAAATATACAAGTTTGCTCTCCGACTATAATTGTAAAATGTATAAATTTGAATCCAACATTTAATTATGAAATGTATAAATTTTGTTCTAGCGTTTTGTTAAAAACATAGTAAATTTGTCTCCAGTGTTTAATGTAGTAAACTTGTCTCCAGCATTTAATGTAGTAAATTTGTCTCCATCATTTAATTAAGAAATATACAAGTTTGCTCTCCGACTATAATTGTAAAATGTATAAATTTGAATCCAACATTTAATTATGAAATGTATAAATTTTCTTCTAGCGTTTTGTTAAAAACATAGTAAATTTGTCTCCAGTGTTTAATGTAGTAAACTTGTCCCAGCATTTAATGTAGTAAATTTGTCTCCATCATTTAATTACGAAATATACAAGTTTGCTCTCCGACTATAATTGTAAAATGTATAAATTTGAATCCAACATTTAATTATGAAATGTATAAATTTTGTTCTAGCGTTTTGTTAAAAACATAGTAAATTTGTCTCCAGTGTTTAATGTAGTAAACTTGTCTCCAGCATTTAATTTAGTAAACTTGTCTCCATCATTTAATTACGAAATATACAAGTTTGCTCTCCGACTATAATTGTAAAATGTATAAATTTGAATCCAACATTTAATTATGAAATGTATAAATTTTGTTCTAGCGTTTTGTTAAAAACATAGTAAATTGTCTCCAAAATGTATAAATTTGTCTCAGCATTTAATGTAGTAAATTTGTCTCCATCATTTAATTACGAAATATACAAGTTTGCTCTCCACTATAATTGTAAAATGTATAAATTTGAATCCAACATTTAATTATGAAATGTATAAATTTTGTTCTAGCGTTTTTTAAAAACATAGTAAATTTGTCTCCAGTGTTTAATGTAGTAAACTTGTCTCCAGCATTTTAATGTAGTAAATTTGTCTTCCATCATTTAATTACAGAAATATACAAGTTTGCTCTCCGACTATAATTGTAAAATGTATAAATTTGAATCCAACATTTAATTATGAAATGTATAAATTTTGTTCTAGCGTTTTGTTAAAAACATAGTAAATTTGTCTCAGTGTTTAATGTAGTAAACTTGTCTCCAGCATTTAATATAGTAAATTTGTCTCCATCATTTAATTACGAAATATACAAGTTTGCTCTCCGACTATAATTGTAAAATGTATAAATTTGAATCCCAACATTTAATTATGAAATGTATAAATTTTGTTCTAGCGTTTTGTTAAAAACATAGTAAATTTGTCTCCAGTGTTTAATGTAGTAAACTTGTCTCCAGCATTTAATTTAGTAAACTTGTCTCCATCATTTAATTACGAAATATACAAGTTTGCTCTCCGACTATAATTGTAAAATGTATAAATTTGAATCAACATTTAATTATGAAATGTATAAATTTTGTTCTAGCGTTTTGTTAAAAACATAGTAAATTTGTCTCCAGTGTTTAATGTAGTAAACTTGTCTCCAGCATTTAATGTAGTAAATTTGTCTCCATCATTTAATTACGAAATATACAAGTTTGCTCTCCGACTATAATTGTAAAATGTATAAATTTGAATCAACATTTAATTATGAAATGTATAAATTTTGTTCTAGCGTTTTGTTAAAAACATAGTAAATTTGTCTCCAGTGTTTAATGTAGTAAACTTGTCTCCAGCATTTAATTTAGTAAATTTGTCTCCATCATTTAATTACAGAAAATATACAAGTTTGCTCTCCGACTATAATTGTAAAATGTATAAATTTGAATCCAACATTTAATTATGAAATGTATAAAAAAAATTTTGTTCTAGCGTTTTGTTAAATTTGTCATAGTAAATTTGTCTCAGTGTTTAATTTTTGTAGTAAACTTGTCTCCAGCATTTAATTGTAAATTTGTCTCCATCATTTAATTACAGAAATATACAAGTTTGCTCTCCGACTATAATTGTAAAATGTATAAATTTGAATCCAACATTTAATTATGAAATGTATAAATTTTGTTCTAGCGTTTTGTTAAAAACATAGTAAATTTGTCTCCAGTGTTTAATGTAGTAAACTTGTCTCCAGCATTTAATGTAGTAAATTTGTCTCCATCATTTAATTACGAAATATACAAGTTTGCTCTCCGACTATAATTGTAAAATGTATAAATTTGAATCCAACATTTAATTATGAAATGTATAAATTTTGTTCTAGCGTTTTGTTAAAAACATAGTAAATTTGTCTCCAGTGTTTAATGTAGTAAACTTGTCTCCAGCATTTAATGTAGTAAATTTGTCTCCATCATTTAATTACGAAATATACAAGTTTGCTCTCCGACTATAATTGTAAAATGTATAAATTTGAATCCAACATTTAATTATGAAATGTATAAATTTTGTTCTAGCGTTTTGTTAAAAACATAGTAAATTTGTCTCCAGTGTTTAATGTAGTAAACTTGTCTCCAGCATTTAATGTAGTAAATTTGTCTCCATCATTTAATTAGAAATATACAAGTTTGCTCTCCGACTATAATTGTAAAATGTATAAATTTGAATCCAACATTTAATTATGAAATGTATAAATTTTGTTCTAGCGTTTTGTTAAAAACATAGTAAATTTGTCTCCAGTGTTTAATGTAGTAAACTTGTCTCCAGCATTTAATGTAGTAAATTTGTCTCCATCATTTAATTACGAAATATACAAGTTTGCTCTCCGACTATAATTTGTAAAATGTATAAATTTGAATCCAACATTTAATTATGAAATGTATAAATTTTGTTCTAGCGTTTTGTTAAAAACATAGTAAATTTGTCTCCAGTGTTTAATGTAGTAAACTTGTCTCCAGCATTTAATGTAGTAAATTTGTCTCCATCATTTAATTACGAAATATACAAGTTTGCTCTCCGACTATAATTGTAAAATGTATAAATTTGAATCCAACATTTAATTATGAAATGTATAAATTTTGTTCTAGCGTTTTGTTAAAAACATAGTAAATTTGTCTCAGTGTTTAATGTAGTAAACTTGTCTCCAGCATTTAATGTAGTAAATTTGTCTCCATCATTTAATTACGAAATATACAAGTTTGCTCTCCGACTATAATTGTAAAATGTATAAATTTGAATCCAACATTTAATTATGAAATGTATAAATTTTGTTCTAGCGTTTTGTTAAAAACATAGTAAATTTGTCTCCAGTGTTTAATGTAGTAAACTTGTCTCCAGCATTTAATGTAGTAAATTTGTCTCCATCATTTAATTACGAAATATACAAGTTTGCTCTCCGACTATAATTGTAAAATGTATAAATTTGAATCCAACATTTAATTATGAAATGTATAAATTTTGTTCTAGCGTTTTGTTAAAAACATAGTAAATTTGTCTCCAGTGTTTAATGTAGTAAACTTGTCTCCAGCATTTAATGTAGTAAATTTGTCTCCATCATTTAATTACAGAAATATACAAGTTTGCTCTCCGACTATAATTGTAAAATGTATAAATTTGAATCAACATTTAATTATGAAATGTATAAATTTTGTTCTAGCGTTTTGTTAAAAACATAGTAAATTTGTCTCCAGTGTTTAATGTAGTAAACTTGTCTCCAGCATTTAATGTAGTAAATTTGTCTCCATCATTTAATTACGAAATATACAAGTTTGCTCTCCGACTATAATTGTAAAATGTATAAATTTGAATCCAACATTTAATTATGAAATGTATAAATTTTGTTCTAGCGTTTTGTTAAAAACATAGTAAATTTGTCTCCAGTGTTTAATGTAGTAAACTTGTCTCCAGCATTTAATGTAGTAAATTTGTCTCCATCATTTAATTGAAATATACAAGTTTGCTCTCCGACTATAATTGTAAAATGTATAAATTTGAATCCAACATTTAATTATGAAATGTATAAATTTTGTTCTAGCGTTTTGTTAAAAACATAGTAAATTTGTCTCCAGTGTTTAATGTAGTAAACTTGTCTCCAGCATTTAATGTAGTAAATTTGTCTCCATCATTTAATTACGAAATATACAAGTTTGCTCTCCGACTATAATTGTAAAATGTATAAATTTGAATCCAACATTTAATTATGAAATGTATAAATTTTGTTCTAGCGTTTTGTTAAAAACATAGTAAATTTGTCTCCAGTGTTTAATGTAGTAAACTTGTCTCCAGCATTTAATGTAGTAAATTTGTCTCCATCATTTAATTACGAAATATACAAGTTTGCTCTCCGACTATAATTGTAAAATGTATAAATTTGAATCCAACATTTAATTATGAAATGTATAAATTTTGTTCTAGCGTTTTGTTAAAAACATAGTAAATTTGTCTCCAGTGTTTAATGTAGTAAACTTGTCTCCAGCATTTAATGTAGTAAATTTGTCTCCATCATTTAATTACAATATACAAGTTTGCTCTCCGACTATAATTGTAAAATGTATAAATTTGAATCCAACATTTAATTATGAAATGTATAAATTTTGTTCTAGCGTTTTGTTAAAAACATAGTAAATTTGTCTCCAGTGTTTAATGTAGTAAACTTGTCTCCAGCATTTAATTTAGTAAATCTGTCTAGCATTTAATTACGAAATATACAAGTTTGTTCTCCGACTATAATTGTAAAATGTATAAATTTGAATCCAACATTTAATTATGAAATGTATAAATTTTGTTCTAGCGTTTTGTTAAAAACATAGTAAATTTGTCTCCAGTGTTTAATGTAGTAAACTTGTCTCCAGCATTTAATGTAGTAAATTTGTCTCCATCATTTAATTACGAAATATACAAGTTTGCTCTCCGACTATAATTGTAAAATGTATAAATTTGTATGCAACATTTAATTATGAAATATGGTAATTTGTCTCATTTTATTGTGAAATGTGTAAATTTCCCTCTAGTGTATTGTTAAAAATGTAGTAAATTTGTCTCCAGTATTTAATGCAATAAATTTGTCCCCGGTATTTAATGTAATAAATTTGTCTCCAGCATTTAATGTAGCATATTTGTCTCCAGAAATTAATTATGAAACGCGCAAAATGTCTAAACGTATAAATATGAAATTTGTAAGCTAATGCATGTCCATAAAAATATCCAGTATTTAACTTATTCTGACAGCTAAATATAGTTTTTTAAATGCTTTCAATTCCAACAAAACAGACAAAACAAAACATGGGATGGCAGAGCATGCGGGAAATGCAAGATGTAATTCAAAGGGACATCCTGGAAGGTGAAATGATTTCTATACACATATGACCAGTTTCCTGAAATAAGCGAAACGAAAAAAGGGAAGTTCTTTCAATTTCTTTTGTATAAAATAAACAAAATCAGCGGATGGATTCTTTGTCAAATTATAATTGTTTGAAAAGGAAAACAGGAAAAAAAACCAGACGGAGTTGCTTGTTATCATTATGAACAAAACAATTTATGCCTGCCATCACAAAAGAATAAACACAAGAAAAAAATCATCAATATTAATCTTGATATTTTTCTAAAATGTTAAATTATGTAATCTTCCAATTTCTGGGCCACCGTGTGATATAAATTTGAATTAATACATTAAAATCGTCAGATAAATTATTTAGGGTATATGGAATAATAAACTCTTCTCTAAAATTCAAGAACTATATTATAATAATAATTGCAAATTAGTTTCCAATCAATCCTTTACATTCATACATAGCGTTTACAATATATTTCACGTAAATATTATTACTCATATAATTCACCCTTTTCAACCATCGTCTAGTAAAAGTAAAGTCTATAAAAACATCAATAATTTTTATTGTTATTATTTTTATGTTTCTTGATGAAAATGTAAAGTTACTTTGTTAAAATCCCCTGGTAACCTTTTAAATATTTGTAGAATCATAATGATTTCTGCTTTAAAATTATAAATATTTTCATTCATATTTTTCAATAAATATATTTCACTCTAGATGTAATCATTGCCAACATCGCCAAAACCTCGTCGGCATCGCCAACATTATCGTCAACATCGCCAATAGCATCTCCAAATTATCTCTTTTAAGCGAGTATTCCCCTTTTTTATTTTAATTGGTTGCTCCTTAACGGAAAGTAACAAATACTGATATATTCGATTTCCTGAAGAAGGCCAGGCTAAACTAATGAAACATATAGACATATATAGTAAGGCACAAGTAGATGTTTTTCAAAAATACTTGGAATAAATAAAGAGATAAATAAAACAATAAACAATTGTTGCAATCGCAAATACAAAAGTTGTGCTTGAGATTTTTATTTTATGAAACATGACACATATATAATTTTCCCGAATTTATAAATATCATGAAATGAAAAGTGCATAAATAAATATCAAACTCATTTAATGCATAATTTACTACATTAAAACTCTAACAAATGAATACTCTAACGAATGTAAGCATTTTATGCTTAACATTTTAAACATGAAACTGCGTATTAGTACATCTACCTGTTTGATAAATTTATTACAAGTTAATGTAGCGAATTATTTTTTTATGATATATAACATTAAAAATATGTAGGATATTTAATTTAATTTAAACTTTTTAACAAAACATTAATCCCCAGATTATAAAGGAAATAAATTAGTGCATTTTATTCATATCACATGGAAGTAAGATTGATTACGGAAATATTAAAAAAAAAATTCCAGTTAAAGTTACAGAATAAATTAGGTATTTTAGTTTTTTTTAAAAATTGAGTTCCTAACTTATTCTTCAACAATAAAAATTGATAAAACAATTTTTTGTTACATTTTTCAATTCCTTCTATTAGATCACACTCTCCCTATATATATCTTGTTCAAATTTTCAATCGTTCATAAAATACTTTTTATTCATCCACTCGAGTTGTAATACATTTTTTTTTGAACTTGTAGTGGATGACGATGTTAACACAGTTTTTTCAAATATTAATTCAGTAATTAAATTGAATTCATTAATTTTAGTTTTTTTTAGATTTAAGTTCAATATATCTACCAATAGAGGGCGCCAGATAAACTTAAAAGAATGAATGAAAATTAGTTATGAAGTACTTTCTGCAATAGAGTGAAAAAAAAAGTAGGAATTGACTTTAAAAACTTTTTTTTATATTACTTGGTTCTAAATGAAAGATAATGAAAAGGTTAAGGTGCTACTATAGGGTGCTGTGTTTTTAGAGGTGGTAGATCTTGTTTTTGTGGATTCTGGATGTGTGTAGTCATACGATTGCACATTTACAGTGGGCTTTATGTCCTTGAAACCTTCTGGCTTGCGCAGATTGAATCTATCTTGGTAGCCTTTGAAAGATGTTATAGGGTTGCTGAAAGTTGGGAAACTTCTGAAATGAGTTTCCAACATCCTATCAATGTAATCTGGTTCAAGAGGGTCACTCGATTTAGGGGCATCAAGTTCTATTGGTCTCGAACTTTCATATGATGGAATTTCTCTGTCGTAATTAACAGATGGCTGAGACTCAAGGGAAGGGGAAGAAACTCGAAAACTTGTTGGCAACTCTGGTAATTTTGCATCTGGTCCCTGCACATTCGGATATTCACATTCTTTGGTAATAATAACGCTCTTGGCCTCAGAATTTCCATTCTTTTTCTGGTCTTCAGGATCGATTATCTTTTTGACGACAGTTCTGCAACCTTTTTCATCGACTTCTTCTTCTCGACGTTGTGGTGCATCTCTCCAATAGGGTTTACCTATATAAATAAAAGAGTATGAGATTACATAAATTTATTCTAAGAAAAATCACATCACCCATACCATTATAAAAGATTAAAATGCTTCGGAACAAATGCTATACAGATTTCTCTATAGTCATGAAGCCTTTTCTATCTAATGCTATTATGTATGCCTTTACACATTAAAAGCCCCAATACCAAATGAAAACCTATTATAATAAGTAAACTTACTCGTGTGCTATTCTCCTAGTGTGAAATCATGTAGCTATGTTGTTGCAACTGCTTTATCACCAGAATAACTGAATTCGCCTTCATAAAAAGCAGCTTCTTGATTGTTGAAATATTGCTAAAATTTAATCACTCATTTATCAGTTTTATTCTAAATTCCTAAAGTAAATTGGAGCGAATTTGGATTTACATGACACAATTTGATCTTTTCTGGTAAAAAAAAAAAAATATAGAAATGAATGAATAATATGTTCATTAGAAAAATTCTTTTGCTGAGCTTTCAATCAAGAACTTGCTAAAATATTAATCTTGAAAATTGGAATTTATCTGCAAACAGCCTTACTATGGTGCCTCATTCACTTTATAGATGCCATTAATTTAAAAATTGGTTCGTTAAAATTTGTGGTATGCTGGTTCTTCTATCTAAAGGAATAATAATATACGGATGTGATTACTGAGAAAAAAAAATAAACATTTTGAATGAAGTATATGTTCCTTTTAATTTATTATAAATCTAAAATATCTGAACTGTGAATCTTATAGTATATGAATGAACAATGTATAATGAACTTTATCTAAATAAAAAATTATGCAATCTGAAATTCAAAAGTATGATTGTTCACTCGTAATTCCCGTATACATTAAAATGCAATTTAATTTTTTAATTTCTATTCAAAATAGTAATAATTTAAACATTAATAGCAAAAAAAGTAATTTAGGTGTATTTTGGCATTTTATTCGTTTAGTTTTAAAATTTTGAAAACTTTTTTATAGGAGTGTGATCCAACGTTAAGCTAGTAAAAAAATCACAAATCATTAAAAAAAGACCCCAGATCATTATAAAATTGATTGCAGTCCATTGAAAAATATTCTGGTAAAAATAAATGTATATTATTTTTTTGAGGTTCATAATTTATTGCACCTAGTATGTGGGTACATGTATTATTCAGAATTTTTTTGTTTATCTATTGATGAAATAAAATGAAATAATATCCATTTGAGACTACACTACTGGTATAATGCTTAAAATGAATAAAAAATTTGTTTACTTTATTCTATTATTATATTTCGTAAAGCATTTTTAAAAAAAAATTTTTTGTTGATAGAAAATAAGTAAACAACAGATTTTGATGGACATAAAATAAGCATAAGTCAAGTAGGAATACAAGCATTTATTGAAATCACAGAAACAACATGATTTCTTTCTCTTGAAAGCGAATCTCTACCCACACATAATACTCTGAAACTAATGACTACATTAAATGCATAAAGAGTACTGATATATTCCGTTGAGTTGTATTGACTTTGAATTAGATAGAAATAAATTTAAAAATAACAAAATTTGAGTCTATTAAGCCTTTCAACTAAATGAATAATCCAGTTATTATTAAGAATTAAAGGTCTGAAGCTCCCAAATTCACAATCTAGCTAATCAAGAATTAAAAAATCCAAAATTTTCTTAGTCAAGAATTAAAAAATAAATATATTATATTTAGAACCTTATTTAACAGAATGACAACAGTACATCCTGTATCAGTACTCCATTCAACAATGATATTTCAACCTAAAACTAAAATAAATACGTATATGTATGAACTACATTGAGTTCTCTATAAACTCTTGCAAATGCTTTCTCCTCTGCCGGTAATTGATTAATTACCTTTCAGTTTAGTTTCTGTTGAATCCTTTGCATAGGCATCGTAGTTAAAACGAGGCGAGTAGGAGAGAGAACCTTCACTAGCAGCTGCTTCTAGCAAAGCAAGGGGGTCTTTCATATACTGATTCCTGTTTTCATTGACCACTTTCTGGACAATAGATTCATAAAACTGCTTCACTTGGTCTGATCCTGCAGATTCTAAATCAGATACACCAAAAAGCGCGGGGAATTCTTCATCATACTTGAAAGCGCTTTCGAAGAACACTTTGGGTTCGTAGGACGATCTTCGAAAGCTGTCGTCAACCTCCCTTTCTGGATAGCCAAATCCTATTCGCTCAGTTGTCGCCTTTTTTGGATACTTCTTCGATTTTCTTTGAATGATGTAGGCTTTTTGGTCCATTTCTTCCGAGGTGTAATCTGCCTCTCCGTGTTTAGGCTTGGGCACGATGATGAATTTGGATTTGGGTGCATTCAGAACTCTTTCGTCCCTCTCCACCATTGCTTCGAGATCTTTCATGGGCAAAGAGGACATCACCTTTGCTTCCAAGTGTGCTCTGACTTCTGGATCCATGGGATGTTGGCAATTCGACTGTAGCAACTGCACCAACAAAATGCAGAAGCCCTGAAAGAAAAGTAAATAAATATGTTTTACAAGTACTTTCAAGAGAAGAGTAAACTTTATGGTAATTACAGGTAAAAAGTATAATTTTCCAATATAAAATAAAATTTTGTTTGTAAATATAAAATATTGTTTAATTTTTGAGAAACCTGATGCTACAGTGTCTGTGCTTTTTATTACATGTTTTATTGTAAATACTATTTTGACAATTAGTGATAGGGAATCCAGTGCTATAAAGTAGAGTGTTAATTTCATATTACATAATTCTAGAATTTTACTATTATACAAATTTATTTAATTTTGCTAATATATCTAAAGAAATTTACAAAAAAATTAAGGTTAATACAAAATTTTTTTAAGAATACTTATTGCATATTTTGAATACTAAATCCGGTTTTAAATAAAGATATTGTCAATAAATTAAAAATTTAACTTACATTTTTTTTATGTACATTTTTACGAAAACTTTTTTAACTATAAAGTAAACGTTTTCTTTCTCAAGTCATCTGTTTAATTAATGCTGATTACATAATATTTTTCAACACTAGATCTATAATTTTCTATGTATTTTAGTTTTCTCATTTAATGGACATTATTTCAATAAACACATGAGGTAAAACAATGAACTTTATATTTGACACTAGATACTAATGCTTGTTTATTGTGTTTGTTATGCAAAAAAAAAAAAAAAAAAAAAAAAAAATTACTGGACATATTTTTAAAAAAACTTAACAATACATTATTGTGATTTTATTTATAGAGTATAAAATAATACTATTATTCATATTTAATAATAGTAAAATAATTTTTTTCAAAATTTATTCTCACTTGAGCAATGCTATTGTTTGAAAAAATTCAACAAATTATCCTAAGTATGTACATTGCACAAGTAGTTTCGCAAATGACCTCCTTCGCCCAAGCAAAACATATGAAACCATTTCACGGCCATTAGCAGATAAGTGTGACTACAAACGTCATAACACATTTCATTCCACCAGTTGAATTCTTTTGTTTAGACCCTTAACAATCATGTTTCTGCAGCAAAATAAAATCTCTTTTTTTGCATGTATAGATCGTGTTCTACCAAATGCAAACTGACCTCAATGGATGGCGTTTCTTATGATTGCTATTTCAGTTGCCGAGTTCCAGTGGAAGCCGACAGAGAATGCATATCAGATGACCCGATTTAAATGTCCGCGGTCGAGGAGCGGACGTTGTGAAACGTGAACACTTTGTCGTGTGTGTTAACATCAAGCGACAAATGTTAATTTGGAAAAAAATATCGTACGACCTCTTATTCATGGCATTGTCACGAATGGTGATTCAATGTCGTTTTTTGCATTTGACTCTGTGAGTTTCCGCTTCATGGCGCCAAGGAACACATATGCAGCATGTTGAGAGAGGGGAATAAACTTTTAGATTAAAAATCAATAACACTTGTTCATGAACACTTTAAACATCAAGCGACGAGTTTAAATTTTGAAAAAAATATCGTACGACCTCTTATTTATGGCATTGTGACGAATAGTGATTCAATGCCGTTTTTGTATTTGCGTCTGTGCATTTCCGCTTCATGGTGCCAAGGAAGGTACTATACGCTGCATGTTAAAAGAGGGGAATACACTTGTTAGATTAAAAATCAATAGCACTTGTTCATGAACACTTTGTCGTTTATGTTAATATTAAGCGACAAATGTTAATTTGGAAAAAAAAATCGTATGACCTCTTATTCATGGCATTGTCACGAATAGTAATTCAACACCTCTTTTGCATTTGCGTCTGTGTCTTTCCCCTGCATGGTGCCAAGGAAAGTATTCCTATTCAAGGAAGGCAGCATGTTGAAAGAGGGGAATAAACTTTTTAGATTAAAAATCAATAACTTTTATCTTTTATTTTAAGAAAGTCTCTCTAGATAGTTTATAGAATAACAAGGAAATTAATGACTTGTAAGTATCCATAGAAAAGGACTTCAAAATTTCGTAGTATATTTTAGCTAAAGAATGTTATTCTCTGTGTGTTGAAAGAGAGAAATAAATTTTTTAGAACGGAAATCAATCACTTACAAAAGGATTTATGTAGCATATTTTAATTAAATTTAAATATGTTCCTGGTAATCATGTCATTAAAGTCTGGCAATTAAATAAAGTAGGTATAACATATAGTGTGATCATTTTGACTGTTTTAGTTGAACATAAGTGTCAATGATAGATAACCGTTACTATACTTCTACAGCCATCACTATACTTCTACAACCGGATTGGTCAGTTTGTCATTGATTTGTAGGGACTAACCACTTTGTTTAACAAATGCGATAAGAGCTTGGCGATTTTTGACTTTTTTTTTTTTGCGATATTTGGACATTGGCTTTGGCGAATCTTTGCTAATGTCGTAAACGGAAAAAAGTTATCCTATCTCTACAAAAGTAATGATAGCCTGCAATAAAATTATGTGACTAAGAGATTATTTGAAAACATTTCATTAACTTCTACAGACCATTATATTCAGAAATATAATTAACATACTGGCATTATTCGTGTATCCTAGTTCATCTTTATCCCTTGACTAACCAAGCAGATGGTTATAATTGAATTTGTCACTTCCCCAAAATTCTGCTCTTAATAATATTACCTAAGCGATCATAGACCTCCGGACGTTAAATATCCGTGTCAGATGACGTTGATGTGATAATTATCTAAAAATTTAAAGTCAACGAATTTATTGGATTGACAAGAAAGTATGTTCAGATTTTACCATGTACTTAATTGTTGAAAGAAAATAATTTCCTTTCATATTAAATGATTATTTCAAAATTTACTCTGCCGATTGTACACATTAAAAAAAATTAAATTAAAATAGGTTATGATTCTTTACTGTCCAAGAATAATTTATTTTATTAAGATATTATTTGAAAACATTTAACAAACTTCTACAGATCATTATTAAGAGAATATTTGAAAACATTTAACTAACTTTTACAGACCATTGTTAAGAGATTATTTGAAAATGTTTAATTAACTTCTTCAGACCATTCTTAAGAGATTATTTGAAAACATTTAACTAATTTCTTTAGACCATTATTAAGAGATTATTTGAAAACATTTAATTAACTTCTTTAGACCATTATTAAGAGATTATTTGAAAACATTTAATTAACTTCTGCAGACCATTATATTTAAATATATAATTGGCATACATGCATTATTCGTGTATCCTAGTTCATCTTTACCCCTTGACTAACCAAGCAGATGTTTATAATTGAATTTGTCACTCCCCCAATAATTTTATCGAATCGATCATAGACCTCCGGACGTTAAATGTCCGTGTCAGATGTTCCGGGAGGTTGATGTGACTGTACATTGATATGATGTTGCTGTGATAATTATCTAAACACTTAAAGTCAACGAATATATTGGATTGACAAGAATGTGTGTTCAATTTTTACCATGTACTTAAATGGTGAAAACTTAAAAACAGTTTATTACCTATCCAATGTTTTCCTCCAGATTAAATGATTATTTCAAAGCTTACTCTGTCGACAGGAAAACGATTTAAAAATTAAAATTAAAGACTTTCAGAAATATTATTGCAATTTTTGCATCTGGTTTACTGGTTTATTCATAACATTGAAATTTAAATTGTTCTTAATTCTGTACTATTATCCAAGACTAATTTATGCTAATAAGAGATTATTTGAAAACATTTAATTAGTTTCTACAGACCATTACATCCAATGATATAATTGGCATACTTGCATTATTCGTGTATCCTAGTTCATCTTTACCCCTTGACTAACCAAGCAGATGGTTATAATTGAATTTGCCACTTCTACAAAATTCTGCTCTTAATAATTTTACCGAAGCGATCATAGACCTCTGGATTGTAAATGTCCGTGTCAGATGTTCAAAGACATTGATGTGACTGTACGTTGATGCGTTAATTATCTAAAAATTTAAAGTCAACGAATATATTGGATTGGCAAGAAAGTATATTCAATTTTTAACATGTACTTAAATGGGGATAGCTGAAAAAAAGTTTTCTACTTATACAATGTTTTCCTCCATATGAAATGATTATTTCAAAACTTACTCTGCTGATTGTAAACAAGTAAAAAAATTGAAATTAAAATAGTTCATGATTCTTTACTATCCAAGAATAATTTAATTTTATTAAGAGATTATTTGAAAACATTTAACAAACTTCTACAGACCATTATTAAGAGATTATTTGAAAACATTTAACTAACTTCTACAGATCATTATTAAGAGATTATTTGAAAACATTTAATTAACTTCTACAGACCATTATTAAGAGATTATTTGAAAACATTTAATTAGCTTCCATAGACCATTATATTCAAAAATATAATTGACATACATGCATTATTCGTGTATCCTAGTTCATCTTTACCCCTTGACTAACCAAGCAGATGGTTATAATTGATTTTGTCACTTCCCTAAAATTCTGCTCTTAATAATTTTACCGAAACGATCATAGACCTCCGGACGTTAAATGTCCGTGTCAGATGTTCCGTGACTGTTGGAACGATGTTGCTAATCTTCTCGTGTCTATGCATCAATAAAGCAGCATTCGAATTTCACAAATTCTGATTTGTTTCTCAGTGACGCTTCATCAAGCATAGCTAATTTGCAACGGATTGAGATCACGTTTATGGTGTTGTGTACCACAATGCGCCAAGTACGAAATGGTGATTGGTTTCATAGTAGTTGGTTTTTCTGTGAGTCAGTTGAATTTGTTTACAGTTGCAGAAGGTTTTGATGGTAACAAATATAAAGGTTTAATCTATTAAGCTGTTTGTCATCTAATTAAATGAGATTATTTATTTGTTTAGCACAATTTAGAGAATAGTAGCTCCAAACAGAAAATTGTTTTTTTGAGAAAAAATAAATAAAATTAATTAATCTGTTTGTTTATCTAATAAGATGAGATTATTTATTTGTTCTACTCAATTTAGAGAATAATAGTTCCAAACAGAAAATATATTTTTTTTTTTTGAGAAAAAGATGAATAAAGTTAATTAAGCTGTTTGCCATCTAATAAGAAGAGATTATTTATTTATTGAACAAATTTCTGAGAATAATAGTTCCAAACAGAAATGAGTTTTTTTTAAATGAATGAAGTTAATTAAGCTGTTTATAATCTAATAAGATGCGATTATTTATTTATCTAACCCAATTTAGAGAATAATAGTTCCAAACAGAAAATAGATGTTTTTGTGGGAAAAAAATGAATAAAGTTAATTAAGCTGTTTGTCATCGAATAAAATGAGATTATTTATTTATTTAACACATTTTAGAGAATAATAGTTCCAAACAGAAAACAGTCGTTTTGAGAAAAAAATAAATGATCACTATACATTAACAAGATTAACTTTTAAAACCAGATATTGTTTTTTATTAATATATAAAAATTTATAAAGTATTACTTTAATATAATATTTAAGGATTAATGACATCTAATTATCACTATAATCACATGTTGCACATCATTGCATAATTATAGTTTTTATTGCAAAATAAGTATTTGTGGAACAAATTGTTTTATATTTTATGAGCTTCATGTTATGATATGTAAGATTAATGTCATCTAATTATCACTATAATCACATGTTATAAATCGGAACTGAAAGTGCTAATAGTTATGACATTATTATTGATGGAATTATAATAAAATATGTTTAAATTTTAGTTTTACTTCTAATAGATTTGTTTTAATATTGCAATCATGTTATTTTAAATTTTGCTTTATTTGAGAGAAATCAGATAAATAATAATAAAATCATAGTATAACGATATATTTATGCTACACGATATATTTGTTAACAAATAATATCGTAGCAATTTATACCATCCTAACTTATGCAATATTTATTAATTAAAATTTGAATTTTTTAGTAATTAACAATATTTAAAACTAAAATTTATTGATACAATTCCTCGTAAATAATCTGTAATTGTAAAGTACAATTACCAATTTTAATTTAATATAAGAATCAATTATCATGTTTTATTATATTACTATGATAAATATAGTTTTTATAAATGTGTATAATAAATAATTGCATTTTATTATTCAAACCATTATTTATGTCAAATTTCAAAAGTGATATTTTTTACAAAACAAATGCAAAATAATAAAAAATGCATTTAAACAATTGAAAACACATTTTTTAGGGAAAACACATAAAAATAAATTTTACTGCTCCATTGTCAAATCCATATACAATACAAATAAGTTATTGAATTTCACTTTAAAATTATTTTTTATTAGTAAACTTAATTATAAAATAAAATTATGTAGAACTTTACGTCAGATGTTAAAACAAACAAATTTCTCTTATCATACATAATTAAAAATAATTGTTTTTGTAAGTGATAGAATTAAGGGCTCCTTTATATTAACAATAAATGAATTTGAATTCAAATGCATGTAAAACAATACTAAGTGGTTGTAAAATTTAATTGGCAGCAATCTTATTTATTAAGTACAGTAGGTAAGTAAAGTAAAGATTATTGACAAAAATATAATGATGTAGTTTTATTTTAGGGCATTTCTTAATTAATTTTTTATTCGATAGTTACATAACAAGACATTATATTTTATTTATACACAATTTATTTTGACAATATCAAATAGTAAGATAAAAATTCGTCATATTTAGAACATACCATCTAAAACAACTAATTAAAATATAGCATTGTCTGAAATGTATGATATTAAGATTTGTATAAGATTGAACTGTATTATTTGTTGAAAAACGTATTAGAGTAAATTTTTGAAAAGTTTATCTAATACCGTTGTTGTAAATAGGTAAAGTACTATATTTTAACATAAAGATGATATATAAGATTAAAAAACGTATTTCTACTTGTGTTAGAATTATCTAATAATGACTTTTAAATGATTTTATAAAATCATAAAAGGTTTTACGTACTAAATACATAACGTTCAGTAAAACTGCTTTTTATTTCTTTTCTTCCATTTAATTAAAATAGTTATTAAATTTCCGAATTAATAGATTTT
The DNA here is from genome assembly GCA_021605075.1 of Caerostris darwini. Classification (NCBI taxonomy): domain Eukaryota; kingdom Metazoa; phylum Arthropoda; class Arachnida; order Araneae; family Araneidae; genus Caerostris; species Caerostris darwini. The sequence continues at coordinate 26,836 of BPLQ01002897.1, forward strand.
TTAATTAATTAATAGATTTAAATAGTTTTTAATAATGTATACATAGACTTTTTTAATTAATAGATTTTTTGAATCATAAAAGTTCTTACGTACTAAATACATAATGGTCATTAACACTGTAGTTTATTGGTTCTTTTCCACTTAATTAAAATTAGTTATTAAATTTGAAAATTAATATTTTTTCTTCTAAATTATATAAGAAATTTTAAAATTAATTAGAGCGTTACAGTAACAATGTTAGAATAATATTTTACATTTTATTGCCAGTTTAATGCTAAATAATTAGTTTTAACTTGCAAACTTCTTTTGATGTTGTTTATGTAATGTTATTGTTGCATTTTGCTTATGTAATGCTCTAATACGCAATTAAAAATGTAATATTCTGTTTAAAACAATAGACTTCGAAATAATAAAGTGATGTAAAAATATTTTATATGCATATGAAAATAATTTTTCGTTTTGAAACAGTAAGTTTCCAAACATAATAAACGAAAATTACAATACAAATATATTATAATTAATTTAATGTGTCTTTTTTATATACTTAAACTACAAGCTCCGATGTCACTGACATATTTTATTTATATTGGCTTTAAATATTTTTAAACCTTTATTGGAGTTTATGAAATGTTTTCTGACTGCCTTTAAATATATGGTTTCCTATAGAGTATTTTTTTACCTTTAAATCTGAACTAATTACATCTTTTTATCATTAAAATTGCTTAATTCTACCGAAGTGGTAGTGAATGTTATCGACTTTTTTATGTAGAGACATATTCTACTTTTATAGATAACTTCAATAAATTAAATTTCTGATTTTTTACAGTTTTCTGTAAGTTTCTTTATGTGTTCTCAAGAATTACTAGTAAATTATTTTTTCTGACATATTTTCGAAAAAAGGAGCAAATCCATTTATAATTATTCAATAAAAGAATGGCAATTTAATAGCTTTTATCTGAAAATTTCTTAAAGTGTTAAACAACTATTACGCATATTATACAATTAGTATTTAATTATATATAATAAATTTTAGGATATCTTAAAAATTATTAAAGATAATAAAAGTACGTTAATCAAATGCTTGCCACACCTTCTTTCAAAGATTTAAGATAAATTTTGGTGTTTCTATGATTTACAAAAATATTAATATTAAGAACATGTTTATTAAATTAATTTTTTTTTTTAAATTTGCCTTTTTGGTTTTGCCATAATTGGCTTTTTGCGGCAAATTTACAACAGATTCATTATTACCCAAGATATAACATGGGGGCCAACTTACAATACATCCCTAATTACCACACCTAGTTCAGTATTTCAGAGGGTACTTCTCATTTTATTATAGCGGTGTTCTGAAGAAAAAAAAAAACGAAATTCCCATTAAACAGTTATTTAGTCAAAAACAATTTTTCGTCACAATATCGGCTGAGACTATTTCTTTTCCAGAACGATAATACTGTGTACATGTCATAATAGGAAATTGGATCTCCCGTTATGCATGCATTACCACCAATCTACGAAAGATATAATCTATTATTTTATCATAGTTCTAGTTAATTAAACTATTCGATAAGTAGGAAATCTTATAATTTTTTTTAATTAGATACAAATATCACTTACTGGTATTATTGGAGATTTTATCAAAACGTGAAAAAAATAATTGAGAATAATCAAATATTTTATAAAGAAAAAAAAGGTTATTTTTTCTTTTATTATATAATTTTGATATTTCTAACTGGCGAAATATTTTGCCCTGACGAAATATTATTGGAATTTTCTGAAATATTTTTTTTTAAATTTAGACTTACTGTGGTAGTAGAATTAAAAAATTAAAAAAATCAAAAACTTTCTGCAATGACACATTATTAGATACGATCATTAAATTCTAATAAAAATTAGTTTAAAGGTTTTTTTAAAAATAAAGCAGGTTTTATTTTATTTTAGGAATGAACTAGAAATAAAAATTACAATAAAATATTGTTTCAAAACAGTTGATAAAATTCTTACCATTAAATGAAACAAATTTGCTTAAACAGAAAAAAAATGATAAATTAATAAAAAAAAATATTCACGTTTGTTCAACATTTAAATTTTATCCAAATAAATACCAAACTTTTAAAAGTAACTGATATTTACTGATGTATTACATTTATTTTAAACTCTAACGAGTTGTTTCTCACGCTAAATGAATATAAATATTTGAAACGAATATCTTTCAAACGATTTTATCAAATACAAAATTAATTGAAACCAATTTAATTGAATAAAACATTGTCCATTTAACAAAAAATATGTTTTATAGTCCTTAGAATTTAATTCAATGATATTCTTAAGTGTTTAAGGTATTATAGGATTATATGTATTATAATAACAATAATTAATGTATAATTATATGTATTATAAGAAATTAGAGATGGGAACATAAACGATACTCCATCGATTTGAATATAAATTAATGCCTCCTAACTTTCATCAATCTGTTATTATTTTAAATATTTTTTTTTAAGATAAAAATAATTATTTAAAAAAATATCTTAATTTAATTATTTTTAAAAAAATAAAAATAATTTTCATATGAAAAAAAAATGGTTTCCTAATAAATTGTTATTTGTCATATTCTTGTCAATTTTATAAGAATGAAGACTACACTTTATATTAGATGCAAATTTTTATTCAAATTAGATTATTGAACTTTCACCTTTTTCTGAAGTTTAAAGCATTTATCCAAACCACTTCCGAGAATTTTCTATTTCCGTTATTCCAGTCCCAGAATACAATTCTTTTATATTTTACAAAGGGTAGCTTTTTTCTTTCTTTTCCATTTTATATTTCGTGAAATTTATATTCTTAAACCACTTATACTGTGAATAGTGTTTAAGTTAAATGAATTCCATAAGAAATAGGTTTAAATCCTTAAATAAAACATTTCTTATAAAATATGTAATTTCACAATACATTCTTTAAAAAAATATTAAAATGCATAAAGAAGTTATTTTTGATGAAAATTTTGAGTATATATGCGAGTTTTTAAATAAATTGAACATATTAACAATCAACGGAAACTCTTAAATATACAATAAAAAAAGACTTTATGCAAAAAGTAGTTCAAATTGTTAGAAAATCTAACAATTTAATTGAAATATATAATAATTTTTTTAACAATTCTAAAATAGTAATTTTGCACAATTTTTAATATTAATAAAAATAGAAAAAAACATAATTGCTATGAAAAGTAGTTTGTTAAATTCTTGTGAAAAATTTACAGATTACTTAAAAATGGTTTAAACTTATAATTTTTAACTTTCTGATTTTATTAAAAAGAATTAAAGTAACTGTAGTTAATGAGATTAATATAAAAATAGTTTTACCGATATTTCTTTTTAATTAAGAATTAAACTTTATAGAAACGAAACACAATTTTAATTAAAATTTTTAATAATATATTTTACTGCTTTTTTCATACATCAAAAAACACAATTTTATGTATACGAAAGTGCAAATAATTTAGTTCATATATATAATAGAACTAATGAGGCTCAGATTCTAAAAGTACCCCTTTTTCTTTATTCCAATTCTACCTTTCTATCTGCTTATATATAAGCTCCAATTCTGCTTATCTATACCTTATATACACCTTCTAATTCTACCTTTTTAACCGTTATTAGAATAAATATAAGTTATAAGGAAAATCTAAAAGTCAGTTCATTTTTGGGCATTTTTCCCTATAAAAATCATTTCCTTTTATTCTACACGAAATACAGAATTTTCTATATTATACAAGATTCTGATTGCAAATTAATTGAAATGCAATTAATTTAGTTTTTATACAATAGTAGATATTATAGATATATATAGATTTTATAGATACACGATATTAGAGATACCGTGGTTGTGGAATAAGTAGAATTTAAAAACAATTTAAAATTAGTGTATTTTTTATGCAAATTTTAATTACGAAATCATTTTTGCTCGTACTTCAAAAAATAAATATTCTGCATATGGAAGTGCAAATAATTTAGATCATATACATACCAGAACTACTAAGGCTCAGGAGCTAAAAATACCCCCTTTTCTTCATTCTAATTCTACCTTTCTATCTGCTTATATGTACCTTATATATCTTCTAATTCTACCTTTTTACATGCTATTAAAATAAATATAATTTTATAAAGAAAATCTGAAAGTTAATTCAATTTTGTGCATTTTTATCGTATAACAATTCAATGTTATATACATTGAAATGCAATTAATTTAGTTTTTATGCATTTCAAAGATACTGTTGTTGTAAAATACGTAGAATTAAAGAAAAAAAAAACCTGGAAGTTAGTGTATTTCATGTAAATTTTAATTCCAAAAAATTTTTGTTCGTACTTCAAAAAATACATTATGCATATGGAAGTTTATATACTTACCAGAAACACTGAGGCTCCGTGAATCATTATTGATAATATGTAAGCTGGTTCAAACTATGTCTTCGAGGTTTTATGTCCGTGAGTAACTGAAACTTCCAGCAGAGTATAACAGAACCAAACGCTACCTGACTCTGAAAGCAACTGAACCGAATTTAGGAGTTAGTCTGAAAGAACTACCGAACACGGACTACAACCTGTTCGAGTGTTCACTGGACCATATCCGTTCCGTAAGAAAGAAGTATAAACACACGAGCGGCATATAAAAATACGGTCCAGTTCATGTCACAACGAGGATGTTTAAACTATGAGAAGTGGGTCTAAAGTGGAAATCTTTTTTTTTTCGACTTTTATTCTTCATCTGATAAGTTCTCAGTATCGGAAGAGCTTGAAGCAGTTGCATATTTAGACAAATCTGTCAGAAAAAGGAAGAAGAATTTGCTTTATTCCTTTTTTTTCCTGGACTGAATTTTTTTTTCTTCTCTCATCCTACAATCTATGAAAGAACTTAAGAGATTAAATAGTTTTCCCGCTTTGATTTAATTCTGTCTTTTCTATATATATTTGATGGGAATAATAGCGTTTTAAGTGCAGGGTAGATTGGAATTAATGATAGCTAATCAAAGGATTTTGATAGAATATAATAATTCAAATTCAGCAGTTTTAGGGAACAGATAAATTATAATAAGCAGTTTAATCATTTATATACAATCATTCTTCTATTTACAAATTTCAACAAATGAAAATATTCAAATAAATTTTATTTTAATAATATATATTTATTGCTTATTTTATTTTTTTCTAAAACTTATTTATTATAATCTACAGCTAGTTTTATTTTTTGATAGTTTAAATAAAAAGTGATTTTTTTAAAAATTATTTTCATCTAGTTATTAACATATTTCTCTTTATATTTAATATTTTAAAAATAAATATATTTTGAAAATCTTTAAATTGTAATGAACAATAGACTTATTTTAAATACAAATTTTGAAATGAAATTATCTATTAATAGTTATACTTCGTATCAATAAAGTATTTAAATAAGACCATTAACGAATTTAAGAGACTCGAATAAATGAAAATACAAATGAAAATATACAAATAAATTTTATTTTAATAATAAATATTTTTTTTGTAAAACTTAATTATTATAATTTACAGTTAATTTTATTTTTTGATATCTTAAATAAATAGTGTGTTTTTCATAAAATATTTTCATCAAGTTATTAGTATATTTCTCTTTACATTTAATATTTTAGAAATAAATGTATTTTGGAAAATCTTTAAATTGTAATGAACAATAGAATTATTTTAAATACTAATTTTGAACTGAAATTATCGATTAATAGTTATACTTCGTATCAATAAAGTATTTAAATAATATCATTAGTGAATTTAAGAGATTCGAATAAATGAAAATATTCAAATAAATTTTAATTTAATAATAAATATTTGTTATTTATTATTATTTTTATAATCTACATATCTACATATCTATTATTTTTATAATCTTGATTATTATAATCTACAGCTAGTTTTATTTTTGATAGTTTAAGCAAAAAGTGATTTTTTTTAAAAATTAATTTTATTAAGTTATTAGTATATTTTTTTTTATGCTTAATGTTTTAAAAATATATGTATTTTGGAAATTTTTTAATTGAAATGAACAACAGAATTATTTTAAATATTAATTTTGAAATGAAATTATCTATTATTGGTTATACAAAGTATAAATAAATTATTTAAATAAGATCATTAACGAAGTTAAGAGATTTGAATAAATGAAAATACAAACGAAAATATTCAAATAAATTTTATTTTAATAATAAATAGTTATTATTTATTACTTTTTCCTAAAATTTATAATAATCTGCAACTAGTATTAACTTTGGATAGATTAAGTAAAAAGCGATTTTTTTAAATGAATTTCTTCAAGTTATTAGCATATTTCCTTTTACATTTAATACTTTAAAAATAAATACATTTTTAAATTTTTAAGTTGAAAAGAACAATAGAATTATTATAACCACTAATTTTGAAATGAAATTGTCTCCTAATAGTTTTACAAAGCATCAATAATGTATTTAAATAAGATCATTAACAAATTTAAGAGATTCAAATAAATAATAATATTCAAATAAATATTTATTATTAATTTTAAATAAATTTTATTTTAATAATAAATATTTATTTTTTGCTTTATTTCTTTGTAAAACTTGTTTATTATAACCTACAGATAGTTTTATTTTTTTATAGATGAAATAAAAAGTAATATTTTAAAAATTATTTTCATCACGTAATTAACATACTACTGTGTCTAAAAAGTAAGACCAATTATTTTTTTTCGAAACCTCTTTATATATTCTTCCAAATTTATTTCATCGCCTTCAAAGTAATCCCTTACTGACAAAATGCACTTGTGCCAACTTTTTTCCCCAATATTCAATGCATGCTAAAAAGTCATTGGCAGGGATGATCTTCAAAGCGCGTGCCGATTCAGGTTGAGTCTCTTCAACGAATCAAAACGGTGTCCCCGGAGTGACTTTTGAGTTTAGGGAATAGCCAAAAGTAGCACGATGATAAATCAAGTGAATACGGTGATTGTGGAACGATATAGGTTTCATTTTTGGTGAAAAAGTCACGAAGAATCAATGCAGTGTGAGCTGGCGCATTCAGTGCTTTCGGTACCAATCGAGATTGGCACGTATGAGGCCCAAAATGGAACTCACCGATCCTTTTCAATTCCAACATCATCAGCAAGGTCTCTAGCAGTCATCATCAGCAAGCACCAAATCTTTAATTTTTTGGACATGAGCTTCGTCGGTTGAGGTTGATGGTCGACCAGAGGCCTCTTCGTCTTGAATGCATTCTCTGCCTTTGAACTGTTTATACCACTTCTAAACTTTTCTTTCCGAAATAGGAATGCTCACCGAAAGCCTTCTGCAACATTCTATACATAGGCAAGTTCTTCGCTCAATTAATTCAGACATTTCAAAAATCGCCGGAATCAGTTTTAGCGTCTCACAAAGCCAAGCGTAACTCAAACACTAATGAATATTTTGACTTCAATTTTCACACAGATGCCAAGGCCAGCCAGATGCCAGCAATCTAAAAAAGACAAAAAAATGAAATTCCATAAACTCCGGGAATTTTGAATTGAAAATTGGTCTTACTTTTTGGACGCAGAAGTATTTCTCTTTACATTCAATATTTTAAAAAATAAAGACCATTTTGAAAATCTAAAATATCAATCAGAAAATATCAATAGAATTATTTTAAATACTAGTTTCTGAAGGAAATTATCTCTTAATAGTTATACAAAGTATCAATAAAGCATTTAACTAAGATCATTAACGAATTTAAGAGATTAAATAAAGTAAAGCTTCTCATTTTACTTTTATTTTATTGCCATCACAGATTTGAAAAATAAATGAAGTTTACACTGATGGGAATTTGTCTAAAGTCTTTGAATAAGAAATCTTTAAAAGGATTGGATTTAAATTCAGCAATTTTGCAGAATAAGTTATTTAGAAGTTATTTCACATAGTTATCCTGCATATTTCCAAAATATTTATACAAATTTTAATAATTATTATTAATCCGTAAAAATATTTGTCAATACATAGATTTGAAATACCTTTAGAAAATTTTATAAATTTTATATTTAATAAAAATATTTGAATTTATATTTATTTTCACAAATAGCAACATACTTCTCTAAGAACTGAAAAATTAATTTTAACAATTTAAATTCTAAAAAATTGGTGTTTTATATTTATTTTACAAGCTGATTTTTTAAAAAAGTATTGCTTGTGCAAAAGAATATAAAGGTTATAAATGAAATAATTTATATTCATATGAGGTTCTGCATGAAAACATTTAGAAAAATTATATAAAGTTTATTTTAATTTAATTCTATTTTTTCTAATATTTGAAAAAAATAATATTATAAGTTCTGACAACAAAAGAACTTTGGATGAATTGAAATTAAATTTAGCACATTCATCGAACAGTGAAATTATTAAAAAAAAAATTAGGTTAATAATACAATGGCACAATAGTTACAAGTTACACAATTCTGTTAAAAAATTTAAAAAAATCTTTTAAAAAATTTTCAAGTATATTTTATTCTAGTAATTTATTTTGTCAATATTAAATTTAATGCTGAATATCCATTGACATCAATAAAAATATTCTTATTAAATCTTTTGCTATTTCTGAAATATATATTATCTAAATATCTTTGGTTATAATGCATTTTATTTTTTTTAAGATTTAAATTTATGAACACAACAAAGTTATATTTATTTTCAGACTACTTATGAGTTCCTGTTTGGGAAACTAGATGTAATATTCTCTTTATATTTTGATAACAGCATGTTTTAAGATCTTCAACAATTTTTTGAATATAAAAAATTTGAATTTGTTCTTAATTTTTTTAAAAATAATGATTTCTATAAAATTAAAATAATACATTCTTTGAAAAAAATATTTAATCAGTCAAGATAAGAATTTTTTTTTGAAGGATCTGGAAGATAAAAAGGAATTGAAAACAACCCCGCAATAAATCATAATATTGAAATCATAAACAATGTTTGACGACATAATCAAAACACGAAATATTTGCTACTTTTCTTTAAAAAATATACTTAGAAGAAAGTAAAATAAAAATATTTAATACGTTAGTTTACTTTCTTCCAGGAATATTTTTCTAGATAAATTATAATATCTTTCTAAAATAATTTAAATATATTAAAAATTTTGTAAATTGTATTTCAATACATTGAAAAATGTTCAATAAATTCAATTTATCATACCTATATAGCGTTGAAAAGCATAAAAAGTATTTGTGCTTACACAATTTATTATAAAAAATTTTTTAAGTAATAACAATGCTACTTTGAAAAAAAAAAAAGGTGTGTGATTTCTTTTTAATTAAAAAAATATTCATTTAAAAACAAACATATAAACAACATTCCATTATTGACAATAGCCCTTGTTTTCAAATTACCATGCATTCATTAAAAACTGATAGCAAACTTCAATGGGCCATACAAATTAAAAACAACTGACCAATTTTGAAGACAATATTTCATAATAAATTATGTGAGAATAAGATTTTTTAAGAATCTCATGTTTCGAATAAGTGCTAAATAACAACTTGTCCTGTTTCCGTACCACTTCCTACTGATGCAGGAGGCATTGTTATAGTACTTTCATGTTTCGATAGCTCACAAATAAAATCGATTGATACAAATTGCAGGTAACAATATTGTTTTCGTTATGGTTGAGTGCACGTTATTTCTTAAGGGAAAAACTTCAAATCAATATAGTAATTGAAATTGTTCATTCCGATGGGATTACATTTCCAAATTCCTATTTCTCAGAATTGATCAATCTTCTGATTAATTAGTATAATCACAGCAAATAAATTAGTTTATTTATTTATTTTTTTGTTTACATCATGATACATAATA
>BPLQ01002897.1:41721-52984 GCA_021605075.1 Caerostris darwini
AAACTAACTCATGACTCATCGACATGTGATGCGTTACAAAAGGTGCTTTGGGCAAGTGAAAATGTCGTATTAGAAAAGGTTCACTGTAATATTGATATAGAAGAAGAGGAGAAATGTTTCACGAAAAATGACTTATATATGTGATATGTTACTATATGTGCGTTGGACTAATAGGGATGTTGTATTAGAGAAGGTCCACTGTAATATATATAGGCAAGAGCTGATATAGAAAAGAAGGAAAGGGGGGGGGAGAGATATGATAAAAGTTTTCAGAAGGAAAATTGACAATGAAAATTGACTATATAAATATACAAGAACTTATATAGAAAATGATGAGAAGTAATTCAAGTTTTCACAAGGAAGAATGACTCATCGATATTTGACATGCTACAACTGGTGCATTGAACTAGTGGGGATGCCGTATTAGAGAAACTCTACTGTAATATAAATATCATCAAGAATTGTTATAGAAAAAGAGGAGAAAGGCGGATGAAGGATTCACGTTTAAGAAGGGGAGAATGACTCATTGACATGTGGCATACTGCAACAGGTACTTTGACCTAATGAGAATATCTGATTAGAGAATATATAAATACAGTAGACTCTGTATTTAAGATTCTACATGTTGTTTTATTTGTTGCTAAATGCTGTTTGTTTGGTAATAAAATATGGCCATAATCACTTCGTATCCATAGATTTTACAATTTTAAATAATATCAGAAATGAACTGTTTGATAATACAATGAGTTTCCAACTAGAACATATTCGATTTGTAACTTGAGTATAGGCAGTAGACTGAAAGTTTTTTTTCTTGGGCTGAAAGAGAAGAAAATAAGGGGAATTTTTTTTTCAGACGCCGTCCTTCCCCATGTTCATTCTAAATAGCAGTTATAATAGGGATGCATTGTAGCCGGTCATCCTTGGTATGTCGTGGGCAAAGCAGAATATGAAACATCTTCGTTTCTAAGCGGTTGCTAGTGGGATTTGACCACTTTTGCATTTATCAAATACTGTTTGAAAATTATATATTTATTATTAAATACTTTTGATAAATTATTAATTACTATACAATACTACTTATTATATTAATATATTAATTACTTCATGTATTACTTAATAATTACATAATATATTAATTACTATAAAATACCTTTTGATAAATTATTAATTACTACAAAATACCTTTTGATAAATTATTAATTACTATAATATATATTTTGATAAATTATTAAATACTGTTAAATACCTTTTGATAAATGCAAAATTAACAATTTTAGCAAAACATTTCTGGTCTTTTACTGAAGACAAATATATTAACATTTAAATACTTAATACTTGATTAATATTATTAGATTTTATACACACAGACACACACACACACACACAAACACACACACACATACACACAAACACATACACACAAACACACACACAAACACACGCATATATATATATATATATAAGCTCATGTTTGTGAAAATTGCAACACCATGAAGGACTTACGTAAGTGAGCTGAAATTTGCAGGAAATGCAAATTAGCGCATGATATGCAAATGATTAGAATTTCAAATCCGTAGCGCCTGCGTATGCTGAGCAGCGCCCTCTGAACGGCGGATGGATCCGAATAAATAGACGGTTGTAGCGAGGCGTGTATGGTTATCGGTGGTTATCTGCTAGTGGTAAACGTCAGCTCAATCGTTACTTATGCCTCTTCGACAGAAGAGAGCGAGATTTTAACAACTTACAGAGTTTGAACGGGGCAGAATCATCGGCCTTCGTGAAGCTGGATTGTCATATCGTGCAGTAGCCGCTCGTGTGCAGCGTAACAGCAGCACAGTGATGCGTCTTTGGAAGCAGTGGACGGACGAGTGTCGGACAACTCGGAAATACGTTAGTGGACCCCGAAATGTGACGTCAGCTCGCGATGATAGACACCTGGTCGCATGGAGCTTCCTCTAGACAATTGGCAGCACAGTGGTCAATAGCTACAGGTATTTCATTGTGTGCTTCATCAATTCGTAGCCGTCTGCTGCAGCGTGGACTGCGCACAAGGACTCTTTATACAGGATCCCTCTCACGCCAAACCATCGCCGCCTGCGGCTACAATGGGCCGCTCAGCATAGAGACTGACGTGTTGATTGGCAGCATCTGACGAATCCCGCTTTAATTTGTGGTACCATGATGGCCGCATTCGTGTCAGACTCTATGCCGGTAAACGCCACCTTCCTGAGTGCATTATCGAACGTCACAGTGGACGAACACCCGGAGTTATGGTCTGGGGTGCCATAACATATCATGGACGATCCCAATTGCTAAGAATTGTGAGCTATCTGAACAGCAACCGGTACATCAGTGAAGTTCTACAGCCCCAAGTTTTTCCCTTCCTTCAAAGCTTTCCAGGCGTTGTATTTCAATAGGACAATGCCCGCCCTCATATCGCTAGGACTGTTCAATCCTTCTTTGCAACGCGGCAGGTACAGCTTCTTCCTTGGCCTGCATATTCCCCGGATATGTCGCCGATTGAACATGTTGATGTTGGATTTCGTTGGTCGGCGTCTTGCTCGTGATCCTCGTCCTGTTGCTTCTGCAGACGAACTTTGGGTGCGCATACAAACAATATGGAATGCTCTTCTTCAGGCAGACATTCAAAATTTGTTTGACTCCATGCCACGTCGTGTAGCAGCACTTATTGCGACGCGTGGTGGCTACACAAAATACTGATTCCGATCTCTTGTTATTGTTTGTTTGCTTTGAACATTTAATCATTTATTTGTACCACTACCACTCAACTTAGATTTCATTCAATTATGACGATTCTTTCATAGTGTTGCAATTTTCACAAACATGAGTTTATATATGTGTGTGTGCAAAATCTAATAATATTAATCAAGTATTAAGTATTTAAATGTTACTATTATATATATATATATATATATATATATATATATATACATGACTTATAACCATTTATGGTCCTAGAAGTAGGTGGTCCAACATGGGTGGTCAGCAGTAATGGTCCAACATAAATTGTTAAAAGTCTTCTGTGAAGGTACAGTCCTCCCCTCATCTCCTGTCGATGGTTTGTTCGTGGTATATGAAGCCAACCGATGTTGAAACAAAAATAAAACTTTAAATATTTAAAACTTCAAGGCTTCTGCATAGCAAAATTCTTTGTTGCATTTTATAAAAAAACCTAAAAAAGGCTATTGAACCTCACATTTAGTAAATATGCACTTCAATAAAGTATGAGGAAATTACATTTAATACTTTCGAATCCTACATATTTTAAATGTTTGATGTGTTATTTTAAAAATACAAGTGATCTGTTTGCAATGGTTGATATGTTTCTTTTAAATGTTTGATATGTTATTTTTTTCCAATATTGAAACAATAATAAATAAATTTATTTTCCCCCAGATTTATAAAAACATTTATTTTAATTCGAATTCCCTTAAATTTTATTCATAGCCTACAAACTTCTGAAAAAATATGAAGAATGCTAAAAATAGAAATTAATTACTCAAAAATTCTATTTAAATTGTACAAAAAAAGTAACACACTTTTTAACTTAAAAAATGCAGGAAATATCGTAAAATGTTATTTATTCTTCACGTGTGTTCCAATGGTTGATCCCTGGATTTCAAGTCGACAGTTTAATTCAGCCCACGTACGATGTACAGCGTAAAAATTGTAATAAGGAAAAAGAGCTATAACAACTCGTAATCCGATTTCTTCCTATTTTGTGAAAGCCGTTAAAATGCTATTTTTTCATATTTCTAATATTATCTTTCGAAAAGATTTATAACAATGTATCAACATGCATTACAAAGCATGGCTTCAACTTGTACGTGAAAAGATTTATCTTTAAATTTGGTCTCTTTTCACATCCAAAAACTAAGCTTGGTTTACATTTATTTGTCAATTGTAATTTTGTATTATAGTATTAATTTACAATCATAACTAAAATTGTATAGTTTTGTTGTAAAGCTTTTAAAAAAAATGTTAGCAAAAAATGGTTATTTAAATACCTAAAATATTACACAGGGCAACAAATATCATAGAAATGCTTTTTCTCTGAAATTAAAATAGCCACTCATTGATTTTGGGTTGCTGAACACGAATATGACAATACAAATTTGAAATTGGCTTCCAATCCTAAGATATTTGTAACTTATTGTTTTCAGTACGAAACAATGTATTAACAAACGCATGTACATGTTTATTTTTGCAAAAAGATCATTTGGATTTTTGCCTATGATGCATGATCATCATTAAAATTGTCCAATAGTAGTCTGGCAACACTGTAGAGAAAATTTTTTTCCTGGTACTACTATATTTGCCAAGTTCTGATGAAAAAAGCGTAAAGTGTTCATCGTTAACCTGGCCACAGTTTTCAGGAAAAAAGTCCAAAATGACACTGCAGGAAATGCTTTTTTAGAAACATAATGCAAACAAGTTTCTTGTGTGTGTACAGCATATTCATCAGTCACTTCTTATAAACTTTATATTTAGCATTTCCTAATAAATTCCTTCGAAATTTCCTAAGGAGAAAAGCATTTCAAGCCTCTTTCCCAATTTTTTGGAACATCCTTCAAGAACTTACGAGCCTGTGGAACAATCAAAATTGCCTGTTTCACTTTAGCTTCACTTATTGTATTATATTATACAGTGAGAATTTATAAATATTATTATTATAAATTATATTTAATATTATTACTTAAATATTAAATACAATTAATTCATTTAATATTAATTATACTTGATTATTAAATACTTGAAGGATTCACTCGGCCATTCTGGCCCAGAGCCATATCGAAAAATATTAATTGTGGAGTTATAGCTGAGAGTTTTGAGTTTTGAGATCTATGTCAAAATATACAAGATATATCTCGATTTTTGTTTTTTTCCTTTGTAAGCAGTTTTGAAGCGTTGAGATGTACACATATTAAGCATTACAATGAACAAATATTAATATTAATATACCCAACTAAAGAAATACTAAATAATTGTTCTTTATAATTTTTATTTTCTATACGGACAATTTGAAAAGAATTTCCTTTGTTTACAGAATTCAAGGATTTGTTTTTTGCTATTTTACAACAATCAAACAATTTCTATAGTTATCCTCTTAATAAAAAAAAAACGGAAGTAAAATTAGGATTTCGGTTGTTTTCAACCGTAAAAAGGTTGACAACCGAGACTTACGAAAAAAAAGTAAAATAAATAATAATATTAGGGCCGTTGAACTCTTTCTTTTGCAGCATTTTTTCCCCACTACTTCTGAAAGGAGAAGTTTATATCCAAACAGTATTAAAATAGTATTTAAATAAAGAATGTTTTTAAATCATTACCCGAAACTTCTGAGGTCAAAGAAGATGTTTGAAACCGGAAAATAGCGTGCTAATTTTTTTTCTAAGTAATTTAAAAGAAATAAACTAAAAAATAAAAGATAAAAAATGTTCTTACATTTCCTCGTTTCCGGTTATAAATTCAAGGTACGATGCTTCGTAAAAAGACGTCTACGTATTGTCTTCTGTAATATTCTCTGTTTAAAATTTTTTTTATTTCATGCTCTAACAATGCACTTCAATACATTTATTGCATAACAAAATATCCAGAATAACATTAAAAGAATCATAAAGCATAGGTTGTTATTTAACAATGCTTTTCGCTTATGAAAAATGTTTCTAAAAAAATTTCATCTAACAAAGTAAGCTAGTAAATATACAAAACAATATTTTCATTAAATGCTTTTATAATTATATTTTAATTTCAGTATTACTTAAATGCAGTTATTTAAAAGTGTAAATGATTAGTAGCAGTTCAACAACGCTTAAAATTTTAACATACGGTTACAAAGATAAAATTAGATTAAACTGAATTAATTAATGTAAACAAAACTAATTTTAACTAAATGAAAAAAAATTCAGAATGTATAAATTTATATAAAAGAGCATATAAAAAAAAAAATTCTTACATTTCCGCGTTTCCGCTTATAAATTCAAGATATGATGTTTTGTAAAACGTCATGTACGTATTGTCTTCTGTAATATTCTGTGCTTCAGTTTAAAAATCTCTTATTTCATGCTCTAACAATATATTCAATACATTTATTGTATAACAAAATATCTACAATTACTTTAAAGAGAATTGTAAAGCATAGATTATCATTTAACAATACTTTTTGCTAATGAAAAATATTTTCAAAACAAATTCCCTATAATAAAGTGGTGTTCGTAAGCTAATAAATATAGAAAAGAATATTTTAAATAAATGTTTTTATTTTCAATATAATTATATTTTAATTATGTTATTTCTTAATAAAATTATTTAAAAGATTTAATTATTAAGTAGCAGTTCAACAACGATTAACATTTTAACATACTGTTACAGAGACAACATTAAATTAAACTGAATTTATAATATAAGCATATTTTAATTACGTTATTACTTAAATACGATTATTTAATTGTATTAATTGTTAAGTAGCAATTCAACAAAGCTTAACTACACTATTATACTGTTACAGAGACAAAATTAGATTAAACTGAAATAATTAATTTAAACAAAACTAATTTTACTGAATTTAAAAATTTTCGAGTTGTAAAAATTTATATAAAAGAGCACATATAAGCCAAAAAAATATGTTTTTACATTTTCTCGTTTCCGCTTATAAATTCAAGGTACGATGCTTTGTAAAAAGACTTCAACGTATTGCCATCTGTAATATTTTGTGCTTCAGTTTAAAAAACCTCTTATTTCATGTTCTAACAATGCAATTCAATACATTTATTGTATAACAAAACATCCAGAATAACATTAAAAGAAGTGTAAAGCATATGTAACAGTATTTTTTGTTCATAAAAAAAGTTTTCAAAACAAATTCCACATAACAAAGTAAGCTAGTAAATATGCAAAAGGATATTTCATTAAGTGCTTTTATAATTATATTTTAATTACATTATTACTTAAATGCAATTATTTAAAAGTGTTAATGATTAAATAGCAGTTCAAAAACGCTTAAATTTTCAATATACGGTTACAGAGAAATAATTAAATTAAACTGAAGGAGTTAATTTAAACAAAACTAATTTAAACGAAATTTTACATTTTTCACTTTGTAAAAATTTATATAAAAGAGCATATATAAACCAAAAAAAAAAAATCTTACATTTCTTCATTTCCACTTATAAATTCAAGGTACGATGTTTTGTATGAAGACGTCAACGTATTGTCTTCAGTAATATTCTGTGCTTCAGTCTAAAAGATCTCTTATTTTATGCTCTAACAATGCAATTCAGGACATTTATTGTATAACAAAATATCTACAATTACGTTAAAGAGAATTGTAAAACATAAATTATCATTTAACAATACTTTTTGTTAATGAAAACTATTTTCAAAACAAATTCCCTATAATAAAGTGGTGTTCGTAAGCTAATAAATATAGAAAAGAATATTTTAATTAAATGTTTTTATTTTCAATATAATTTTATTTTAATTATGTTATTTCTTAATAAAATTATTTAAAAGATTTAATTATTAAATAGCAGTTCAATAGCACTTAAATTTTCAATATACGACTACAGAGAAAAAATTAAATTAAACTGAAATAGTTAATTTAAACAAAACTAATTAAAACAAAATTTAAAATTTTTCACATTGTAAAAATTTACGTAAAAGAGTATATATAAATAAAAAAAAATATGTTCTTACATTTTCTCGTTTCCGCTTATAAATTCAAGGTACGATGCTTTGTAAAAAGAAGTCTAAGTATTGTCTTCTGTAATATTCTCCGCTTAAAAAAACTTTTATTTCATGCTCTAATAATGCAATTCAATGCATTTATTGTATAACAAAATATCCACAATAACATTAAAGAGATTTATAATGCATAGATTGTTATTTAACAATACTTTTTGCTTGTGAAAAATTGTTTTCAAGACAAATTCCATCTAATAAAGTGTTCGTAAGCTAGTAAATACAAAAAATAATATTTTCATTAAAGGCATTTATTTCCAATGTAATTATGTTTTAATTACATTATGTTTAAATGCAATTTTTTAAAAGTGTTAATGATTACGTAGTAGTTCAACGACGTTCAGTTTTTTAATATACGGTTTCAGAGACAAAATTAAATTAAATTAAATTAATTAATTTAAACAAAGCTAATTTTTACTAAATTTAACAATTTTCACATTGTAAAAAATTATATAAAAGCGCACATATAAACCAAAAAAAAAAAAAATATTCTTACATTTCCTCGTTCCCTCTTATAAATTTAAGGTACGATGCTTCGTAAAAAGACGTCCATGTTATATTCTTCAGATTAAAAAAAAAATTGATTTTATGCTCTAACAATGCAATTTAATGCATTTTATTGTGTAACAAAATATCCACAATACAATTAAAAGCATAGATTGTATCCACAATACATTAAACATATAAAGCATAGATTGTTATTTAACAATGCTTTTTGTTTTTGGAAATTGTTTTCAAAGCAAATTCCATCTAATAAAGTGCTCATAAACTAGTAAATATACAAAAGAATATTTTAATTAAATGTTTTTATTTTCAATATAATTATATTTTAATTATGCTTTCTTTAATACAATTATTGAAAAGATTTAATTATTAAGTAGCAGTTCAACAACGATTAACATTTTAGCAAACTGTTACAGAGACAAAATTAGATTAAACTGAATTAATTAATATAAACAAAGGTAATTTTAATTAAATTAAAAAATTTTCATATTGTAAAAATTTATATAAAATAGCATATATAAACCAAAAAAAAAAAAATATATATATATGTTCTTACATTTTCTCGTTTCCGCTTATAAATTCAAGGTACCATGCTTTGTAAAAAGACATCTACGTATTGTTTTCTGTAATATTACGTGTTTCTGTTTAAAAAAGTTTTTTTTATTTCCTGCTCTAACAATACAATTCAATATATTTATTGTATAACAAAATATCCACAATGCAGTTAAAGGTATAGAATTATAAAGCATAGATTGTTATTTAATAGTGTTTTTGTTTACGAAAAATGTTTTCAAAACAAATTCCATCTAATAAAGTGTTCGTAAGCTATTAAATATACAAAATAATATTTTAATTAAATGTTTTTATTTTCAGTATAATTGTATTTTGATTATGTTATTCCTTAATACAATTATATAAAAGATTTAATTATTAAATAGCAGTTCAATAACACTTAAATTTTCAATATACGATCATAGAGAAAAAATAAAATTAAACTGAAATAGTTAATTTAAACAAAACTAATTAAAACAAAATTTTAAATTTTTCACGTTGTAAAAATTTATGTAAAAAAGTATATATAAACCAAAAAAAAAAAAAAAAAAAATATGTTCTTACATTTTCTCGTTTCCGCTTATAAATTCAAGGCACGATGCTTTGTAAAAAGACGTTTACGTATTGTCTTCTGTAATATTCATTGCTTCAGTCTAAAAAATCTCTTATTTCATGCTCTAACAATACAATTCAAGACATTTATTGTATAACAAAATATCCACAATAACATTAAAGAGATTTATAATGCATAGATTGTTATTTAACAATACTTTTTGCTTGTGAAAAATTGTTTTCAAATCAAATTCCATCTAACAAAGTGTTCGTAACCAGTAAATATACAAAAGAATACAATTATTTAAAACATTTAATTATTAAGTAGCAGTTTAACAACGATTAACATTTTAACATACGGTTACAGACACAACAATAAATTAAACTGAATTTTGTAATATAAGCATATTTTAATTATGTTATTACTTAAGCACGATTATTTAAAAGTATTAATTATTAAGTGGCAATTCAACAAAGCTTAACTATACTATTATACTGTTACAGTGACAAAATTAGATTAAACTGAAATAACTAATTTAAACAAAACTAATTTTTACTAAATTTAAAAATTTTCACGTTGTAACAATTTATATAAAAGAGCATATATAAACCAAAAAAATATGTTCTTACATTTCCTCGTTTTCGCTTATAAATTAAAGGTACGGTGCTTTGTAAAAAGACGTCAACGTATTGCCTTCTGCAATATCCTATGCATCAGTTTAAAGAAATCTTTTCTTTCGTCCTCTTCAATGTTTCTTACTGTATAGCAAAATATCCACAATACAATTAAAGGTATATAATTATAAAGCATAGATTGTTATTTAACAATGCTTTTTGTTTATGAAAAATGTTTTTAAAACAAATATCATCTAACGAAGTAAGCTAGTAAATACACAAAAGAATATTTTCATTAAAGGGCTTTATTATTATATTTAATTAAATTATCGCTTAAACGCAATTATTTAAAAAAGTTAATGAATAAGTAGCAGTTCAACGATACTTAACTTTTTTATATATAGTTACAGAGACAAAAATTATTTTCAACACATGCAATAAATTTATATATGCTATTGATTTCACACAAAATTAGTAATAAAATGTGATTGTATAAATAACTTTTCTATTTAGTATATATTTATGCATGCACATATTATTACGCATATATATATATATATATATATAGATAGATAGATAGATAGATATACATATATGTGTGTGTGTGTATTTATTCTGTAATTATTTTTGTATTTATTAAAAATTGGACAAATATTTACCTACTAAATTTAAAAATAAAAAAAATACAAAATGAAAATTTCAGTTTCGCTAAAAAAGAATTTTGTATTTTGTTGTTGTACCACATATTCTTATTATACAAATATTTTTGACAATGAAATAATTGAAATTGTGCAAGTGATTAAATAAGAACAACTAATTGTCTTTAAAACGATTATTTTCATATTATGTAAAAAATACAACTTTATTTTATCATTACATTTCATTTCAAAAGTTAATCAACATGTTTTTTTTTTTCAATTTAACAGATATTTTTACAAAAAAAAAATTTGCCCTGCATTTTATTTTTTTTGAACATATTTTTTCAAATATTTATTTTTTTTTTAACAAAACAATGATATTTTTTTGTAATTTTAAGTTATTTTATAAAAAATATGCAAATGTATGTTACATGGCTATTAACAAGAATATCTTGAAAACTTTTTCCAATTATCTAATTTTTTGCTGACAAAACAATAATATTTTATTGTAATTTTAACTTATTTTATCACACATCTGCAAACATGTGTTACATGGCTATTAAAAAGACTTTCTTGAAAAAAATTCTGGTATTGATAGTTCGAGTCCATTTTCTAAGGTTTTTTTTTTTTTTTTTTTTTTT
>BPLQ01002897.1:53084-70622 GCA_021605075.1 Caerostris darwini
TTTTTTGCCCATTTATCTGTTGAAGAGGAATTTATTTCTTCACAATAAGAAAACTTAAAAAAAAAAAAAAATTAAAAAAAAAAAAAAAAAAAAAAAAAGCAATTGATGGATAGTTTTAAAAATTCTTCGATGTTCTATCTTTAAAACATTGTTTTTTCATGCGTAAACTAATTTATTCTAATTGTGTGAAGGAAAGCTTTTAACAAATGGACATAAAAATTACTGAAGAACTCTACTCCTCCATGCGTGAAATGAGTTTCATACAAGGTTTGTACTATATATTAATGTGTTGAAAAATTCCGAAATTCAATTAAATTTTTTGGATGGATATTTATTTTACGAAAGTATCAACAAAAAAATTCACGGGAAACATATATAAATGCATATATAATTTAATTCGGTTGCATGCATTTAAAGGTCAACTAACACAATAATAGAAAATAGAACTGTTAATATTTAATTAGTAATTTAATTCATTTTCAATTTTTGATAATTTTATTAAAAAAATAATACTTACATATAGGGTGATGTAAAAGTCAAAACAAACTTTAAAAATCAATAATAACAAAAATCAAATAATGACAGAAGGATGAAATTTTAATAGTAAGAATGGAAATATTTCTTGGTCAGAAAAAAATAATTACTTTTAAAATTTTTAAATTATTTTCAACAAGATGATGGTTTTCCTCCATTTGAACAATTATGCATCACATAAGTAGTACGTCAGAAAAATTAATCGCAACAAATATACACTAATTTGTCTGTTGATTCATCAACTGAGTTTTCAGACAAGACCATACTATTCACAAAATCATGAAATTATTCCTGGTCGTATTTCATGCATGTATTACTGAATATATCTTTAATTGCTGCCAATAAAACTGGTTTTTCAAAATGTTCTTTCAAATTTAGGTATCCCCATAAATAAAACTCTAAGGTGTGCTTTTTGAAGATCTGAATAGCCCTATATTAGAAGAAGATTGACTGAAGACACCGGAAGGAGTTGACTATTTCTGACTTCCTGACTGGAGAAGATTGACTGAGGACACGAGAAGGAACTGACTGTTTCTCACTTCTTGGTTGAGGAAGATTGACTGAGGACACTGGAAGAAGCTGACTGTTTCTGACTTCTTGGCTGAGGAAGATTGACTGAGGACACTGGAAGAAGCTGATTATTTCCGAATTCTTGACTGAGGAAGATTGATTGAGGAGATGAGAAGAAACTGACTGTTTATCACTTCTTGGTTGACTAAGATTGACTGAGGACACGGGAAGAGACTGACTGTTTCTCACTTCTTAGCTGAGGAAGATTGACTGAGGACACCGGAAGAAGCTGACTACTTCTGACTTCTTGACTGAGGAAGATTGATTGAGAAGATGAGAAGAAACTGACTGCTTACGACTTCTTGATTGACTAAGATTGACTGAGGACACGGGAAGAGACTGATTGTTTCTCACTACTTAGCTGAGGAAGATTGACTGATGACACCGGAAGGAACTGACTGTTTCTGACTTCTTAGCTGAGGAAGATTGACTGAGGACAAGGAAAGAAGCTGACTGTTTATGACTTCTTAGCTGAGAAAGATTGACTGATGACACAGGAAGAAGCTGATTTTTTCTGACTTCTTGACGGTGGAAGATTGACTGTTTTTACAGGAGCAGTTATATGTGAAGTCGCTTAATTCAAGGGTGCATTCTTCCTATGTAAAAATGTTCATAGTAAGAGAAGGAGCAACTATTGTTCAACGAATGTATCAAAAATGATATTGTCAGCTAAAGTTGATCTTAATTTATTGTCAACAACTAGCCCGCATTTTTGTGTAAAATTGAACTATTATAATACCCAAACTTCATTGTTTGAAAGAAAAAAAAACATATTCTGTTGACTACCTTTCCGTGAAACTAGAATCTTTTTATTTTTTAACAGTTAAGGAAGTACTGTTTTTTTTTATATATATTTACTTCGATTTTTGGATTAAAATCTCGAGTGAAACTTACTAAAAGAAAATCAGAAATGAATATCATTGATTATAATTTATTTATTCGTACTATAGAAGGCATAGTATCAGGCTTTTAAAATAAAAGAACCTAATTTCAAACCTTTTAAGTAATACCGAACGGAAAATGTCATGTCTATATTGAGATGGCCGCTATAGACTTCCTTTTGGCTCAGGGAGACGTGAATTTCCCTTAAATGCCGTCCTTCGAAATATTCTTCATTTTAATTTTTTTTTTTTTGCATCAATTTCGATTGATTCAAAAGAAATTGATTCTTTCACATAGAAAAACATCAAGTTGCTTAGGTAGCACAGAAAGTTTTTTTTTTATTAAATTGAACATAATATTGCAATGGAGCAGTGGAAACATACAGACTTTGACTAAACTTAAAGAAATTGTATACCCACACGCAGCTTTGAGATTATGTTAACTACTAGAGCGTAAAGCTCCCTTTATATAAAATATGAAATAGCCTGACATGAGTTTCTACCCTTTTAAAAGTATTGATATCCATTAGCACTTATAAGAGCAGATAAAAAAATGCATATTCCAGTAAATATTTATTAATGTATCGATAGATTAACTAAAAATACAAGACTAGAAAAATTTTAAAAATGGTCTCTATTTTATTAATTTTGAAGTATAATAAAAAATATGGCTTTTATTTAAAAATTATATTGTATTTAATTTATTTGCACTTACAATACCTGATTTACAATTTAATCTTACAACATGAGCTCCTTTTAAGCCTAATATTATATTTATATTTTTACTAATCAATTGAAAAATTTGAAGGAAAAAAAAATGTTCTTTAAAGATGTTTTATCAGTTTAGTTTGTAATTTCACTAAAAAAAAAAAAAATTATATTACATATACTAATATATTTCAGATACTAGATATTTATTTGAATTTTTGATGAAATTTAATACCAATGTTGAAATTTAGTAGTAATATAGATTTAAATGTATCGATTCTTAAAATAAAATTAAATTTATGAATCATTTGGTTTATTAATTAAACACAAATAGTTTTCATAGCATTAAATTTGTATATTCACAGTTTTAAATTTGTTTCTTTAATGATTTTTATTACTTATATTAATATCTACTTATTCTTTGTTGGATGTAGAAAAGCGATTTTAAAGCAATTAATTTGGACAAAATCAAAAATTTATTATTATTACTTATTTTTAATTTTATTTTTTTGGAGCGAAACATTATCAGCTGCAGAGCATACTGCTGTATCCAAAAAGTAAGACCAATTTTCAATTCAAAATTCCCGGACTTTATGAAATTTCAATTTTTTTTTTCTTTTTTAGGTTTCTGGTACTGTCCTTGACATCTCTGGGATGTTTGACGTCAAAATATTCATTAGTGTTTGAGTTTATCTTGGCTTTGTGAGATGCTAAAACTGATTCCAGAGATTTTTGAAATGTCTGAATTAATTGAGCAAAGACTTGCATTAAATTGTATTTGTGGAAACGCATAGAATGATGCAGAAAGCATTTGGTGACCATTCTTATATCGGAAAGAAAAGTTTAGAAGTAGTATAAACAGTTCAAAGAAGGCAGAGAACACGTTGAAGACGAAGAACCCTCTGTTCGACCATCAACCTCAACCGTCGTAGCTCACGTCCAAAAAATTAAAGATTTGGTGCTTGCAAACCGGCGATTTACAATTAGAGACCTTGGTGATGATGCTAGAATTTCAAAATGATCGGCCAATTCCATTTTGGGCCTCAAACGCGTCAAATCTCGATTGGTACCGAAAACACTGAATGCGCCAGCTCACACTGTATTGCTTCTTCTTGATTTCTTCGAAAAAAATGAAACCCATATCGTTCCACAACCACCTTATTCACGCCATTCTACTTCAGGGTATTCCCTACATTCAAAAGACCTCTACTGGGACACCGTCTTGAGCCGATTGAAGAGATTCAACGTGAATCGCCGCGTGCATTGAAGGCCATCCCTGTTGATGACTTTTAGCATGCATTGAGGATTGGGAAAAAGTTGACATGAGTGCATTGTGTCCGAAGAAGATTATTTTGAAGGCGATGAAATAAATGTGGAAGAATAAATAAAGAGTTTTTGAAAAAAAAAAAAATTAATCTTACTTTTTGGGCATTGTAGTAAATATAAAAAGATTTCAGAAAAAAAAAAATGACTTACTCCTCCCACAAATACTGATTTTAAAGTTAACTATTGTGCTAATGATTCCATAAAAATCATAATAAATGATGCAGAAAGCCAGAAGAAAAATCTGAACCAGTCTAGGTTTAATGACCTTGAAGGTGTTACAAATGATTTTCATTTCAAAAGTTAAAATTGATTTTTGTAGACATATAAAAATCAAATTGCATATATTTTGGACACTTTACTTATTAATTTGGTTGAACTAATTAAACTAGTCAATAAAGAAAAAAAAAAGGAAGCAATCAAGTAATAGAGACAGAAATTTTCAAAGAAAGATATTTTTCAGTTATTTAGAATAGATAAAGAAGACAAAGCAAAAGTTTCGTTGATTCCTTAAGTTAAAAATGTGATGATAACGTTTCCAATTACATACTTATCCATTAATTTCTTTTTTTCTGAAGATAAACTTAGAAGTCATTTCTTTTTTTTCAAAAAATAAATAATAGACTGAAATGTCATGGTGAGTTTCTTTTAACTAGGATTGGTTTGTTTACTCCTTAATGGTAGATAATTGCAGGACTGCTCATTTTTAATGGCTCTCCAGGAAGTTCTTTTTATAGTAATTACTATCAACACAAATAAAACATCTACACTTCAGAATGTAGAACATAAATTGAACCAGTTGTAATCATGAAAACAAATTGTAAGTTGAGTAATTTTATAAAGCATTATATTACAAAGCTTTCAAGTTATTTGTTCTTTAAATAGTTGTAATATTTTTTTTTTTTTTTGCCCATTAAATGGAATTCTAGTTATCACGAAGAGGTGGAAATATATATAAGCATTAACAAGAAAAAAAGTTTTTTTTTTTTTAAATTTAAAATAACAAACTTTAAATATCGAGAGATAAAGAATGATTTTAATTCATTTTTTATAAAATGAAAGCAAACTTACATTTTATTAAGAAAAGATTTGGAATAAATGTATACAAAATGAACTTGTGCTGCCATCTATATTAGAATCTATTAACTAAAATGTCTTTGTGAAATAAGATACGAAGACCTTATCAACTCAAATCAAACAAAATACTTAATTAATGTAAAACAAAAAATATACATTTCATATGCATAAAACAATACATAAAACTAATTTTTTCTAAAATATTAATTGAAAGATGATAATAATTTATATAATGTTTAAAAATAATAAACGTAAATTTTGGTTGTATCCTTTTATTTATAAATAATTTTACTTTTAATTTATAGAATTAGGATTGTAAATAATTTTAAATAAAAGATAAAAGATTTAATTAGAAATAATTTAATAGAAACATAAGAAAAGATGCTCATGGTGGTAAGCAATATTTTTTTAAATACATTCTGTCTATATTTTGTGTTTTTATTATATTTTTTTATTACTTTGATAACCTTATAGACATTTTAAAAATAATACTAATATTAAAAAGAAAGTTAAGCTAAAAACCTCAGATAAAATCAGGATTACATAAGAAAAATAAGAATGACATTTGAAACTTATTTAAATTAAATATAATATTTTCTTAAGGAAGTTGTTTATATAATTAATATTATTAATAAAATGAAATTTATTTTAAAGGCGATGATTAAATAA
Source organism: Caerostris darwini (assembly GCA_021605075.1). NCBI lineage: Eukaryota > Metazoa > Arthropoda > Arachnida > Araneae > Araneidae > Caerostris > Caerostris darwini. Next base: position 58,847 of record BPLQ01002897.1, read on the forward strand.
TATTAATGAATTCGAAAGCAAATAAATGTAAAATATGATAAAGAGTTTTTGATAATAGTTTTTATTGTTAATGTTAATTTTCATTAATATTTAATGATAATTTTTTGTTTGGATGTTTAGGGATTAAACATATTTTTTATATAGAAATAATTATATTATTTTTTATACTAGAAAAATTAAGATGGAAATAATTATATTTATTTTGCTGCGTATTATTCTAAATATTTTTCAGTATTATTAAGTAATAGCTTGTTTTTCTTTCTTTTTTTTGATAATAAATAATAAAATTAGAGAATTTTTCTAGTCATGTTAATATGTAATTTTTCTCCTAAACATAATTAGTTAAGATATTACATCATAGATGGCAGCACATGTAACATTTAAAATACTATGATGCGATAATTTGGAAATCGTCCTTTTCTTGTTATTTTATTTACTGATCTATTTTTCCAATTTCATTTGGAATTTTTATTTTTTTTTAAAAGTAATAAAACATAATTTAAGCAATTTATACCAGCAATCCTCAACATAAACAGAAGATATTAATAGTTTAATATTTGAAAAATAAAAATTTTTAATAGTTCATTTATTTATCTTTTTTCCAATTTTTTTTAGAATTGTTTATTTTGCTATTATGAGTAAAGTAGCAAATAAATTGTTTATATTAGGAATATCAAGATAACAAATAAGATTTCTTAAAATTTTAAAACAAAAATTTTTTAATACAACAAAATAAAATTGTATCATTTCATTTATTATAAATTGCTGTGAGTTTAAATTTATATTATCTGGAAAAATTATCATTTATGAATTTTTACAAAATAATTTTTTAAAATAAGTCTCTTTTATATATTTCCTTATTTACATTATATTATTATTTTTCTTATTCGAAATAAATTAAGTTATAAATCTGATGTAATTACAATTTAAAGATAATTCCAAGAAAATCTTCTGCTAATGTAAATTTAAAATAATTCTTTATACTTAAAATTAATTTTAACTTAAAAGTTTTAATTAAAAAAAAGTCAAAATTTTAGAAGCTTTAGTAGATATTATTTTGTCACAATTTCATCATATACACCACTATTTAAGCCCAACAAATTTTATTGTAATTTTTAATAAACGATAAGTTTAATAAATTTAAGTAAAATTCTTCACTTAAAAGTTTGAAAAAAAATTTGATTAAATGCTTCATCTTGATTTTTTTATAATTTACTTTTTTATAATTTTCTTTTATTTTTTCTTCTTTCTTTTTATTTTATTTTTTCTATAATTTACTTTTATTTTAAAATTTTTTTTTGGATTGAATCCCAAAACGATACCTTTAGTTAAAACTTTACAGATATCCAATATTAACTTTCATGAATTTTAATAAATAACAGTTGGGCTGACATGTTCGTAGGCTGACACATATTAGTATAAAATGCATATGAATTTTAGTTAGCCCTAACCTTCAAAAGACAAGTGTATAAATTTGACAACTGTTGTTGCACTATTAGTATGTGAGTTATAGCATTTTTAGTCAAGCAACTTTTGTTAGTTTGAAAAAATGGATAAAAAGGTTATTTCGTGTGTTAATAAAGCATTACTTTTTGGTGAAAAAAAATACTATGGAAGCCAAGGTTTGGCTTGATAAACATTCTTCGGACGTCGCACCAGGAAAATCAACCGTGAAGAAGTGGTTTGCTAAATTTAAACAAGGCGAAACGAGCACCGAGGGCGATGCACGCAGTGGACGTCGCAAAGAGGCTGTTACCGACGAAAACATCAAAAATGTCCACAAAATAATTTCTGATAACCGTAAAGTGAAGTTGATTGAGATAGCTGAGATCCTAAAGATATCAAAGGAACGTGTTGGACATATCGGGAATGAATATTTGGATATGCGAAAGCTCTGTTCAAAGCGAGCTCACAATCGACCAAAACCAACAACGAATTGATGATTCTAATCAGTGTTTGGAGCTGTTCAATCGTAATAAACCCGAATTTTTGCGTCGGTATGTGACAATGAATGAAACATGGCTCCATCATTTCCCACCGGAGGCCAATCGGCAGTCAGTCGAGTGGACTGCACGTGATGAACACTAAAAATGCTATAATTCACATACTAATAGTGCAACTGCTGTCAAATTTATACGCGTGTCTTTTGAAGGCTAGGGCTAACTAAAAATCATATGGATATAATACTAGTAGCGCCATCTATGTGTCAGTCTATGAAATTTTCAGTCCACCTGTTATAAATATGGTTTTTGAATTAGAAAAATTTTGAATACATGAATTTTTCAAGAATACAGAATGTATTACAGCATTAAATAAATTTCGTGGTGATTTAGTACTTTATATTTCATTATAATGTGTTAAGTATAGCAACGATAATTCCAAGTATGCAAACAAAAATATTTTCCAAATATCAAAATGTACATAAATAAATCCCAAAAAAACTACAAAATAAGTTAATTAAAATAACATTAGAATTTTAGAAGTCAAATTTGCAAGTGTTCAAAGAGCTCATGCATATTTTTTGAATAATTAAATCTCTTCCTTCACATCTGAGAATAAATATAATTTCTTAATTTTTATTGAAATTACTTGCCATTCGTGAAAATTACTTACCTTTAATCTCGAATTTAAGCCAACTTCTTATAAATCGAAGGATTATCAACTGTTGAAAATGTTGGGCATTTTTACGATTTTAGGTTTCTATTTCATTTATGACTGCTTGAATAAGACTAAAAAAATTGTGATAATTAAAATACTTTTTTTAATTATATTACTATAAAGTCTATCTGAAATATATATCAAACTATTTGATGCAGCCTTCTTCTTTCTGCTTCTTGTTCTTCATTGACGTTACAGCCCCATGGTGGGCCGAGGCAGTCTGCGTACTGGCAGATTTCGCGACAGGAGATAAATGTTTTATAAAATAAGACATATGTATAAATTTCTCCCAATGCATATGTATACAGAGATTGTTATGTATCTAAATATTGATATAAAATCTATATAAAATGTATTTATTGATTAATTTATATTGAATTATGTTCATGAATGAATTTGATTTGATTGCATTAAAATTTATTTAGGATATGTAAAATAATACATCATCATCATCAGTGGTATGTAAAATAATACATCATCATTATCAGTGGTATGTAAAATAATACATCATCATCATCGGTGGTATGTAAAATAATACATCATCATCATCAGTGGTATGTAAACTAATACATCATCATCATCAGTGGTACAACAGCCCCATAGTCGGCTAAGGCCATTTGCTTACTGGCATATTTCGAAACAGTAGAGGATTTTTTTTCTCTTTACGGGGTAAGGTAGTCAGTCTTACGCCCAATGCTATACAGCCATATTATACCGGTACTACGGTTTAAAGTGGATTCCGAACCATTACAAACATTGACATCGCAGGGACTTGAACCCAAGTCCTGTGGCACCGAACATTTTATACGTGAAATAGTATAATATATCAAGTTAAATTGACAAACTGAACAAATTTAATTTTCAATATTATTTATATATTATTTATTTATTTATTATTCAAGATTAAGTTGTTTTATTATTTTTCAATTTTTTATCTAGACTGTTTTAATTTGACATATTATTTAATTAAGGTTATTTAAATGGAAAAAAACAATAACCGAAAAAAATCCATAATTTTACCAATGTTTTTTTTTTTGTTTCTTTTTTTTTGAAAATTAATTAAAGTTAGTTTTAAATAAAAAATTTAAATTAATTAAGTACTATAGTATAGTGTACTATACTATAGTATATAATTAATTGTATATAATTTTATAATTATACTAGTTCAATATGTATTAGTATAAGTATATAATTCTATTCAGCTCAATTGCGTATAAGTATATAATTATACCTAGTTCATAAAATACTATAAGAATAATAAAAAAGTATATATCATATAATACTAAATACTGTTTAATATACTGTATAATATTATTAATACTACAAATACTTTAGTTAATTAAATACTATAGTATAGTGTATTTACTGTACTTGTACTACACTTAGTTAATTAATTAAATTAAATATAAATTAGTCAGTTTTAATTATATAAGTAACTCTAGAATTCTCTGGTTCTGTTTGGCATACGGGCAATCTATGTAAGTGATAGGAGAGGAGGGAGAGTTCATTATGGTAGGCTAACACAGGTAATTGTTGTTCATTTAGTATCATGTGGGAGTAAGAAATAAAAAAATTCAGTCCGCTAAGAAAACCTTTACTGAAAAATCGCCTTTAGGGTACTTTCTTAGATGAGATATGTACCATTATAATAATCATCTTCATTTGTAATCGTCTTTAAACCTAGTTATTACAATACACGACGGCAGAGGAAATTGGATTTCCTTGCACATATATCACACAAGAAAATGGAAAAATAAGCTGATAAATGTTGTCAAGGAAAAACAAAAAAAATTATCAGATGATCCGTGGCATGTAAATAAGTTCGGATATTAATGGTTGCCAACAAATGTAGAGAGCAACTTGAGATTTACTTTTTTAACAAAATCCTCCTTACTTTATATTTATTACAATGTTAAAAAAATTTCTGGATTATTCTACTTGGACTATAATTGCTGATATTAATTAAACCAAACTAGAACTAGCGAAGATAAAATTAAGGTTAGAAAGCCATGGAAAATAATGATGAAACTATTAGAAACTAAAAATTAAACATTATTCAGAACCAAAAAAAAAATCTGGTTTTGAAGGAGAAAAATTTTAACAAATTTTCTAGTTCGTCACAACAATTCATTGAAATCATAATTAAGTTGACAATTTTTTTCTAATTTTAAAGTATTTGTGTAATTCCTCATCATCATTGGTACAATAGCTCCATGGTGAACCAACTGCGTCTACCTACTGGCAGATTTCTTGACAGTAGATGTTTACTTTTTGGTGGGTAGGATGGTCAGCCCTAAGCTCTACAACCATATTAGACCAGGACCTAAGGCTTAAAGTGGATTCGGAACTACTACGAACATCTACGGCACCGCCGGGACTCGAACCCGAAACCTGTGGCATCGAGAACCAGAGTGCCAGCCACTCTGCCATCAGGTCCAGCTTGTGTAATTAGTACTATTTTATTACTATTAATAGCCATTATTATTTTAAATTATTTGCGTAATTTTCTCTACTTACTATTTTAGATATTAAGTAACGCGTTTTAACTATCAAAAATTCAGATTCGAGTCATCTTAATGTGATCTTCTTCATTGGCGCAACAGTCCCATAGTAAGCTAAGGCTGTCTTCCTACTGGCAGATTTCGACACAGTATTTTTACGGCGTAGGATTGCTAGCCCTATGTCTAATGCTCTACAGTCATATTAGAACGGGACCTACTGTTTAAGGTGGATTCTGAACAACAACAAACATTGAGGGCACGACCAGAACTTGAACCCGAAACTTGTGACACCGATCTCTGGAGCATTAATGTGATTATCAACATCATAATCATCAGCAGCAGAGGTGTAACAGCCCTATGGTGGGCCAAGGCCTTCTCACTACCTGCAGATTTCTTGACAGTAGATATTTTCTTTCAAGTCCTATGCCCAACACTGTAGTTATATTAGACAGTCGCCTGAATGGCCGTCTAGCGCTCTGGCGCCCGGTGTCACGAGTTTCGGGTTCTTGTCCTGGCGGTGCCATGGATGTTTGTATTGGTTCGGAATCCACTTTAAGTAGTAAGTCACGTTCTCAATATGACCGTACCGTCACAGAATCCAATCAGACTTTTTCTCACCCATATCGTTCCTAAACTGTAAAGGGAAAACACAGGTCTAGACACAGTGAAGTGGTGTGATGTAGTAGAAGTAGTATTTGTAGTAGTAGTCATATTAGACAGGGATCTATGGTTTAATGCGGATTCCGAACCATTATAAGCAACAATGGCACTGCCAGGATCCTAACCGGAAATCTATGCACCGAGTGCCAGAGCATTAATCTGAGCATCTGTTAATATTCAGAATAACCACTATATGGAACTCGAGATGAGAAAGATTCCATGCGATCCTGAAAGTGTTCACATGGACGATATGGAGCTCATTTTACAGTTGTTAACGAGTCTGAGGTGAAATATCCAATAAATGAATACTACGATTGAACGCGTCATAACAGATAGGCTGAAAGGTTCGTAGGCTGATACATAGATGTCGCTACTAGTATTAAATCCATATAATTTTTAGTTAGCCCTAACCTCCAAAAGACACGTGTATAAATTTGACAGCGGTTGCACTATTAGTATGTGAGTTATAGAATTTTTAGTGAAGCAACTTTTGTTAGTTTGAAAAAAATAGTTAAAAAGGAATTTCGTGTGTTAATAAAGCATTGCTTTTTGGCGAAAGAAATACTATTGAAGCCAAGGCTTGGCTTGATAAACATTATTCGGACTTTGCACCAGGAAAATCAACCGTAGAGAAGTGGTTTGCTAAAATTAAACGAGGCAAAATGAGCACCGAGGACGATGCACGGAGTGGACGCCCCAAAGAGGCTGTTACCGAAGAAAACATCAAAAAAGTCCACAAAATAATTTCTGATAACCGTAAAGTGAAGTTGATTGAGATAGCTGAGACCCTAAGGATATCAAAGGAACGTGTTGGACATATCGTGAATGAATATTTGGATATGCGAAAGCTCTGTTCAAAGTGGATGCCACGCGAGCTCACAATCGACCAAAAACGACAACGAATTGATGATTCTAAGCCGTGTTTGGAGCTGTTCAATCATAATAAACCCGAATTTTTGAGTCAATATGTGACAATGGATGAAACATGGCTCCATCATTTCATCATTGACATCTCATCGACAGTCAGCCGACTGGACTGCACGTGATGAACACTAAAAATGCTATAACTCACATACTAATAGTGCAACCGCTGTCAAATTTATACACCTGTCTTTTGAAGGTTAGGGCTAACTAAAAATCATATGGATTTAATAGTAGTAGCGCCATTTATGTGTCAGCCTATGAACCTTTCAGCCCACCATGTTCAATTGTGTTAAAGTTCGAGGAATTTGAGCTAGAATAGTTATCGTGCCAGCATGTTGTTGTGTTTGCTAAAATTTATAATTAAAATTGTTACATGTTTCGCCATTTCTTTGCACTATTTTTGTACTTATGAAAATACGTTAAATGTTTTTCATGTTGGCTACTCATGGAATGTTCCAGAATTTCTCCTCACCAGAAGGAATACGTGCCAAATTGACCGGTCAATAAATTGGGCTATTTTTACATGGTCGAGGGAGATTGATCAGGAGAAATGGTCAAGGGGACGAAATTCTGAGCTACACATATAAAGGCTTGTTGCTTGGATGTAGTAACTTTTTTTTTTTGTATCTGTGTGTGAAAGAATAGGAGAAACCATGGTGATGTAACTATGCATCAATGATTGGTAAAAAATTCTTCGATCAGAAATTCAATTAAGACCGGACTACACCCCACACTGCAATTTGTCTCTCTACAGTGCTTAAGAATCGCTTATTGACTCATGGCTGTTCGTCCAATGAGTCAGCGTCAGTAGTCAAGTATTTTTGAAAAATTCTAGCAACTAGCAACTTTTATAAAACAATAATTTTTTAATTTTTTTCAAAATTCTGAAAATTAGGGTTAAAATTCATTGTTATTCATTCATTAATTCAATTGTGCCCTTTAATAAAACCACGAGCAAAGGCAGTTACTTCTTTAGCAGCAAACCTAATCGTTTTTTGATTACTTTCCTGACAGCATTTCTATGTTCAGTTTTCGCCCCATACTTTTTCCCTTGAAGTTATGTAATAATATGTTTAAAAACAGATAAGATTTTATGTGTTACAAATATACCCTCTTTGTGATCAGAAGTACATTATTCTACATTATTTATTATCTGTTAATTTAGTATTGTTTTTTTTTGTAGCTTACTATATAGATTTTCTTCAAGCAGATTTAGAGTACAAGTATATCGTTTAAGTTAATGCAATTGCTACACGTTTAAAATAATAAACATACTTTGTTAATGCAAAAACCTTTTTACAGATAGTATATCAGTTAAATAAAACTCATTAGATTTCTTTCACAAATGTAAATAAATTAGTACAGAAAATTGTTAATAATTTAATAAATCTTTAGTTCGTAAAATTAAGGTAAAATGTCTGGCGTTGGAGTAAAAAATTCGACTAAAGTATCGGAAATAATTTTGGCTGACAAAAAAAATTCCACCCCTGCTAACAAGGCTGTAAAACGTCTTCTTCTGTTATATGACCCCGCCACAGCCATAGAGTACTCTATGGTCACATCAAGTGAAAGGGAAACCACTATAGGCACCCTGCAGTATAGATTCAATGAATGGACGGGAGTGCTGTACGTATTATCAGAACAATATAGTCTGTGACCACAATAAATGGCCTAGTGTTGCATTTATACTGCCATACATATTGCTAAAAATGTCTGCATGTTGTACTTCCAATTAATATAGTCATCTTTATGTATATATACCCGTTAAGATTTATTCTTGCTAATTTATTTGTGCATATATGTAACTAAAATAGTAATATTTAAATAATAATAATTCATTTTGCACATCGTGTTTGTCTCCTGTAATTTGTGAGATTTCTTTTCTCCTAGCAAACTTAGACGAAATAGGTTTAGAAATTTCAGTAGATGGTTATTGCTTTATCATTAGAAATTATAAGTTAAAAATTGAGCTTGTTATTACTTTTAAATCAGGTTATTAGCTTTCGAAAAATTATTGTGCTCTTCTAACTCTCCACATGCAATTACACCTTTAACTGGTGGGCTGAAAAGTTCAAAAGCTGACACATAGATGGCGCTAACAGTATTAAATCCATATGATTTTCAGTTAGCCCGCACCATCAAAAGACACGTGTATAAATTTGACAGCTGTTGCACTATTACTATGTGAGTTATAGCATTTTTAGTGTTCATCACGTGCAGTCCACTCGGCTGACTGCCGGTGTGAAATAATGGAGCCCTGTTTCATCCATTGTCACATATCGACGCAAAAATTCGGGTTTATTACGATTGAACAGCTCCAAACACTGCTTAGAAACATCAAGCCGTTGTTGTTTTGGGTCGATTGTGAGCTCGCGCGCACCCACTATGAACAGAGCTTTCGCATATCGAAATATTCATTCACGATATGTCCAAGACGTTCCTTTGATATCTTTAGGGTCTCAGCTATCTGAATCAATTTCACTTTACTGTTATCAGAAATTATTTTGCGAACATTTTGTGGACATGTTTTCGTCGGTAACAGCCTCTTTGGCGCGTCCACTGCGTGGATCGTCCTCGGTGCTGATTTTGCCTCGTTTAAATTTAGCAAACCACTTCTCTACGGTTGATTTTCCTGGTGCAAAGTCCGAATAATGTTTATCAAGCCAAGCCTTGGCTTCAATAGTATTTTTTTTTCGCCAAAAAGCAATTCTTTATTAACACCCGAAATTCCTTTTTATCCATTTTTTCAAACAAACAAAAGTTGCTTTACTAAAAATGCTATAACTCACATACTAATAGTGCAACAGCTGTCAAATTTATACACGTGTCTTTTGAAGGTTAGGGCTAACTAAAAATCATTCTGATTTAATACTAGTAGCGCTATCTATGTGTCAGCCTACGAACTGTTCAACCCACGTATTATGAGGTCTCTTACTGCAATGTTGAAAACTGACGTTATGCATAAAAAAAAAATCTGCATACTTGTATATGGGTGTAGATGGTCTCCAAGGTTCGGTAAATACTTAAAGGGGTCAATATTGTCATCTAGAAGGATGATCGAATATACCAGATACAGCTATGAAATTATTCTCCAGATCATGTTTCAATTGCCAGTTTGTACCATAAATAGTCAAATGATGTTTGTTTTCTGACGTTTTTTGCCGTTTACTTGAGTGGTAACCCTTTGGTTCATTGGAGCAGTAAGTTGGTGTATTGGAGTGCGTCGATAACTGCTTCAAGAAGAGGGCCACTTTCAGGTTCATGGGAACACTTTAAATTTTATTTACAAACATTATATATATATATGTTTGTAAATAAAATATAATAAGATACATACAGTCCAGTCACATTAATGTGACCACCACCTACTTTCGACGTCAACGTGAAATAATCAATCACAAAAGGCAAGTGGCAGTACATTACAGTGGAGTGTATATAAAGAATTTCACTTAATACCACATTCCCCAGTACACTTAGAGCCAGAATATACAAGAGTGTATATTTGGGCTTTTACACACATTTGGGCTTTTTTTTGGGGGGCTTTTATTTGTGGTCACATTAATGTGACTGGTCTGTGTATATATATATAGAGAGAGAGAAAGATAGAACTTTATTTATTACTATTTTTTATTTACAAAAAATGAATGATTAAATGATGATGAAAAACAATTAAATTTGATTCACAACTGCAGTTCATTCCAAGAACGGAGATTCTCAGGGTTCACCAGTCTACGACAAATCTGATGCGTATTTCTATGGAAGGTATGAATTAACGCATTGCGTGATATATGAAAGCAGAAGAGGCTCCCTTTGTAAACAGGCAGAACCTCCGACATGTTCAATCAATTCACAGAAAACGAAAAACAACACTTCTTGTCGACTCGTCACAGAGCTCTTTCTCCAAAAACCTCCCTTTAAGAAAATCCGTCAAGAGTCAATCATTTTCATTGTAGTCGATAATTCCTCAACCCATGGTTTATCACCAATCCCCATACAACAACTCTTGGCGTAGTCCCTATTCCATATGTAATTGTTTCTCATTACACACGCTAATTTCATGAAGTCTCATTATTCATGACACTGATTATTTGCTATCAGATTTAAATGGCAGGTTGGTCTCATTAATACAAAACACTAATTGCATGCAATATAAATATCCACGACACTGCTTATCTGGTGACAGATTTGAGGGTTATGTTGTTATTATGTTCTTGTTAAAGAATATACACTCCTTTCTCTTGGAAACAGAAATGCTATATCTTTTCTTGTGGGAAAATTCTATAATATTCATTAGCATGAAATAACTAAATTGCATATTACAATAAATATTTAATGATGTATTGACGGAAAACGGAATATTAACGGAAAATTCCAGTATTGTAAAACCACAGATTTTAAAAGGGACTCAATTTTAGTAACTTTGAAGCAGAATAAAAATTATGGAATATATTTAAAAAAATTATATTGCATTTGAAGTATTTATACTTATAATGTCTGTCTCATTATTCATGATACTGAATTATGTTACTGCTGTTAGATTTGAGTGACAGGTTGTCCTCATTAGCACAAAACACTCATTGCATGTAATATAAATATACACAATACTACTTATCTGCTGTCAGATTTTAGTGACAGATTGTTATTATGCACTTTTTGAAGATTAAACACTAATCTCTCTTGGAAATCGAAATGTTATATCTTTTCTTAATCAATATCTGACAATTGTACTATTATTTGCATCTATTATATTGAAAATTAATACCCTTTATAATGATAATTCATAAATCCTTCTAATTGAATGATTTTAACTTTTACAAATATTTGATTAGATCGCTTAAATCATTTTCATCGTATCTGTGGACAATCTGTGGTGATCTTAAAATGAAGAGAAAAATTTTGTAGTTTAGAAATTAAAAGATAAATTGCGAATTCTACGAAAAGATAATTAAATTTCTTTAAGAAACTTTTTTTATCCGTTTCAATGAACACAAAGACATTTCAATTTAATAAGCTGATCGATTTTTTTTAAAAAC
>BPLQ01002898.1:0-138510 GCA_021605075.1 Caerostris darwini
TGGTTGTAGAATGATATGGATTTCATTTTTTTGGGAAACAGTCACGAAGAATGAATGCAGTGAGACATGGCGCGTTCAGTGTTTTCGGTACCAAGTGTACCGGTTCAGTGTTTTCGGACGCATTTGAGGCCCAAAATTTAATTGACCGATCCTTTGAAATTCCAATATCTTCAGCAAGGTCTCTAATTTAATTTTTTGGACGTGATCTTCGTCGGTTGAGGTTGATGGTCGACCAGAGGGCTCTTCGTCTTCAACGCGTTCTCTGCCTCCTTTGAACTGCTTATACCACTTCCAAATATTTATTTCCGATATTGGAATGCTCATCGAATGCCTTCTGCAACATTTATTCGTTTCTGCAAACAAAATTGAATGTAAGTTCTTTGCTCAATTAATTCATACATTTGAAAAATTGCCGGAATCAGTTTTAGCGTCTCATAATGCCAAGCGTAACTCAAACGCGAATGAATATTTTGACATGAAATTTTCCACAGATGTCAAGGACAGTTCCAACAACATAAAAAGGAAAAAAAATTGAAATTCCATAATCCCCGGAATTTTAAATTGAAAATTGTTCTTAGTTTTTTGGACAAATTAGTATGTTTAATAATCAGTAGAATAACGATGACAGAAATTCGATAAAAACCGATGAATATATTGTTACATTGTTGATGTTTAAGAAACTAGCAGCAATAATGTTTGTTGAAATTAACATGGATAACTACAAAATTGCAATTTACACAGTCATCTTAAATATATATACATATTTTTTTTTCTTCTTCAAAGATCTTTCAGCTATAAATGGGCAAGATCACCCTCACACTTATTCCTTTGTAATTTTATAAAACAGACATTCATATCAGGAGATGCATTTATTTCGTTATTTAGGCTTTATTCGTTGTGTTAGGCAAAGCCCAATTGAGCGCACGCAGAATTTTAATCCTATGCAGATGAATTAAGTTACCCATTTTATCCTGCGTTGTGCTGGAAACAATTAAATACGATTCTTAACTTGTGCCAATTACAAAGTAATATGATTAATTACAAAATATGTATTGGTTATTTAGTTAATATATATTGATACGATATAGTAATGGCGGATTCAATGAATTTTTATAATTCGTATTCTTAAAATAGTTTTTTAAATGATGTGAATCGAAGGATCCACTAAGTTGTCTATATTGTGGCACTGTATCTATCATCGATTAGAGAAAATAATGGCATAAAATAATTTTTAGCAAAATATTTATCTATGTATTTATTTATTTTTAAAATTTCTATTAAAATGTATCACACATATAGCGTTAAATATTTCTAAAAAAGCTTTTTCAAATAAATGTGTTCAATTAATTTCAAATTTTATTAATATTTGAAATTTGAAATTTATTCAGCAATTGTATATTTTTCCATTTCTGACTAAATTTTTCTACTTTCTAAAAATATATCGATTATTCTCCGGAACTAAACCACATTTGATTAATCACCTTTTTTTTTATTATTTTATAAAATTTAAAATATTAAAATAGTTATTCTTAAATATATCACTAATAAAAATTTAACAATTTGCTCTAGTCTGTTATTCGTCTCCTGTTGTGATTAGAAAAATTGTAGCAATCTTTTATATCAAACTTATTGCATGGACTGGATTTTTTAAACTTAGATTACTTGCATTGAATCCCTTAGAATGTTGCAATTTTTTAGATCTAAAAAAAAAATTTCAAAATCGTTATTTGTTAAACAATATTTATTGAACAGCATACATATTTATAATTTATATATTTAACCTTATCTTTATGCATACGTATTGCTTTATACTAAACAACAGCTTAACTCGTTTTTACCGTAACACACCATAAAGTGCACCTAGTATACACTGTGTTGTTACATGTTAAATTATTCGAGTTCTCTATGCAGTCTTCCTAGTTTTAACTGCATAAAGAATAACCACATGATAAAGAAAGACAGAATGAAATAAAACGCAATAAGACCGGAAAGCTGGAAATAGAGACATAATTAATAGTAATACATAGTTACACCTACACATAGCCTCATATCGACACACACATTAAGTGTGTATTTCATATAGAATGAAATATTATGCCATGTTGTTATCATTTGAATTTTTTTTCAGAGTATTAATTTTAAACTTAACAGCTAATAAAACTTTAACTTTTTTGCATTGTTCTGTTTCTGTGAGTGAAATGTTAATTTTTAGTGCACGGCTTTCATGTTTAAAATCTTTATTTATTTGTATATTTTTTGTTAGATATATTATTTATTCCTATGCAATATATGAACTCCTAGCTTGCAGAGCTTAATGGTGTCTATGGCAGGACATTCTATGAAATTTGCAATAATAAAAAGCTGAACGCCACTTTTAAATAATATTGAATACTGTATATGATTAAGAAAGATGATTTGTTCAGCGTTTACAAGAGCAACAAATATAATAAAATATGAATTAAAGCCTTTTATTAAGAACAAACACAATATAAAAATCTCATCCTTTTTTGATTCTCTCCCAAGGAAATTATTGAAAGGAACCATATTATTCACGAAATTAATTGACTAAAAATACGATTTTGAAAAAGTGAAGTTCTTCGAAATATAAGTGAGTTCTTATGATATAACTAGTGTTTGTTTATATGATTTTTAGGAGAAACAACCTAAATTGAAATTCCCTATTGATATGATTCTTTTTTATTGCAGTTGAAACCATTTTGTGGTGCCATCTATCGTTGATAGTTATAAGCATTCTAAATAAAAAATAATTTACGAGAAAGTTTTTGAATTCATTTTCGTACAAGATTCTAATTGTTGCTTCAAAATTTTCTTTTCAGCTTAATTTGTATGAAGTAAAGAAAAAAAAAATTTTATATATTATTTGATAAGAAACACATAAGGATACTTAGATGCAATGTTAAAATAATTCAATTTATATATTCCTATCATTGCATTCATAACTTCTTTTCCTCCTTTTTCCATTTAATCTAACTTATTCTTTCTTTTTCAGTCCTCTAACTTTTACCCCAGAGGTGCAAATGAACATATTTTATTTAAAAGTACTATATGTACAACATAAGTACTTTTGCAAAAACATGATATTTAAATTCTATATTTCTATGTCTATTATTAAAATAAGCTAAAGGTAAAAAAAATGTAATTGATAAACAAAGAAAGTTTGTCATCCTCTGCTTATAAGATTTATATTTAATGTTGAAGTTAATAAAATCTATGCAAGTTTTCTAAATTAGATATATATTACAACATGTAGTAATTCATGATTTATGTTAATGATTTTTTTAATATATAATAATTATTATATTTATATAAAAAAAGTGAGATTCAAGTTTAATATTTCTTTTCACTTCCGTTTTATGATTCCTTTAATAACCAAATATTTCGATGAAATTATATAATGTTTTTTTTTTCTTCATATACTCATGATTACATAAATATTTCAATATATTAAATTAATCAATTCTTAGAAATTAAAAAGTTCCGACATGAAAAATAAACATCAACCTAATATAGCAGTTGCAATTTAATGCAAATGCCGCTGAGAAATCATACCAGGATTTTTTCAGATAATATATTGGTGATTCCTAATTAAAAGCTATAATAGAATATAGAATATCGAATTAAAAAATTTTTAATCAAATAAATTTTGGCATTGAGACTGTTATTCAACAAAACGTAATAAAAAAAAAGGATGAAAAAAATTAATTCATAAAGTAAGTCAAAAGAGCGATGTAGGAACAAAACTATAATAAGTTAATAGAAATTTAACTATTGCAAATTAAATTCGAAGTTTTATATTTTTCAAATTCATGGGGATAAATTTCGTTTAAAAAACCAAGATACAAATTGTTAAAAAATAATTTTGATTTGAAAAAAAAAAAAAAAAAAAGAACTCACGATTGAGCACTTTATATGCATAGAAAAATAGATTTTTATGGCATTTGTTATTGTAGGTATACATGCTAGTTTTTAATTTAAATAGAAAATATGCCTCTAAAAGTTAATTAAAAATATATATGGTTTATCTGTAAAAAATCCGTACAATATTTTTTGACAAGACATGCAACAACTTTTCATTTCTGAAATTTTTGATATATTTCATTATAATCATTTTGTAACATTTTCTAATAATCCATATCATTAATTCATTCAAACACAATCAATCAAAATTTAAATAAAAATTCAAAAGTTAATTGAATTCATAAAATGTGAAACATTTTTTAACATTTTACAAAAATACCAATATTTTTTGTGCATTTCGAATAATATTAACTTGTCTTGAAATAATTTGTGCTATTTAATAGACAATAAATTACAGATAATACAAAATTGATAATTTAGAATTGTCAAATACTATGTCAAAGTTTAAAGGCTGTCATGCACGATAAAAAACAGTTTCCAAATTGAAATATTTTAAGATGATAATAATTAGTTGTAGAAAATTTAATTCTTTAATTTAAAATGTTCTTTATGTTTCGTTTTTATTTAATGTAACGAAAATGAAGCACACTTATGGCGTGACTTAATATTTTAAAACGAAAAAACTCGCCATTGAATTTCTTTTAATAATTTTAATTAAATTTATTCTGTCTCTGTGCTGCCATCTATTGATCGAAATAAACAGTTACTCTTGGCAATATTTGAATTAAAGCTAATTGCATTAACGTTACATTTAGTAAAGATTACATATCAATAGCTGCGACACTTTTGAAAAGAAAAGTTTTGAAAAAATAACTGTTATTTTTTTTTGTTAAATATAAAATGATTCTAAAAAATGCATCATATCATAGTTATGTTCGTATATTACAATATATCTATTTTACGTGGAATATATTTTGAATTTTAAGAATTATAAAACAAGACATTACAAAAAAAAATAGAAAACAATAAAATTAATGAATGCAAACAATAAAATTAATAAATGTAAACAATAAAATTAGGAAATGCAAACAATAAAATTAAGAAATGTTAAAAAAATATCTCCAATATGTTATCATGATTGAAAACTAGAAGAAATATTAAGCAATATCTTCGTTAAGTAATAAGAAACTTTAAGTCCTGAAAAGTTTCTTGTATTCAGAAGATGGTTTTTTTTTTTTTTTTTTTTTTTTTAAGTCGGTTTTATATTCTAACAGCTGAACATGGTTAACACTAAGAGCATTTAAGATCATTCCTTTTTTTTTTTTTTTAATAAAATCCGTTTCGTTTAGATGTTTTAATAACATTATCAAAGTATGTTTTATGTATATTTTAATAACATTATACCTTTCTATTACTTTATAATAATTTGGATCTTATAAGGATTTCCCAAAAGCTTTTTTTAAATAAATTTCAAGATAAATTATATAAACAAATCATTCATGTAACAATAATTATAACAGTATATTACACTTGAAATCTTGCATTTATCTTTCATAGAAATTTTCTATGTCTGTGCTGCCATCATTTTGTGCTACCTTTAGTTAACTTTTATATACCAATTTTTTTTCTATGCAATAAATTATGTTAATATTTCTTTTATCTTTGATCACCATTGCTGTCGGTGATCAGCTTCCCCATCAGTTACCAATTTTATACAAGATAAATAATATCACTATTCATATTAGCAAGATTTTAGTGATGAAAATTCAATTACTGGTACTTTATAATATATATTTATGTTTAATGGCAAAATACACATGTAATATTATTGTATTTGTTTGCTTTTTATATACCTGAGTAACTTATATTAATAAATTATTATTTTTTGGTTTTTTTTAACAATTTACTACATGAATCAAATTAACAATTCTCAAAGGCTTTGATGTTTAATTTATGTCCTTTCGTTGAAGTATAAAAAAAAAATATTTCATTTTACTTTATTCGGTATCTTGAAGGGTAAAAGAAAAAGAAAGCAAATTTTGGGCTTATTGTTGAAAAAATTCAATTATCTTCAATTCTTTGCTTTTCAGAAAATAAATTTCAGTATCACTAAAAATCCAATGAAAAATGCATTAAAATTGATTTTTAAAAAGGTAAGTAAATTGTCATATGACCGAGCACACCCTTTTTTTTAAGATCATTTTGTAAACATTAAATGAGGTTTCAAAGTAACGCACGAAAAATTTCAAAATATGTTTATTTTAATTATATAACATATTTTACATTAAATCCATTTTTTTCAAAATGTAAATTTTCAAATCACGAAGCCCCTTTTCTACTAAATTATTGTACATATACATATTATTCTTTGTTTATATATGCCTCATGTAATGCAACTTCTTCTATAGTGAGCTTTTTTTTTTTTTTTTTTTTTTAAATATCTCTAAAATTATTTTTATGTAAATTTTTATTACAAAAAAATGTCCTTTTTTTAGAATTTCAAAGGATCTTATCTTAAAAAAAACAACCACGTGAATATTTTTAAAGCTCACCTTAATATAATCTAGAAAATGGATATTATGTACTGAAAAAGTTCTAACTATAGTACTTTCTACTATTCTTCTTACTCTATACATTCTTTCTTTTCGAGTTGGCATTTTAATATTATTAATATAAAATGTATCGCAACTTCTTAATATTATGTTATTTTATTATTATTATTATTATTAATTTTATTGATTGCGTTGAATATATACCATACTGTAAAAAGAACAATTGAGGGTAATTTTACTCTTCGGCTTTAATATGAAAGAAATGTACGGGTGAAGCACTTGGAATTATTGTGGAAGATTAACGTTATATATGCAAAAGCTAAAATAATTTGTCAAAATGTTTTAAATGGTTCCAATGTGATTTGAATAAGAGAATCTTTGTCAACCGAAGAAATTTATGAGCTGCTAAAACTTGGTAAAGCTTTTACTAGTGAGCGTCATTGATTGCAAAAGCTTCATTTGAGGCGAGTATTGAAAGAAAAATAGCCAGAATTAGTGGAAAGACATAGCAGAGTTCTATTTCAACAGAAGAAATATTAAATTTTTGGCATTGGTGTTTCGTCGATACTTTTATCAAAATTGAATGTGGTGTCATTAAAAAGAGAAACTGAAAATGTTAAAAAGAGAGGTAGGGAATCGGTTTTTAAAATCCCACTCCTCAGTCTTTTATAAAAATAATTTTTATTTTTCCAAAATTCTAAGAAAAAATTTTAAAATTAAATGTTAAGGTGTAAATTCAATTACATTCTGCAAGATTACAGTTAGTAGTAAAAACAGTTACTATTGTAGAGCAAACCAAGTAAGTACTTAGAAGTTTTTAGCACTGAAGCTTATAAAAAAAACTACCTTAAATAAATAAAGAAAGAAGATCTCTTGGAAACTACTTAATTATTAAGAACAAATATGATTTATTGTAATAAAAATATAACGGCTTGCTTAAAATGTACCATTTTCTTTTGTTGATCTTAATCTATTCTATTGTGTTTAGTTATCGCTCATTTGAGGTTATTATTTTATAGAATATATAAATTATTTATAATCAATTTACAGCACATTAATGTATTATAAGTGGGTTCAAATACTATACGCATAAAGTTGTAAAAAGTGCTTTATTATACAAAAACAGTTTTTATAGATATATGATTAAAATAAAAGTTTTTGAATTTATTTCAAAAATTCTTCTAAATCCATTGGTACATAAAATTATGGAAAAGAGTCGGATTCGAAATAAAAAATCCGATAGGAGTCGGAGAATTTTTGGTAGACTCCCAGCTTGTATATAACTGTTTGAACACAATCAAAATCAGGCTGTCGTGTTTCAAAATAGAATGGGTTCAAATGCTATATTCTTAAAAATATCACTTATGTACATCTCAATTGCCTTTGAAAATTTGATATTTATATAACATTGATGTAAATCGTTGAAATTTTCATCCGCAGATTTGAGCTTGAAAAGTTGATTGAGATTTATATGCATTGAAAGAATACGCGCGCTGTAAATATTATTTCAGTCTATAACGAGGAAGCATACTGGTTGCGATAGCACGAGAAAAAAAGTTCGTTGTGTACATCTGATAGGTTAGCATAAGAATGTAAATAAATATGAATTCAGTTGGGATGAATTCTTACTTTTGTGGATATAAAGTGTACCATTTTTTTCCTTTTATATCGAAAAGTGGATGATTTTGTACTACGTGGAGTTTCAACGTTTCTTCTTAAATCCAGCGATTTTCCACTATACGATTAGAATTTATCCTTGCCTATACTTTTATAGTTAAAATATTGAATAATCTAAAAAAAAAAATACATTGGATATCCGAAATTCTTTTTTGAAAGTTCACTTATTGATAATTAAAATGTTTGCATTTTTTTAAATTTAAAATTAAAAGAAAATTACATTAAGTATACTTATAGAAGAAACCATTACATTTTCTAATTAATGTTTGCTTTTATTGAATTTGTATACATTTTGTTTTAAATTTAAGTTTCTGCAAAATTTCCACTGTCTTTAAATTTACCCTGAAAAAAAAAAAAAAAGAAAACAGAAAATCCTTTTTTAGTTCTTCAAAATATCGTATATGTTTAATATCTTTTGAAAATGTAGTGAAAGCAGAGTTATCTATTTTAATTATAACTTTTAATCATATGGGTACATCCATGAATGCAAAAGACATCGCAAATAGGACATTGAATTCAGTGTGAGGTTTTCGATGCTGAAAGGAAGAAGGAAAAAAATACCTCATGAGGAACAGAAAAAATTTTTTCATCTAAAGATATAATTAAATATGATTACGATAAAAAATCGTGCTCTCTTGGCTGAAAAAATAATTTTTTTACATTTAATAAAGAAAAATTAATAATTTTAATTTTTAAATTTGTATAAAACCACTTTAATTAGAATAAAATTGCTTCTAATTTTGATATTATTCCAAAACTTAAACTTACATTATTGGTTTTGCTTTGTGTTTACTATTAAAAAAATAATTCTTTGTTAATTGCTATAAAATAATTGCTAAAAAGCAGTTTTATAATTTAGGCTTTGAAATTATCAATTTCTAAACTAATGAATATTGATAAATATTTTTTTTCTAACAAAATAAATGTAAAATACAAATCAACGAAATTGATAAATAGAAATCTAAAAATTTCTTCCTTACTTTCTTTTAAAATAGTAATATTTTAATTATTTGCTTATCATTTGCAATATAAATCTATATTTTACTAGATACGTTTAGCAATATTTATTATATAATGCAAATATATAATCAATATTAATTGCTAGTATTATATATTGATATTAAACTTTAGCAATAATATTATTATTTCAAAATCATTCAATAATATTTGCAACATATTTAGATTTAATTCATTAATTAATTTATAATAACCACTAAAATTACATATTTCTGACGTTAAACTCATTGCAATAATAATTATAATTAATTATTGTACCTACATAAAAAAAATCTCATTTACTGGAAAGAAACATTAAGCAATAGTGGAACAATTTTTCATCTTTTGCAAAAGACTACCACATCCTTAAAAATTACAACGTACGTTTTATTGTGAAAGCTTTAAAACCATCCATTTTAAATTTCCAATCCTTGAAAACGCCTTGTAAACGGCGGAGCAACAGCTGCTTTTAGCTGCAAACCAAAGCGTTCCGTGCTACTTGAATCAATTGTTGTGAATATTAAATAACTCGGCTGGACCAGTAATAGAATTCAAAAGCTGTAACCCCGAACGATTTGGGAGAAAGGGGCGTATATGTCTTTTTGACAGCCGTTTTGACGCGATCCTTTCTGGGATTTGTCAGTTTTCAATGGAAAGCTGTTGCGCACAGTTTTATTTTGACATCATTTTTTACCTTATCAGAAAGTAAGGCTTAAATGTGCGGGGAGGAGAATCTCTCCCAACCCGGGAATTCAAATAAATGGAAGAAAGCTCTGCAAAGGAGTTTGTTTAGAGAGGGGATATTGCACCCTAGGCGTGGATATTGTGCGCTTCTTCAGAAGATTATGTTCGAATCACAGGAGGGATGTTGTTGTTACATTTATGCTTCTATTTATCGCAATTCCTCTCCCTCCCACATTTGATGCCTGAAATGTTTCTTTTCCTCGTTCAAAATACGGATGTATAGGTTTTTTAAAACAAAACTTTATTGCGTTTTATATATAATTAATGAAATATATAAATGAGAAATTAATAAATATTTAAATAAATAATTACATTTATTATTTAATTAGAAAGGTAAATAAATAAATAATTTTTTTTTACCACTACTGCTAAAGCAAACATATAAATGAGAAATTAATAATTAAGGCAAGTAAATACTACTGTGTCTTACAAAAAGTAAGACCAATTATTTTTTTATTCAAAAACTCTTTATTTATTCCTCCAAATTTATTATCCTTCAAAGTAATCCTCTCTGGACACAATGCACTTAAGCAAACTTTTTTTTCACGTCCTCAATTCATGCTAATCGGCATTGATGGCCTTCAAAGCGAGCGGCGATTCACGTTGAATCTCTTCAATCGACTCAAAACGGTGTCCCCGGAGTAATCTTTTGAGTTTAGGGAAAAGCCGAAATTTGCACGATGTGAATATGGTGGTTGTGGAACGATATAGGTTTTATTTTTTCGAAAAAGTCACGAAGAATCAATGCAGTGTGAGCTGTCGCATTCAGTGTTTTCGGTACCAATCGAGATTTGAAGCCCAAAATGGAATTGACAGATCTTTTTGAAATTTCAACGTCACCAGCAAGGTCTCTAATTGTAAATTGAACGGTTTGTAAACACCAAATTTTTAATTTTTTGGACGTGAGCTTCGTCAGTTGAGGTTGATGGTCGACCAGAGGAATTTTTGTCTTCAACGCGTTCTCTGCCTTCTTTGAAGTGCTTATAACACTTCTAAACATTTCTTTCCGATATAGGAATGCTCACCGAATGCCTTTTGCAACATTCTATACATTTCTGTGAATAAAATTTAAAGCAAGTTCTTTGCTCAATTCAGACTTTCAAAAATAGTCGGAATCAGTATTAGTGTTTCACAAAGCCCAGCGTAACTCAAACACTAATGAATGTTTTGACGTCAAATTTCACACAGATGTCAGTGACAGTGCCAGCAACTTAAAAAAAAAAAAAAATTGAAATTCCATAAGCCGCGGGAATTTTAAATTGAAAATTGGTTTTATTTTTTTTTACACAATATTAATTCAATTTAAAGTATTAGTGATTAAATTAAAATCAATTGTTAAATTAATATCTGACATCAAATAAAAAAACAAACAAATTGTGCTGTACAATAAGGCCTTTTATGAGTTAAGAAATATGTTTAAATCACAGTTCATATGCAGAGAAACTAATTCTTGCTATATAAAACTCCTATTAGACTTATTTTGGTCTATGGCTCAGAAACATGGATTTTCGGATTGGTTTGGTTTGGTTTGTCGCTAGACGGTCATCTTGTGCACACGAGGGCTAAAAAGATCGGGTTTAACGTGTAAAGACAGTTTAACGTGGATTCCGAACCACTAACAAACATCCATGCCACCGCCAGGATTCAAACTTGAAGCCTAGGCTAGCCACTTGGCCTTGATATTTGGAAGATCTGATGAGGCCCATTTATGTATATTTTAGCGGAAGATTTTAAGGGCTATTCTTGGAGGTGTTAGGGAAAGTGATTGTAGCAGAAATTTATAAATATTATAAAAAACCAGATATTATAAAATTTATTAAGATCAATAGATTAAACTAGGCTGCTCATGTATTTAGACTGAATAATTTAAACCCTGTAAAAAGGCTCATTTTCGCAAGGCGACAGGGGCAAAGAGGAAGAGGACGTCCCTAGATGCGCTGGATAGACGTAACTGAAAAACATTTTGCTGTACTAAAGGTTAAGGACCCATGTCATCCAGAGGAATGCATGGAAATCTCTTCAAAGGAAAGCCTTGGCCCATTCTGCGCTATCGTGCTATTGATAATGATGAAGATGGTAGTGATGGTGATGAGTGATTAAATTGAATAACAAATAGTGGTAAATTTGAAAATAAGTCAATGATTTAATTAATTTAATTCAGCATTGAAGCCTTTTGCATTGATTAAACATTTTTTTAAAATGTTGTTCAACTCAGTTAGTCAATAGGAAAGTGAAAGATATATTCTAAATTTTCATTAATCATCTCATCATCTTATTAACAAATTTGTTTATATTCATAACTGTATTAACAGACTTATTAGAAAGAAAAATTCTTGCGTAATATTATTTTTCTGTGTAATTGAATTTTCTGTTCTATTTATTCTCCATATATCAACGGTGGGCAAATGCAGCTCTATCTGTGTTTACTTGCGACTTCGAAAGACAGTGCATTTTTATATTACATTTTGCCACGAAAATAATCAGAATAAAAAACATTTAAAAATTTTCCAAGTTTAAAAACAAGTTCATTTAATATTGAGAAAAATAAAATTAACGAATATCAAGAAAAATCTAAGAGCTGAAAATGAAATTCAAAACTTTATTTGTATATTTGAGAAATTTTAAATCTACAATTGACTTTTTGTTCATCCATTTGCAATTGATATTACCCAAGATAGTTTTCCAGTTTCTGATATACTATTAGAATATAAGGAGGACTACGCATTGCAAAACTCTTTATCTGATTGAATTTCGGAAATGAGCGCCAGAATCAAATTATCTTATATTAGAAAGCAGTTTGCAGACTACTTGTATAATATACTAATGCGAATATCTATACTCAACTGTGAAGTCCAATTATCATTCACAGTTAATTAATCATGATCGTAATGAATTGCTGTGAACAAATTATTGACAAATTACACATCAAATTATAAAAAAATGCTCTGAAATTATAATTATTAAATATTTTGCTTTTGTTAATTTTTTATGTTGTATTGATTTTATAAACATAGAACATTAATATTATTAACGTTCATATTATCTATTGGACTTTTAATGCTGATAAATAAATATTAGCAATTGTATCTAATATTACAATACATATGCCATGGCTCCCAAAACATGTATATAACCTCGGCTGACCTAACCTCTACCCACCCTTTATAATTTTGTGATACAATTTGCATACAGCAAATTTTATTTTTTTTTTTTTTTTTGATTTTTTTTTTTTTTTTTTTTAGTGTGTGTGCAAAAATGATAGTGTTTCAAGTTCATTTTTTTCTCCGTTTCCATTAATATTTTGTATCCATGTATCAGAGTTTTTATAAATGTATATATAACATACATTGATCTTTATACATGTTTATAATATCCTCAGGGTCTGTATCCTTTGATTAAGCTATCCTTGGATGTTTTAATTATATTATATTATATTAATATAATTATTCTTTACTATATATGTATGTTATATATATATATATATATATATATATATATATATATTATATATATATATATATATATATATATATATAACATACATATATAGTCATGAGAATTGACAAAATGAGTGAACTAGAGAAACGTGTTAAGAGGTTGAAAGGCAAAAACTGCATTGTCTGATAAAAAAAAAATATATACAAAAATAGAACATGTCGTCCAGGATTCCAAAATAAAATTAAATAAATAAATTCCGGAATAAATTAGTAAAACCAACAATAATGTTTAAAAAAAATTAAAATAAATTACTAATAACATCCTGAGGATAGCCTTATCAAGGAATATGTACCCCAACATGTTACAAACAATATTTCTTCTGGGTGATTGATAAACATGGATTATTAATATCAATAATCTTTGAAGACAGAAATAGTAATAAAATAAAAGTTAGTAATTTTTTACGTGAATACGTTTTGCTAATGGTTATTTGTGAAGAAAAGCAGTGCATGTAATATACGTTAATATAATATTAAACAATTACATTTGATTAGGTTTTACATAAATGCAATATGAAATTTTGAAAAATTGCTTTTATTAAGCTTTCAAAGTTATTATTTTTTAATGAATATTTATTACATAAGATTAATCTGTCACAAAATTAAAGAAAAAGGTAAGATAATAATATAGATATAAAATATAATGGTCTGGGGTACAGGCTACCCGTAAAATTTAGAAATTAATGTAAAAATTAAATGCTTAAATCTAAAAAAATTAAATGCTTAATCTTAAAAAAATAAAAATAAAAAACTCTTTAGAATTCCAAAAGATTTTTTTTTTTTTGAAAAATAAGAATTTAACTTTGAAAAAGCAATCTTTTCCCCAGATGATCTTTTAGAAAAATTTTACATTACATAATTATTTAATTATTAGCTCGGGAATAAAATTTATATAAATATTTTGTGTAAAAAAGTTCGTGAAAGAAATTTATATAAACCAGTATACATAACACGTGAAAGGAATTTATATAAATCAGTATACATAACACGTGAAAGGAATTTAAAAAAAAATTACTAATAAGAAAGGTTGAAAGTTATCAAGAACACAAAAGAATTGATCAAGGAAACGCAAAAATAAACGAAAACACTATTAATAATTTAACAGGTAATAAAATTTAAAGCATTAAAAAAAAGCAAAATTTAAAGCATTGTGCCTAGTCATGACAAATTTTGTACAGTCTTTACTAGGGAAAAAATTTGTAAAACTTAAAACTGAATGAGCGTTAAAAATTTCTAAAAAAATAAAATATTGAATTCTATCGAGTTATTTTATTCAGCACTAAAAAAGTTATGTATTTTACTCTTTTATTAAATATTTATGATATATTTATGAGAGTAAATATTTAAAAATTTATGAGTATTAAGAAATTAAATATGTATTAGAGTCAACAATAAAAAAAAAATTAAAAAAAAAACACAATAATAATAAAAAAAGTTATTTATTCCTTTTCTCATTCAACTTCGACATAAGAACATATGTTTTTATGTCTTTATTGCAAAGAATGAGGAAAAAAATAATAATATTTTATGAGATACAAAGAAAATCTCCTTATTACTTACAAATACTTATCTGCTTTAAAAAGAAATCCTACGATAATCCTAAGATAAAAGAATCCTAAGATAGATCCGTACGCATATAACAAAGGGTATAAAGAAAAAATTTAATCGAAAACAATGCTCATAATTTTAAGGGCAATAAAATTTATAGCATTTTCAAGAGACAAGATTTACATAATTTCAACATTAATTGTTTAGTCACGAAATTTTTTTAGTCTTTTCTATTTCATGGAGAAAAAAAATTGTAAAAATTAAAATTGAATAAACGTTGAAAATTTCTAAATAGTAAATTATTGAATTTTATCAAGTTATTTAATTAAGTACTACAAATTATGTATTTTATGATTTCCCCATTATACTCATATTAAATATTTATGAGATTCAACAGTAAAAAAACCATAATAATGATAAAAACATATTATTTATTCCCTTTCTCATTCAGTTTCAACATAGGAAAATATATTTTTATATCTTTATTGCAAAGCGCGAGAAAAAACTATTGTAGGAGATACAAAGAAAATCTAAAAAATAAATCTTCTTACAAATACTTATCTGCTGAGTTGACCCTTCCGCATATTAGAAAGGGTATAAAGAAAAACGTTAATCGAAAACAATACCCATAATTTTAAAGGTAATAAAATTTATGACATTTTTAAGAGACATAAATCTTCTAGTCGTCATCAAATTTTCTACTCTCTTTTCCATATCATAAGATTCAACAAATATTTATGAGATTTAATAGTAAAAAAAATCTATAATAATAATAAAAAAAAAAATTTTTTTTTTTTTATTCAGCTTCAACATAGGAACATATATTTTATATTTTATTGTAATGAGAAAAAAAATAACGTAGGAGATACAAAGGAAATCTCCGTATTTCTTAAAGCTTATCTGCTTTATGAAGTTGAATAAACCATTCTGCTTATTACAAAGTAAATAAAGAAAAAATTAAATTGAAAACAATATCCATACTTTTATGGGTAATAAAATTTATAGGACTTCCAAGAAAAATTAATTGTCTACAATGACAAATTCTTTACAGTCTTTTCTATATCATGGGGAAAAAAATTGTAAAATTTAAAACTGAATAAACGTTGACATTTTCTAAATGATAAATTATTGAATTTCATCAAGTTATTTAATTAGGTACTACAAATTATGTATTTTATGCTTTCCCCAATATATTCATATTAAATATTTATGAGATTCGACAGTAAAAAAAAAAAAAAAAAATCCATAATAATAAAAAAATAAAAAAAAAATTTTATTCCTTTTCTCTTTCAGCTTCAACATAGGAAGATATATTTTTATTGCAAAGAGTGAAAAGAAAAAATATTGTAGGACACACAAAGGAAACCACCGTATTTCTTAAAGCATATCTGCTTTCTGAAGTTAAATACACCCTTCCGCATATTAGAAAGGGTATAAAGAAAAAATCGAATCGAAAATAATACCCATACTTTTATGGGTAATACAATTTATAGTACACTCATGTCCGTAAAATTAAGGATAATTCCGAATCACACAGAAATTGAACTCTAAAATAAAAATTTCACATGTAGAATTATCACACACATGTTGAAGAAGAATATGCAATTTCAGGAAACCACCAGATGGGGCGGATAGTACGTCACAATGAGGAGAGTATGAGAGAGGGATATATAAGGAATGGTGGCAAAGAAGTAAAATTGTTCACAAGCGCTTTAAAAGCCTTTCAGTGCAATAACCGAATAATTATGGCACAAAGGAAGCATTTGGATGATTTTGTAGGTGGTAGAATTATCGGACGACTGGAATGTGGACGTACCCAGCTGGAAGTATCCGAGGAACTCGGAATCGCCCAGAGTGTCATCTCCAGGCTTTGGCAACGATTCCAAGATGATGGTAATGTGAGTAGATGTTACAGCCCAGGTCGCCCCCGAGTTACAAAGCCGAATGAGGACCAGTATTTAGCAGTTACTGCCAAAAGAAACAGACGGAGCACAGCATCAGACCTGTCTCGTCAGCTCTCTTTAGCTACCGGTACGACAGTTTCAAGACACTTAGGGCACATTGGTCTATATGCTCGTAGGCCTGTCAGATGTGTTCCACTTACCGCAACTCACTGTCGCCTGCGATTAACTTGGAGTAGAGAGCATGCATTGTGGATACCGCAACAGTGGTCTGGTGTGATGTTTTCCGACGAGCCCAGGTTTAGTTTGCAGTCTGATTCCCGCCGGACTTTCATATGGAGAGCGCCAGGTACCCGTTACCACCAAGAGAACACAATTGAAAGACACCGTTACGCTGGTGAAGGATGGCTCGTTTCGGGAGGAATAATTCTTGGTTCCAGAACTGACCTGCATGTTCAGAGTGTAACGATGACAGGCCACATCTATCGGGATGTCATTCTGGAACAACATGTACGTTTGTTTCGGGGCGCCATGGGTGCTGAATTTCTGTTTATGGATGACAACGTCCGTCCTCACCGTGCAAACATTGTAGACGAATGCCTTCAATTGGAGGATATCACCCGTATGGATTGGCCAGTATACTCACCGGACTTGAATCCAATAGAGCATGTGTGGGATATATGCTTGTCCGATGAATTGCAGCCCGTCAACCCCCTCCCACCTGTCAACCGGAACTTCGGAGGGCATTGCTTGATGAGTGGTGTAATATTCCCCAAGATCAGATTGATAATTTGATACTCAGCATGCCTAGGCGTTGTAAGGCCTGTATTGCATCGTCCGGGAGACATACTCCATATTAGCCATCATACTAGCCATGTTATACTGTTTTTTGTAAATATGTTCTTTTTTGAAATTTGCTCCAGGGAGTAAAAATCGCAATTTTTATTAATTATGTCAAACATATAATATATTTTTTGCTCTTTACCTTTAGTTTAATAAATATACTTTACAAATAAGTCAAATTTGTTTTGCTTCTGTCTCTTTCTTTGCATGAACTTCATTATCCTTAATTTATGGACATGAGTGTATTTTTAAGAGACATTATTCTTCTAGTAATGATCAAATTTTTTTAGTCTTTTTTCTGTATCATGGAGAAAAACATTTATAAAACTTAAAACAGAATAAACGTTGACAATTTCTAAATAATAAAGATTTTTATCAAATTATTTTATTAGATACTAAAAATTATGCATGGTATGTTTTTCCCATTGTATTTATATTAAATATTTACGAGAATTAAAAAAACAAACAAATATTATTCCTCTTCTTTTTCAGTTTCAACATAGGAAAATATATTTTTATATCTTTTTTGCAAAGCACGAGAAAAAGAAATGTGATGCAACGGAAATCTCCGCATTTCTTAAACCTTATCTGCTTTAAGAAGTTGCATAGACCGTTTCGCATACGAGAAAAGATATGAATTGAATTTTCTTTTAGGAACAGCGTTCCTTTATTAGATCAAAAGATTATCCCAACGGTTAATGCTAGCGCGATCGTGAGAGGGCGCGCAATGAGCTAGCGCTTCTGTTTCTTGGCTTCTTGCATTCTTCGTATCGCTCTCATCCAAGAAAGTCTTGTGCAAATTTCCGGTCCTCGCCGTTATTTTGCAAAGCATATACGCGCCTGTGCTTGTCCGGTGGATTGAAAGATGGAGGCGAATGCTAGTGGTGTTGGCAGGCAGCAGCGGTCCAAGTCCCTGCCGGTAACGTATTTTAGAACCGTCAGCAACGGAGGATTGTGGCAGACGCCGTCAGAACCTATGCCAGAACCCGTTGATCTGAGCTCAACTGATTCACCTATTCAAAAGAAGCGGTGGTGGAGACGACTGTCTTCAGCAAGAAGGGCTGACTCTGCGGACACAGGCAGATCGGTACCTTTGCCCAACAATGTACCGAGGCAGGAATCCAGCCCCAAATCGGACGCATCCGGCCAGGAACCGGCCGGATGGAGGGCACGCTTCGTCAACTCTCTCCGAGTTACCGTCAGACGTATGAGACAACTAATGACCAACTAAGTAGAAGTATCCATACCTGAAGCGCACATCAACCTTCAGTTAAGTCGTACTTTTATTATTGTTGATTTCGGTCTCTTAGGATGGATCTCTAATTATAGACTTTCATTTCAAGTTATAGACTTTATTACTTTTAATATATATTATGGCATCTTGTGGACTTTTATTACTTTTAATAGTGCTACTGATGAACTCTTGTGGACTTTTATTTCTTTTAATATTGGTAATTATTGACTGTTATCGATTTTTATTACTGTTTGTTTATTATTTGGACTGATATTATTAGTGTGGAGTTACATTCCTCGTCTTAGCATTTTGTATGAATGCCATTGTTATGCCACATAGTAATAAGTTAAAGCATTGCAAATAATATTTGTATTGTAATACTGTTTGTTTATGATTTGAACTGATATTATTAGTGTGAAGTTACATTCCTCGTCTTAGCATTTTGTATGAATGTTATTGTTATACCAACATAGTAATAAGTTAAAGCATTGCAAATAATATTTGTATTGTAATACTGTTTTTTTATTATTTGTACTGGTATTATTGTGTGAAGTTACTTACGTCGTCTTAGCATTTTGTATGAATCTCATTGTTATACCAACATAGTAATAAGTTAAAACATTGTAATACTGTTTTTTTATTATTTGTACTGATATTATTAGTGTAAAATTACTTACGTCGTCTTAGAATTTTGTATGCATGTCATTGTTATACCACCATTTGTATTGCTAATATAAATAAATAATATAAACAAAATATTTTAGATAAAATATATAAATTTAAAAGAAGTAACTTAAATAGTAATTATTTTTTTGTGAAAATAAGCCATGAAAAGGATATGCTTATTAAAAATTATATTCTTTTATCTCTTTTTGCATTTCTTTTCAAATATTTCGTGTCAAGTTCATCTTGATTTTTAAGTTTTTATTTTGATATTTGATGCTTATTGTTTTGAAGAAATATGTTATAAAGAGCATGATGATAAAAATCTAAATAACACATCATCATAAATAATAAATAACACAGATACGTTTTAAATCATAAATAATTTAGGTTGCCTATCTCATAATTTTAATTAAATGCACTGTTGGATGTTCATTGTCAAAAACATGGCGTAACTTTATTCCTGCCCTATAAACTTTTATAAAAATACGTTTTGAAGTGTAAGATTATATTTGCAGGGAATAAAAAATAACGTATTGACACATTTTAGCTATTTTTAAATGACTTCGTTAAAATCCCTTTTAATAGAATCAATATGTATAATGGAAAGTGTGACCTAAATGTAGCCAATGTTTTAAGTATGGTTTTAATACATTTCCTCTTGACTGATTAAATTTCTGGGCTATCGAATTAAGGATAATAAATCATAAATAGATTAGGTTACCTATCTAATAGTTCTATTTAAATGCACTGTTGGAATTTCATTATCTGAAACATGGCATAACTTCATTCCTGTCCTAGAACATTTTTAAAAAAGAACTAGTTTGAAGTGTAAGATTATTTATGCTTTAAATGAGGGAATAAAAAATAACGTATTGACACATTTTAGCTATTTTTAAATGACTTCGTTAAAATCCCTTTTAATAGAATCAATATGTATAATGGAAAGTGTGACCTAAATGTAGCCAATGTTTTAAGTATGGTTTTAATACATTTCCTCTTGGCTATCGAATTAAGGATAATAAATCATAAATATATTAGGTTACCTATCTAATAGTTCTATTTAAATGCACTGTTGGAATTTCATTATCTGAAACATGGCATAACTTCATTCCTGTCCTAGAACATTTTTAAAAAAGAGATTTTCCTAGTTTGGAAGTGTAGGAGTATATTTGTTTTGCTTTAAATGAGGGAATAAAAAATAATGTATTGACACATTTTAACTTTTTTAGATGACTTCGTTAAAATCCCTTTTAATAGAATCAGTATGTATAAAGGAAAGTGCGACCGATATTTGCTTGAAGGTTGAACTTACTTCCACATGAAACGCTAAATTCACCTCTATGCCTAAAATCTCTTTGTGCTCTGTTTTATTTTCATCGTGCTATTTTAAAACATTTTCTCTTGATAGGACTGATTAAATTTCTGGGCTACCGAATTAAGGATACTATTTGTAGAACTGTTTGTAGTACTGTGGGCTACGAAGAATAACTCTGAAAGAGAGGGGGAATTTTCTTGCTAACGAAATACTCATGAACCACATTTTTTACTCCTCTTAACATGGGAGTAAAAAATGACAAAGAAGAAAAGAGAGATATAAACATCATGATGGTTTTTTGCAAGGTAGAAAGAGAACTGAATATGCCATCTGAATTGTCAGGATCATGAGGGAGATAGCTAAATCCTTAATGGTTGGTATGGGGCGGAGAGTTCATTTTTTCCTACTTTTGTGATTTGTTTTTGGAAAGAAAAGTACACTCATGTCCATAAATTAAGGATAATGAAGTTCATGCAAAGAAAGAGACAGAAGCAAAACAAATTTGACTTATTTGTAAAGTATATTTATTAAACAAAAGGTAAAGAGCAAAAAATATATTATATGTTTGATATAATTAATAAAAATTGCGATTTTTACTCCCTGGAGCAAATTTCAAAAAATAATTTATTTACAAAAAACAGTATAACATGGCTAGTATGATGGCTAATATGGAGTATGTCGCTCGGACGATGCAATACAGGCCTTACAACGCCTAGGCATGCTGAGTATCAAATTATCAATCTGATCTTCAGGAATATTACACCACTCATCAAGCAATGCCCTCCGAAGTTCCGGTTGACGGGTGGGAGGGGGTTGACGGGCTGCAATTCGTCGGCCAAGCATATCCCACACATGTTCTATTGAATTCAAGTCCGGTGAGTATGCTGGCCAAACCATACGAGTGATATCCTCCAATTGAAGGCATTCGTCTACAATGTTTGCACGGTGAGGACGGGCGTTGTCATCCATAAACAGAAATTCAGCACCCATGGCGCCCCTGAAACAAACATACATGTTGTTCCATGCCTTGAAACTGTCGTACCGGTAGCTGAAGAGAGCTGACGAGACAGGTCTGATGCTGTGCTCCGTCTCTTTCTTTTGGCAGTAACCGCTAAATACCGGTCCTCATTCCGCGTTGTAACTCGGGGGCGACCTGTGCTGTAACATCTACTCACATTACCATCATCTTGGAAACGTTGCCAAAGCCTGGAGATGTCACTCTGGGCGATTCCAAGTTCCTCGGATACTTCCAGCTGGGTACGTCCACATTCCAGTCGTCCGATAATTCTACCACGTAAAAAATCATCCAAATGCTTCCTTTGTGCCATAACTATGCGGTTATTGCACTGAAAGGCTTTTAAAGCGCTTGTGAACAATTTTATTTATTTGCCACCATTCCTTATATACCCCTCTCTTACACTCTCGTCATTGTGACGTACTATCCGTGCCATCTGGTGGTTTCCTGTAATTTGCATATTCTTTTTCAAGATGTGTGTGATAATTCTACAGGTGAAATTTTTATTTTAGCGTTCAATTTCTGTGTGATTCTGAATTATCCTTAATTGATGGACATGAGTGTAATAAAGACAGAGTTCAGAAGCAATTACTTTATGTTCTGCCAAATTTTTCCTAAATGAAATGTTTCTACTACGCTGCATTTTTGTTGTATTTGCTACATTCATTGTTGTAGTATTTGCTACTGCATTGTTCATTAATTATGCCTTTTACATTGTTAGATGAGAAGGATTACAATCTTTCACAGTTAATTACATTGATTGTAAAGATGGATTTAAAAATTGTTTTTTAAAATTTTTATAATTACATAGGGTATTAAAATCTTTTACTACATTGTGTTTTTTTAATATATGTGAGTTCATTTCTGGGAGGGTTCATTAATTATTTTTTATTCTTGTGGGATTTTTTTTTTTGAAAGAAAAGTAATAAAGACAGAGTTCAGAAGTAATTACTCTATGTTCTGCCAAATTTTTCCTAAATGAAATGTTTCTACATTTATTGTTGTATTTATTACATTCATTGTTGTTGTATTTGCTACTTTTCATTATTTATGCCTTTTACATTGTTAGGTGAGACGGATTACAATTGTTTACTATTAATTACAATGATTTTAAAGATAGATTTGAATTTTTTTTTAAACCATTTGTATACTTACGTTGAATATTAAAATCTTTTTCTACATTGGAATTTTTTTTTAATATATATGAGTTCATTATTAATTTTAACTCTTGTGGGATTATTTTTTTTTAAAGAAAAGTAATAAAGACGGAGTTCAGAAGCAATTACTCTACGTGCTGCCAAATGTTTAAGAAATGAAATATAAGAAGCTAAAATATTTTAAGAAGCTTTAAGCTATATTCATAGTTGCAGTATTTGCTACATTCATTGTTGTAGAATTTGTTGCATTCATTGTTGTAGTATTTGTTGCATTCATTGTTGTAGTATTTGCTACATTCGTTGTTTTAGTATTTGTTGCATTCATTGTTGAAGTATTTTCTACAGTCAATGTTGCAGTATTTGCTACTCTCATTGTTCATTATTTATGCATTTTACACTGTTAGATGAAACGGATTACAATAGTTCACAATTAATTGCAAAAATTGTTTCTTTAAAAAAATTATATACTTACATGGAGTCTTAAAATATTTTAATTCGTTGTTGTAGAATTTGCTACTTGCATTGTTGTAGTATTTGCTATAATCTTTGTTTGCTATTTATGACTTTTACACTGCTAGATGAGACGGATTACAATAGCTTATAAATAGATTACAATGACTGGAAAAAATTATTTAAAAATTGTTTCTTTTAAAAACTTGTATACTTACATGGGATATTAAAATTTAAATATTTAAATTTTTTTAAATTTGAAATATTAATTTTATTTTTTTATTTTCGCTTTAATGAAAGCATACTAGCATTATTTGAGAGGATCAGTATTGAATGAATCACGGGAAACAGCAAATGATGAAATTTCTTACGTTAAAGACTCAGTTTAAAATAAATATCCTCAGGACACAAATTTCATCATTTTTATCGTCATTTTCAATAAAGACTCAACGGTTAAACACATGGTTTTAGGTTTCTGAACAAAATTAACTCAATCTAATTATTCCCAACATTTTGAAAATGGAGTGAACTCTCAAAAAATGTAAATTTCAAGATCCTAATAAGCTAATATTTCATTTTGACAATTTTAAAAAGATGATAATAAGAAATTATTTTTCAAATTAAATACAATGCATAAAAATGAAGCAAACTCAAAATATATATTACAAATAAAAAATTAATTTCAAAATTTTCTTTAAATGTTATTATAAAATTTTCATTTTCTTTTTTCCCAATATTTATTCATATTATATTTTTTTAATGTAAAGTTTTTTAAATATACTGGTAAGTACATATAGTATTTGCTTATGAATATAGACTGCATTTCAACCATAGATGCCTAAATACTATTTAATAATTTTTAATAGATAAAATCATAAGCTGATAACAATATTCTTTTAGTTTAGATTAGTCAAAAATATATTTTCCTTACACATTTTTTAATAATAATCCATATATGAAGCAAAATTACAATTAATCCATACTTCAAATATCTGGATCAAAACTTTATATTAAATGGAATTTTCCATCCTTCTTGCATTTAATTTTAAAACAATCTTTTACTTACTTTTAAGATGCACAATTTTTTTTAAAGATTACTAACATTTTTTTTTGATTCTTAAGATTATTGTTTTTACTAACATTACTAATGCAATGAAAAATTATTCCCGGATTTCGTTTATTTTTTAAACAATTTATTTATTTATTTATTTTGAACTTCAGCTAGCTGTCTTTCTATTTCAAATAAGGTTTCTTTACTTATTTTTTCATGGATGGAAACCTTAGGTTTTTGCATAAAATTAAGAACATGTTAATAAAATGATGAGGAACTCCTAATAAAATGGCTATCTTGACATGCCAGCCATATTTTCCAGGCACCCACTGAATTATAAATTTATATAAACGTTTCAAGTTTTTATCAAATGATTATATAAAGTTATTGAAAGATTTGGATATTATGCAATATTTATTGTAATGGACCAATATTAATAATAAATAGCATATCCTTAATATAAATAGTATATCCTTAATTTATATGCATTCAGTGTAATTATTTTTTTTATAAATAGTATGTGTAAAAGTTTTATATTATGACATATTCCGTTTTCGTTTGACAGTCATATTTGTCTTATATGAGAGTCTATGTATCCCCATGCAAAACTCATACACTAAGCACATACACTAAATGGATAATTTAAAATACACTTTATTCTTATGGAAAATAAATAAAAGGATTCTCTCACATTTATGTGAAAGTAATCATGAATAGAAAGTTTTTTCATAATTTTTTATATTCATGGTCATCATTATTTATTTTTCTATTCATAGTCTTCCTAAAAATATGAAATATTTGATGGCATTCCTTCTAGATAAATAATAATAAGATTCATTTTGATCTTTATTTTTACATTATTTTTAGTATGGTAAAAAAATCTATTTACCTTTTTCAATATTCATTAAAGTTTATCATTGTTATTTAACGGTTTTTCATAATATTTTTATTAATATTTTAAACACCAAAGATAATATTCCTATGCAAGATGTATATATTCTATTAAAATACGTTCGTTATATTTAAAGGCCAATTTACCTCCCCATCCAATAAAATACTAAAGATTTCATATTGTACTCATCAATAATCATCATTAGCATTTTCTTTAAACTTCGCGCATTTATTGTCGAAGGCAAAGAATCTTAAAACTGCAATTTCCTTCCCAAGTTTATTTAATAATTTAAGAGAAACAATTGTAGCTTTCTCCACAGAAATAACGTCCACATAATATCTATAAATGAAGTTTTTTTTTTTATTCCAAGTTTTGTAAGCTGCTTTTATTTTTCATTTCATGTATATTAAGTGAAATAAAACATATATATTTCTTAGAAGTTATATGCTTTTTTTAAGGATATTCTAAGAATAAAATTATCCAAAACCAATTTATATTTAAAATTTCAAGAAATGTAATCAGTGCTTCGTGTTTCATATATTAAATTTCGTCTTTAAATATTATTCTTTATGAAATATGAAAAATTTAATTTAATATTTACTATTAAGGAATTTCTTCTTTTATATGTTTTGTTTCTACCTTTCTGATTGCCATCTAATGCAACATGATGTGATAAATTATCCAACGTTCTCTCCAAGGTGAAGAATCACTCTGACATTATCAATATTGACATATCAGTTGTTTTAAAGGTAAAGATTATTTTAAATTGTTATAATTCTAAGTATTTATAGTATAATAATCCATTAAACAAATGTGATTTTTTTTCCTTTCACTTATTAATTTTTAACGATTTTGAATAAAAAATAAACATAACCTTTTACGGTTTAATCAATTAGAGAAACATTATTTTTAGTATGTTTACTTAATAAAAAAAATTAGAATAAAAAAATATAAAAGTAAAAATATTGAAATAAAAAATGATTTCAAGCCCACTGTTCTTTTCATATAATATGTATATATATGTATACATATATATGTATGTATGTATGTATGCATGTATGTATAATATACATAATCTAAATAAGTTTCACATAGAGACACTTTCAAAAGCAAACATATATTTAAAATTTGTGTTTTACCGAGGTAATTCTTTTAATTCTACCTATTAATTCAATATAACACATGAACCAATTTAAAGCCGCCTATTTTGAAAAAAAAATAATAAAAGATTTTCTATTAGTTCACTTAAATCCATGTTCCTTTTTTTCAAATCTCCTTTTCTTATGAAATAATCAATTATCGAAATTATCTGTACCAAACAAAATACCAAATTTTGAAACCTCAAACACGGCAATGAAACATTTTATTGTACTAAAATCGATCCCCTTTTCATTTAATGCCCCAGAATAAAATCAATTCCTTACATGACGTAACATTAATCCTTTTTCCACCCTCTTCCGATTGTCACTTTTTAAAAATCTTTTTATAAACTCCCATTTAATTGAAGGTGTTTATTTCTGAAGTTTAACAGTGCTTAGAGTGAGCATGAATTACCTTGGTAACGAAATAATTAATTCGATAAGGGATATTATTAGCTTGTGCGTAATTCAATCACTAAGAGGCACTAGAACTACACAGTCCTCCAGTCTAGAGAGTAGCAATAACTAGAGCAATCTTCCACCAAATTCTGTTAAGATTAGTACAGAATCTAAAAAAAAATGAGTAGCAGCAAGTTTTTGTTTCGGCCCCATCTATTGTTCGCGCAGTTTGGTGTTGATCTGTGGTTCGAAAGGCCACAAGAGGGCGTTTCGGAGTAAATTCAAGGAAGATCTCAATCTATTGTTCCAAGAAGATTTCCCAGAGAATATCTTTCTTAAAATTGGCAACAAAGAAAACATGGTGAGCATTTTTCCTAAAACATTTGCTGCTTTTATGTTGTTCCATTTTTTTCTAAGTGAAGTTGATTTCGTATTATTAGATTTTGGTAGCATTTATTTTATAAAGTTTATTTGTAAATACTGTTTTAAAGAAATGGGGAAATTCATTGATCAGTAAGATATTTGTTTATAGTTACAAAATGATAGAAAACATTACTTCTCGATATTTTAAGGAAGGATGATTTATCAAATTCCTCGAATTAATAATTAAACGTAAATGTATTTTTTATAAAGATAATTAATTACATGTAAAATAAGTAATCTCTAAGAAATTCCTGTTATCTTATGTGTGTGTGTGGTTATTCTAGAATTGGTTTAAAAATCAATTCAAACTGATTTTTTTAAATATTTTAATGATTAATATGTAACATTAATTGAGATTTTTGTTTTTGAGATATTTTGAATTTAAAATTAAAAAATAACAGGGAGGTGTTATATTAAATAAATGCAATAATTTCTTTTTGCATTTCGTATCTCCCTTCAGAAACGCTTTCTAAGTATCCTAGATTTAATTAATTAAATTAAATAAATTAATTAATTTTCTTTCAGGATGAAGAATTTTTTTTATTAATAAACAGTTTTATCGTGTATAAAATAACACTTATTTACAAAGGAAATCTTTCTGTAATTTACAATTGTATAAATTAAAAATAAAGTAGCAATATATGTGTATATATAAAATCTTTTTTTTCTCTCAAATGTGAGTTACAAATGTTATTATGTGAGTTACAAAATGTGTTTTAATTGTTATTTTTTTCCTTGTATAATTTACAATGAAATGAAATTGTTTATAAATATTTATTCAAAATATGACTGCATAAATATTTGATAAAATAGTATGCTTAATCAGAAACTATTATTTATTTAAAAAAAAAAAATATTTGACATTAATTTATGTTCATTAGTTGTAGTATTTTTATTACACATGTATTTTTGTGATAATAAATTAAAGGTAAAATAGTAATATATGTGTATATTTAAAATCTTCTCTTTCTTTCCTCAAAAGTTTAAAAAATGTGTTTTAATTGTTATTTAATTAATAGCTACTAAATTTTAATTAATAGTTACAAAATGTGTTTTAATTGTTTATTTTTTTCTATTTTGTTTAATTTACAACAAAATGATTTTTTTTCACATTTATTCAACTTATGATTGCATAACTATTTAATCAGAAATTACTTCTTATTTTTTAAAAAAAAATATTAATTAATTTATATTCATGAGTTGTAGCTTTTTTATTACAAATGTGTTTTTTTCCTAATACATTAAAAGTAAAATAGTAATATATATGTATACGAGGGTCACTCTGAAATTTTTAAGATAAAATTTTGAGATTTGAAATTTTTGAGATTTTTTTTAACTTACCAAATTTTAAGAGTTTTTTGAAGTTTGTTAAATTATGGGGGACCCAACGACAAACTAATTTTTTCATATGCAGTTCTTCATGAATAATTCTATGTATAGCTGCGGATCCAATCTTAAGATTCTTCTGCATCATTTGGTAAGTGCAGCGATTATCATCGACTAACATTTTTCGTATGGCCGACATGTTTTCTGGAACTACACCTGATGAAGGTTTTCCTGTGTGTTCTGGATCCAGCAGAGAACTTCGACCTCTACGAAATTCTGTAAACCATCCAAATACAGTAGCACGAGATGGAGCTTCCTCTCCATATGCTGGTTGCAGACGTTGAAGGCATTCTTCTTGATTTAACTCCACTTTAAAATCACAGAAAATCATAGCGCGATAATGCTCTCGCGTCAATTCCATTTTCCTTTCTTTAAAACTCTATTCTACGAGAGCCAAATTGCAATTATTGCCACAAATTATCATCTGAGGCCATAAAAGAGTTCAAATTTACAAATTTAACGACTATTTTTTTTCCTGCGTTTGTCGTCTGTCACTGTCTCAAAAATTTCAGAGTTACCCTCGTATTTAAAATCATTCTTTTCTCAAAACTTATATGAGTTACAAAATGTGTTTTAATTGTTTATTTTTTCCTACCTTGTTTAATTTACAACGAAATGATTTTTTTTTCATATTTTTTCAACTTATGACTGCATTACAATTTAATAAAATAGTATGCTTGATCAGAAATTATTGTTTATTAAAAAAATATCAGAAATTAATTTATATTCCTCAGTGGTAGTATCTTTATTACAAATGTGTTTTGTGTTTAGAAAAAAAAAATCAAATTATTTTTTTTTAGCTAACATTCCATGTAATATTTTATTTATTTCATTTTTGAAAATCTTAAAAAAATTAAATGTTGAATCATGTGTTATCATGTGTAATTTTAATAATTTTGATTATTATGTATAATTGTAATAATTTTTATTCTTAATAATAATAAAATAAATTTATTATTAAATTATTAAAAAAACATTTTACTAATTTTAGATATACTTGAGAGCCAGAAAGTACTGAATACTCTTAGATTAATCCATCTTTTAATAATATATTTAAAAAAAAATAAAAAAGGATAAATTAATTTTTATTTTTAATCTTTTGAAAAAGTGATTTATTAATATTATATATCTGTAATTAATCGATTATTTCGTGTAATTTAAATAATTTTTATTC
This sequence comes from Caerostris darwini, assembly GCA_021605075.1. Classification (NCBI taxonomy): domain Eukaryota; kingdom Metazoa; phylum Arthropoda; class Arachnida; order Araneae; family Araneidae; genus Caerostris; species Caerostris darwini. Next base: position 29,939 of record BPLQ01002898.1, read on the forward strand.
ATATTAATATTAAAATAAATTTATTATTAGGTTATTAAATTGATAGACAAATTGTTAAATTAAATTTTACTAATTTTAGATATACTTGAGAGCCAGAAAGTACTGAATACACTCAGATAAATCCATCTTTTTATATTATATTAAAAAAAAACTAAAACATTATAAATTATTGTTTTTAATTTTAATCTTTTGTAAAAGTGTTATAATTATTATATAATTATAATAATTAATTGATTATCATGTGTAATTTCAAAAGTTTTTATCCTTAATAATAATAAAATAAATTTATATTTAAATTGTGAAATTATTAAACAAAGTGTTAAACTAAATTGTAATAATTTGAGGCATACTTGAGAACCGAAAGGTACTGAATATTCTCGGGTTAAGAAATATTTTTATAATTTATTAAATAAATAAATAAATAAATTTTTTATTTTTAATCTTTTGAAAAAGTGTTTTATTAATATGATATATCTATCATTAATTTATTATCGGATATAATATTAATAAATCTTATTCAAAATAATGAATGATTTTATTGTACTAATTTTAATACTACAATACTAATTGTACTATACTACGCACATAAATTGTACTTTACTAATTGTGCTAATTTCAGACAGATTCAGAACTAGAAAGTATTGAATACTCTCAGAATGATAAATTTTTTTATTATATATTTAAAAAAATAAATAACAATAAATTCATTTTATTTGTAATGTTATGAAAAAATTATTTGGTAATATCTACTATTAGTGTAATTTTAATAATTTTTATTCTTAATAAAATTGTAATAAATTTATTATTAAAATATTAAATTAATAAATAATTTATTAAATTAAATTGTTATAATTTTAGATATGCTTGAGATCCTGAATGCTCTGAATATACCCAGATTAAGAAATATTTTTATAATTTAATAAAAAACTAAAATAAATTTTTTTATTTTTAATCTTTTGAAAAAGTATTTTATTAATTTTATATATCTATAATTAATTTATTTTAATGTGTAATATTGATAATTTTTATACTGAATAATGAATAAATTTTGTTAAATTATAAAATAGTAGATAAATTGTTAAATTAATTGTTATAATTTTAGTTATACTTGAATGCTCGAAATTACGGAATAGACTCAGATTAATCCATCCTCTTATAATTTATTAAAAAAATCAAAAATCTATAAATTATTTTTTTTATTTATAATTTTTTGAAAAAAGTGTTGTATTATTGTAATATATCTATAATTAATATACCACAATTTTTATTATCTGCACAATAAGTAATTTAGGCTTATTACATCACATTTATTTCATCATAAGTCATAGATTATTCTTCTACATTATATAGAAATACAGATGTACAAACATATATGTATTTATCTCAATTTATTAAAATAATTAAATTCAACATTTTAACAAATATATTCAAATAATAAAATAAAATATACTCAAACTACTTTTCTTTACTCTAGAATACTCTTTTGAATTTAGTCATGAACCCAAAAATTCATTCAGATATTTTAAATCTTTTTCATAAATACAACAATTGTTCATTTAAAAAATACTGTTTCTGAAATATTTAAAAGCAAGAAACATTAAATGTAACGTAATTTAAATTTAAAAAGTTGACCAGAAATAAATCTGTAAAATATATTCAATAAATTTTTAATGAATGCTCAGATTGAGATTTATTTTTATGGATATGTTTTTAATAAATAATCTGTTTGCTATTAAAAAAAATATTTTAGCACATTAATAATTTAAATATTTTTTATGTCTGAAATCCTAATGAAGGAACATGACTTTTTCCGCATTTTGATTGTTTTGTTCTATTTTCTAATTGTTCCTCTTATCAGTATAAAAAAGAATATAACTCTTGCATATATTTAAATTGATTATAACTTTTTTTATACAGCTTAAAAATCACTATACATTAATAAATTTCGAATTACGCAATTTTATTTGAATTTGGTACTACAACATTAAAGAAGGAGAAAATATTATCTTCAGTAAATCGGAGTTTCATATTTATACATCACTATACGATATCAAATTATTTGTTTTTTAAATTGTAATTAGTTACCACTGAAACATATATAGACAAAATTTATTGTACTACATGAATTGAAATTTAATAAAAAAAAATGTTCATCGCGAAAATTTTAGAAATAATTAACTATAAATGCAATTATATGAAGTTATTATACTATTAAAATATACTTTTTAAAAAGTAGACCAGAGAACTTACAATATAGCAATAATTTAAATAACTAGGCAGTATTCTTTAATTTTTTTCAGCAGTGTATGTTATTCATGAAAGAATATCAATGGTTTAATCAGAAAGAAAGGGGAAAATATTTGACGTGTTGTACTGACGAGGGAAAAAAATGATGCGTTTATTATACGCTGAGAGAGTCATCAAATTTACATGCATTTTCGGTAGCTGATATTCCCAATTTGAAGGCAATCATTTCAATTCAAATTCCACTAGATAAACTAGAGCATGCTTGATAAGAACTAGACTAATTATGCTCTTATGGTTCATGATAAATAAATGCTATTCGTACATAAATTTTGATTCGAATACATATGCGAAACTTGAATTAACTAAGCTTTACGAATAGAGATTTTTTTGAAATAATATTTGCTGTTTAAATATTTTTTAAAGTAGCATAACTATCAAAATTCATTTAATCCCAAACTAATATTCTGTATTTTGTAATAACTGTGTTTTACATTATTGATCTAGTAATATATTTTTTTTTCTTATTCTTACAGAACGAAACGTCAAGCCAAATAATTAAATCGAATTCTTTTCAACATCGTTGGCTGTCGATATTGATAGCATTTCTATTACTTTCAATTTTTATCGGACTTTATGAATTAGTCCAATACTTGTGGAATAAATGGTGAACAAGGGAACCAGTTCCCAGAGAAAATCAAGCATTTGAGATGCAAGAATTCAGCGAAATTCGTCAATGGTTTGAGAGGAATGCACAGTGGAACCATAATGGTAAGAGCTGATTTTGAACAATAATTGTATTATATTTTGAACATATTTTCTATTTATGATCCCCGTTTTCAGAATAATTGCTTTTACACCTTTGAAATGGTATGAATATTTTTGCTATGAATATAAGACATCTGGTTCATGATAAATATAACGTATCATTTTATTCGAAACTTTACATAACGTAATCACGTGCTGATTTTGAACAATAATTTTAGTGTATTTTGAACATATTTTCCATTTATGATCCTCATTTTCAGAACAATTGCATTTACACCTTTGAAATGTTATGAATATAAGGCATCTGGTTCATGATAAATATTACTTATCTTTTGATTCGAAACTTTACATAAAGTAATCACGTGCTGATTTTGAACAATAATTTTAGTGTATTTGGAACATATTTTCCATTTATGATCCTCATTTTCAGAATAATTGCATTTACACCTTTGAAATGTTATGAATATTTTTGCTATGAATATAAGGCATCTGGTTCATGATAAATATTACTTATCTTTTGATTCGAAACTTTACATAAAGTAATCACGTGCTGATTTTGAACAATAATTTTAGTGTATTTTGAACATATTTTCCATTTATGATCCTCATTTTCAGAATAATTGCATTTACACCTTTGAAATGTTATGAATATTTTTGCTATGAATATAAGGCATCTGGTTCATGATAAATATTACTTATCTTTTGATTCGAAACTTTACATAAAGTAATCACGTGCTGATTTTGAACAATAATTTTAGTGTATTTTGAACATATTTTCCATTTATGATCACCATTTTCAGAATAATTGCATTTACACCTTTGAAATGTTATGAATATTTTTGCTATGAATATAAGGCATCTGGTTCATGATAAATATAATCTATCACTTAATTCGAAACTTTACATAACGTGATATTTTTTGTTTAGCATGAGTTGCTTTCAATTTCCTTGATTTTGTAAACATTTTACCATGATACTTTTTGAAAGGGAAATTGAATTTTAAAAACCGGACACAAGGTTTAGCCATTATAAATAATAAATTAAAATAAAAACGTTTAAAGTAGCTAAAAACAAGATGATCTTTTAATTTTTAAAAAAAAAAAAACCCATGAACAAACTGTTTTTCGAAAATGCTAAATGGTCTCCAACAAAATCAAAAACTAAAATCAATCTTTTTGAGCGGAAACACTTTAAAATCAGAAAGTCTCTAACTAAACTAATATTCTTTACCAAATGAAAAATATCTCTTTGGATTAAAACTGCGATTCACTTAGCGCGAAATTCCTAATGGATGGTTTAACTCATATCAAAAGCAAAAAATTGTTTCTACTTCTTCATTGGTGCAACAGTCCCATGGTGGATCAAGGCAGTCTGCCTGCTGGAATTCGAGACAGAATATGATTTTCTTTTTATGGATAGGATTACCAGCACTACACCCCACAATTTACAGTCGTATTAGAAAGGGAATTATTGTTTAAAGCGAATACCAAACCACTAAAAAGATCCTTGGCTCCTCTGGGATTCGAACCCAAAACTATGTCACTAAGTGCCAAGGCGCTGGTTCCTCTGCCGTCAGGTCCCTGAGCAAAGGTTTAACCTTCAAAAAAATTAAATAGTTACGATTTTTACCAACAAACATATAGATAAAAACCTGGATGGATTTCATAACATGTAATTTGCAGTGAAATTTATTGTACTAACCTGTATAATTACTTTCGACTAGACAACTTTTGTGACAGTATAAATACAGAATAAATTTATAATCACTACGTTAACAAAATTCCTTACACCTTAAATCGGGTGTGACGTTTATATATATATACATTTTTTCTGCTTCTTCATTGGTGCGACAGTCCCATGGTGGGTCAAAGCAGTCTGCTTCCTGGCAGATTTCGTTTATATGTGTACTTTGACATTAACACTTCCTGTGTGAAAGCATCAACTTCATTCTACATTGTCTTTGTTTTGTTCATCATGAAGGTGGAGCATTTATAATTCTAATCATTTCTTCTTCTATTCTATTTATAATTCTAATTAAAGAATTACAAAATAAACAAAATTATTTACTATTACTCTTTATTATTTACAATTATTTACAATTACTCTTTATTATTTACAATTATTTACAATTACTCTTTACAATTACTGTTACAATTACTCTTGATTACTCAATGTTATAAGGAATCTATAAGTCAATTTTATTAGTATACCCACTGATATACCTCCAATATCTGTGCCTTCATCCGTAAGCTATATTATCTAAAATTTTTAGATGACGAACTTAATATTTCTTTTACTTACAAACATTTAAAACAGCTTTTAATGGATTTAATAAAAGAAAATATTTGCTTTCTACAAATTTTGTAATATTAGTAACCACCATATAAAATTTCTTTATGCAACAATCTAAAATTTCTCAAATCATTTATGGTATCATCATTTGTGGTACCTTCACATGTATGGATACATCAGGTTAGGTACTTGTAATCTATTTAAAATTATTCTCAACACTATAATGCCACGAAACATACACACAAATAATATATTTTTAATAAAAATGAATCTATTTTTGAAATTTTAAATGAATTCTCCAATCATATTTCTTTATTGGTTCTTTTGATTTTAAGGATCTTTTATACCCTACAAGATACTTTAGATTCATTATATTATAGTGCCAACATGCGGCTTTGGTGAGCGTTAGGACTGATATTCAATCCGCTGGCGGCTTTGTTGTAGACACTGTTTCGAAAAACAAGGATGCATTTGTGATGTTAAGCATCTTGCCTCATGAGTCGGACTGTCTGGTGGGAATTTTCCGACCATTCAATACATAAATGCAGGGTAGTTACCAAAAAGTCCTCTCCAGAAGGGTGCTGTCTTCCTTCTTCAGCGAGATGGAGCCAAGTCAGACTTCTACCTAGGTGACAGAAGCTGTCCTCTTTCAGCTGTCTCTTTCTGTACCTTTAACAGAAGCTCTCCTCTTTCCCTCCATCCATGAGTAGATTAGTAATGGGCTGTCAATCCCGCACTGCAGGACATTGAGGATTAGACACAAGATTTTTGGTTCTCCAACATTATTAGAATACGTCTCAAGATTTATTTTTTCTCGGCTGGAATTATTTTTGAAGCAGAAAGAATATGGTTTATAATTTTTTAGACTATGTGCACCTTGATAAAGCTATTGTTTTGTATTTATTTTTCTGGAAATTTTGTTTCATAAGCCATTTTTATATGCCTTGTGCGTATGTATTTCATTTTCGCTGTGATTTTGTAGGTTTGAATTAAATCAATTGATGTACAAAAAAAATGAATTTCTGCTTCATCACTGCAGCTTATGTGCACTTCGGATCTTAAATATATACTTTTCATTTATTTATTTTATATTTTTTATTTATTTTTATGGTGATTAGAAGGAACCACATTAAAACTTATGCGCAGCAGATGATATTTTTGCTTTTTAATATAAACTTAGTGATGCTAAAATGTTTCCTTTCATTCTATTGATCACAATTATTAAGAAGTAAATAAAAATTTATGCTAATTTCATAGAAAATGTATATATATATATATAATATATATGTATGTATTCTTAAGTATACTTATAAAATTGAAAATATCATGGTGTTACATATTTAATCATTTAAATATATGGAATAAAACCAATTGTTTATTAAAAAGAATTTCATAGAATTTTGATCGTCACATAAATCTTTAACATTTATATATATATTTATAATCTAAGAAATTTCGTAAAATATTTATTAGATAATGTATTTAAAACATGATTTAGAGTTTTATGTTATAAATTTAATTTTTTTTATTAGTGGTAAAAAAGTTTCTAACTGTAAATAATAATTTTGAAGATATTTTTATTTATATTTTACATATTATTTTTTAACAATGCTAATATTTATTTCGAAACCATAATTCCTATTGTTTTGAGGTAGAAATATTACCAGTTTTCTATTCAATTATTTATACTTTTTTTTATAAAGAATTACATGACACTATGATGCCAAAAATATATGCTTAATGTTTAAAATTTTTTTGAAGGAGTGTAATGAAAAATAAATGACGTTTAATGGACAGGAAATAAAGCAGTAAGAAATATATTTTGTAAATATAATTAATGAAAAGTATTTCCCTTTTCCATTATGATAATAATCTTCGTAGGTTTTGTTTTCAATGAAAATTATTTATTTATTCGTAATTTACACTCAAGAGCCAAAACATTATGACCACCCCTGCATTTTGTAATGAACTCGCCTGGATGACATCGCCAACTGCGCCTGCGCTGGGCCCGGGAACATCGTGACTGGTCCATGGATCAGTGGGAGAGAGTTGCCTGGTCAGATGAATCACGGTTTGTCATTCATCATGCCGATGGCCGTGTCAGGATAGCCGTCTTCCAGGCGTACAGTTGCTCCCTCAATGTACAGTATGTCATACACAGGCCGGTGGTGGCGGTATTATGCTTTGGAACGGCCATGAATGCTACAGGGTATCTGAACATCATTGTGGACCAGTTGCATCCGTACATGGCATCTGTTTATCCGGCTGGAAATGGAAATGTTCCAGAACAACGCCCCTTGTCACAAGGCTAAAATTGTGTTGGAGTGGTTCCAGGAGCATGATGCTGAATTCCAATTAATGTCTTGGCCGCCTAACTCACCGGATCGCAATCCGATAAAACACATTTGGGAAGTCCTGGGACGGCAGCTCAGAGTTCGAAGACCACCAATTCGCAATATCCCGGATTTGCGTGACCGTTGCTTAAACATCTGGTACAATCTGTCTCCGGCCATCTACCAAGAACTTGTGGCATCCATGCCAAGGCGGGTTGACGCTGTGTTGCGCGCCAAAGGTGGGCCAACTCGTTATTGACAGGTGGTCATAATGTTTTGGCTCTTGAGTGTATTTATTTCTGATTATTATTATTATTAATTAATTAATTTATTTTTATCAATTGAAAAATTCATCATTATCATTTTAAAAATTGATGTAACAACCCCATGATCGGCTAGGCCCGCCTGGCTACTGCTAGATTTCGAGACGTTTTATTTTTTTCAGGTCTAAGCCCAACGCCAAATTAGACTGGAACTTAGCATGTAGAGCTTCTGGAATCTGAGATCTTGCTTCAAACCTTGACAAGCGAAGCCGGGCCAAAAACTCTAAAATCTGTTCTAGAGATGGGAAGATAAATCTATAAGCTCGAAAAGTCTTTCCTTTGAGATTGAATTGAAGTGTTTGATAATATTTCCACAGAACTCTTTGCTCAAAATTGTGGTAGTACAAAGTGAATACAAGGCTACGTATAGTGAACCCTGGGTAGCACTGAATCTGCTATTCTAAATGCGAAATGTAAATTGTCAGGCTTTTGAAGACAAAAGAAGTTATTAACATATTCATATATATCTTCTTCTTTATTGGCGCAACAGCTTCATGGTGAGTGAAAGTCGTCTGCCTATTGGCAGATTTCGGGACAGAAGATGTTTTGTGTTGAAGGGTTGTCAGCCCTATGTTCAACACTTTACAGTTATGTTAGACTGGGACCTATGGCTCAAAGCGGATTCTGAACCATTACAAATATCCATAGCACCGCAGGGACACGAACTTGCGGCCCCAAGCTCCAAAGCGCTAGTTACTCGGCCAGAAGAACACCTCCCAATTGTGAAATTCAACAAACCATAATTGATTTTTTGAGTTTATCTGGGCATGAATTAAAAACAGATAATTTTGATATAATATTTAGATAGATTGTAATTCATTTTTCTTTTTCAGAACCGGAACAGAATACATCTGTCCACTCCCTGGACCGCCTGTCGAGCCAACGACAGCAGAATGCATATGTATTTGGTGATCGACGCTTTTCAGTTTAATCAGCAGTAATCCCAGCTTTACTTGAACGGTTATCAATTTCAGATGTGCAATTTCTGCAATCTTCTGTTATCTTGTGCAATTTCTGATGTGCAATATCTGCAATCTTGTGTTATCTTGTGCAATTTCTGCAGTTTTCCTTGATGTTATCTTGTGCAACTTCTCCCAGCAAATATTTATTTTTATTAATTTTAGAAACATTTTGTCATTATTTGAAATGAAAGTAATTATTCTCATTATATTTAGCTTATTAAAACATAAGCTAAGAATGTTAATAACTTCTTTTATCGCACAAATGCAGTTTGTATATCAAACCCTTAGTGACAATGCTGCTAATTTAACAATTGTTCATTTTAATGCAGACTCAAATGTATATCATACGTCATTGTAATAACGAATAGGAACAATCAATATGAATTTTCAATTTTATTTTCTAACTATGATACAAAAGACATTACAAAATTTTCAATCTACATTTACTGTAAAGAAATTCAACTATGGATGTGAAGAATTATATTGTTTTTCATTGTGTATCTTGATATTTTATATAAAATTTAGGTATTAATTTCTGTATATAGAAGATATTAACAGATTTCTTTGTGAAAAATATGAACAATCATTAGAACCTTGAATTTTATTTTCTAACTATGATACAAAAGACAATACAAAAGTTTCAATCTAAATTTACTGTAAAGAAATTCAACTATGGAGGTGAAGAATTATATTGTTTTTTCATTGTGCATCTTGTTAATTCCTGCAAAATTTAGGTATTAATTTCTGTATATAGCAGCCGTTAGCGAATTACATTGTGCAATATTTTTGCTCGATATCATTTTGTTTGCTCAATATGTGAATAAAGTTTTCCCCTTATCTTGTATAGTTTTTTATTAAAAATTAAATTGGAATGTAAGACCTTGTGGTGATTCTAAATTTTGACTTCTAATAAATATATGAACAAATGATATAAATATATGCATAATGCAATTACATATTATATACAAATAACAAATCAGAATATAATATGTATAATACTTAAAACGGGGTCTTTTGAATTGGAAACGATACAATGAAAATTAAAAAAATGTTATTTAAATATCATTATTTGTTGTAATATCATTAATTAATATTAAATTGTATTAATTTGGAATTTAAGACATTGTGATGATCCTAAATTTTTAATTCTAATAAATACATGAACATGCATAATTCAATTACATGTTATATACAAATAACAAATCGGAATAGAATATATATAATATTTAACAAATCAAAATGGAATATATATAATATATAAAAAGGGGGTCTTTAGAACTGGAAAGAATACAATGAAAATTAAAAAAAATATTATTTAGGTATAATTAATTGTAGTAATTATTTTTTTAATATCATTAATTAATATTAAATTGGAATTTAAGACATTGTGATGATCCTAAATTTTGACTTCTAATAAATATATGAACAAGCATAATCCAATTACATGTTATATACAAATAACAAATCAGAATAGCAAATATATAATATTTGAAACATTGTATTTTAAATTGGAAACAATACATTGTAAATTAAAAAAATATAATTTAGTTATTGTTTTAAACAAGAATTAATTGAAAATAACATGTCTTCTTTCATTAATATTACAATGAAATTATTTTTAAAAATTTTCCGAAATCTAGCACTAAATAGAGCATGAAATTCATTATAATTCATGAAATTTGACAATTTGATACATTGATTTAATGAGTCAATACATTGTTAAAGGTCACAACAATTAAAAAGTTATTTTAATAAATCAGAATGAATTGATGGACTGAAGGAATTTGAATACTTGGCAAAATTAAAACTTCCGTTTCTATTTAATTCACTCATTAAAAATTCTAATATTTAGTTCTTCGTTAAAATTCTCCAGAATAAATATGTCATTTTTATTTAATTATATTTTCTTAACATTAGAATTCTTTTTTAAATTTTTAATTATAACTTAGATACAAAAAACTATGATTTATTTAATGATCCGGAAAACAATTTATACTTTAATAATTTCAAACTATTTTCAATCCGAAATTTGACTTCCTTAAGATTTAAAATGGTTTATTTTTAATAATTTTTATAGAAAATACTGAAATATAAATTTTCAAAACTGTAATTTTTTTAAATTAAAATCTATGGTTTTGATTTAAATGAGAAAAATTCAAGTCATGTTTGTTATTTTAAAGGGTGGCTATGCTCGAAGTGATTTTATTTCATTAAAAATATCAAGAAATAAATATTCGACAGAAATTTGATTATAAAAAAAAATTGACGAGATATACCAATTCAATAAACTAATGCTTGAATTTAATAGCCATGAAGCACTTTAAATATAAACCTAATTATTTAGGCTTATACAGGCTTTTTTGGTTGATACACTGCATGAATTTTGCAAATATTTAACAAAATGAAATATTATTAAACGGATATCTTCTATATTTGAATAGAATGGGAGGTTGAATTCAATTTTACTCAATGATATTATTGCTCAATAAAAAGGGCTATTTTTTTCCCAATGGAAAGTTTACAGAACAACAGATATCATAAAATATAAAACAAAGAACAATAGAAACAAATGCCATCAGTTAATCGATCAACTTATGTCTGGCAATCCAATAACTCTTCCGTAAAGAAACAGGACGCACTTCAGAACAGGAAGCAAGGTTATCCATTTCTTCCTGGCTATCACACAGGAGACAGAGATTATCAATAGGCAGTTTAATTCTGTGAAAGGTGCTTGGGGAGACAATCATGACCACAGAAAAGCCGTAGCAATGCCAATGGATTTTTCAAAGATATCATGAATATGATAGTACCACTGCTTGTGACTGTTTCTAGCTGTAGCATCCAAAAAGAAGGGCACCTAAGGTTATTTTTAATTATCATCTCTCTTGTTTTAGTACAATCCACCTGCATTAAACTGCAAAACACTAAGAAACACACACTGAGAGTCAAACCGTATTAATAGATCATTTTGCCTTATCAGATGTTGCCCGGAGTACAACACGAAGAGGTAGATATCCGTTGCACTCCATAAAAAATGGCAATAAAATATATAATTTCTTCTTCTATAACAGTGTCACAGCAGAAAATCCATTTAGTGTAATTTGTTTTCGACAATCTTGTTTAGAAGGATTATATATATTGTATTTCATATACCAACGACTGCTTTGTGTTTTGCATTGTGATGAAAATTATTTTTTGTTGCTTCAATATTAGGTTATTCGTTTTCTCAAAAACCCTTTCAATATATAATTACACTATAAATTACTTTAAAAATATTTTTCCAACACATTTTTTTTATCCTATGGCCGTCTCCGACATCTCTATCATTAGGACGAGCTGTCCAATACAGCAAATAACGACAAAATTATCTCTAAAGCCATTGACAGTATCACAAAAATGGATACAGTTAAAAACAGTAGGGCATATGATGAGGTGCTCTCCAGTCATGGGCATGCATAGTCAAAGTGGGCAGATATCTGTAGCAGCCTTCTATGCTATACGGGTGACTCTGCAAGTAGTCATGGTCGTGACAAGTCTAAAGCAGGCCACGCTGACAGTTCTAGGCAAGGAAATGGGAATTCTTGTTCACTTATTCAATAGGTAATTCAACTTTTCTCAGAAGTCGAATTTTCGAAACTTAAAAACATTCATCAATATATTTATTTATGTCCTAATGGAATTTGGAAGTCAAATTCCCCTTTTGGAATTTTTAATGCGATTTATTTATTTTTACTTTATCTGAAAGTGAGAGACTCTGAATCTTCCTAATTCAAGTTAATATTTCATAAATAATCAAACTTAATGTAATTGTTAATGCATAAAAATGCATCAAAATTTACATTTCACCATAGACACATATTAATCTTATAAATAAATAAATTAAAATTCTATTTGTTTGTCCATTATACAAATTCACATCTTTCCAAGAATTGGCATACCAATGATATAATCTTTATTTATTGTCCATCGCAATCAAATCAATATTTAAATAATTTAATTAATTAAGACTTAATTAGGACTTTGAATGACCTTACCTGACATTCACATCTGTACAGGCAAAATAGGATTTTTCGTAAGGGAGGCGTGGGCTGTTAAACCTTTTCATTCAATGGATGACAATCTGCTAATTGCTGTGCAGATTTCTCTAATCTGTGCACTTGCATCGGTGCTTTCATTCCATTCATTCCAAAATTCCCGTATTTCCGCCCCATATTTAATATTCACTAGCTTGTCAGCTGGCAAACGAGAAATGATAAAAGCGGTGTCACCCCTTTCACAGCACCAAAACTACACCCCCGCTTTCAATAAGCGGGGCTTTCCTACCTTTCTAGGTACCTTTCCTCCGCACCCTTACAAATCTCATCTCCATTTATCCCACAAATAATTAATATTCACGATTTTCCGACCACAAGACAATGCGAACAGCCAATTAATTCTTTGCGAATGATGCCGGCAATGCATCTCGCTTTTGTCCGTGTAGTGAAGGGATGGACAGCTAGTCGCCTGCTATGCTAATTTGAGTAGATCGCAGCCGCCGAGTAATACAAAATCAGAAGGCCATTAATCGTATTTCAGAAATCTCGTTCGTAGTTTAGCACTGCCATATTAAATAATAATTTTTATTTCTTTAGAATTAAAGTTATGCATTAAATACTTGAAGCAAAATAAACACAAATTCTGTTTTATGTATTTTTTAGGAGCTGAAAATCCAACAGATGATAAAAAAAAATTATTCATTTCCACTAATGTCCTCAAAATAGTAACTCTTAAGACTTGCAATCTTGGAAAAACTTATTGACCATTCTACAGTAACAGGTGGGCTGAAAGGTTCATAGGCTGACGTATAGATAGTGCTACTAGTATTAAATCCATATTTTTAATTAGCTCTAGCCTTCAAAAGACAAGTGTATAAATTTGACAGTTATAACATTTTTAGTGAAGCAACTTTTGTTTGTTTGAAAAAATGGATAAAAAGGAATTTCGTATGTGTTAATAAAGCATTGCTTTTTGGCGAAAAAAACTATTGAATCCAAGGCTTGGCTTGATAAACATTACTCGGACTTTGCACCAGGAAAATCATCCGTAGAGAAGTGGTTTGCTAAATTTAAACGAGGTGAAATGAGCACCGAGAACGATGCACGCAGAGGCTGTTACCGACGAAAACATCAAAAAAGTCCACAAAATAATTTCTGATAACCGTAAAGTGCAGTTGATTGAGATAGCTGAGACCCTAAAGATATCAAAGGAACGTATGGGACATATCGTGAATGAATATTTGAATATGCGAAAGCTCTGTTCAAAGTGAGTCGCGTGAGCTCACAATCGACCAAAAACAACGATTTGATGATCCTAAACTGAGTTTGGAGCTGTTCAATCGTAATTTTTGCGTCGATGTGTGACAATGGATGAAACACGGCTCCATCATTTCACACCGAAGTCCAATCGACAGTCAGCCGAGTGGACTGCACGTGATGAACACTAAAAATTCTATAACTTTACTAAAATTGCTATAACTCACATACTAATAGTGCAAAAGTAGTCAAATTTATACACGTGTCTTTTGAAGGTTTAGGCTAACTAAAAATCATAGATTTAATACTAGTAGTGCCATCTATGTGTCAGACTACGAAATTTTTCAGCCTACCTGTTATAACTAATGGAGAGGGTGGGTTAGCATTGGTTTTTGATACATCCCTTCCACACACATATGTTTGAAAAAAAAAAAACACTTCGGGGCGACATTTGAGAAATAGAAAGGTTCGTATTCCTCCTTCGTGGTGGATGAACCTCTATTTCTCAAGGAGGATTGAGGAATTTGGACGATGGTGGATTTGATTAGAGGACGGTGAATTTGAGAAATAGATTGTCATCCTCTTTCGGCCAGCCGGCTAGCGTTCTGGCCTTTGGTACCACAGGTTTCAAGTTCCAATCCTGGCGGTTGCATGAATGTTTGTGAGTGGTTCGGGATTCACGTTAAACTGTAGGTCCTGGTCTAATTAGCCTAAAGTGGGCACAAAATGACAGTAGAGCGATAAATCAAACCAAACCTTCTTGGTGGTGAGACCATTAATGTACTGTTCTTATACCAAATGTTAACATGGGGATTTTCCATAAGTTTGGCTAACTAAGAAATATTTTTTTTTTCTTTGGTTTAGCAAGATTTTGAAGATAACTTAAATGCATATAATTTCCACATTCACCAATAAGAACCTATGTCGACAGCGATTTTTAAACTATTCAACGTTTTCGATACTTTTCTATAAGTGTTCTGGATATACAAGTATATAATGTTTTGAACAAACAACAATGATTTATTTTTTTAAAAATATTTTTTATAAAATAAGTTTGTAGTTAAAGTATTTAATTTAAAATATTAGTTAAATAATTTAAATTAAATGGTAAATTTATTCTCTAAATACTTTTCTCGCTATATAAAGCCTACGAACTACGACAAAAGCTACTATTCATATATTTATATGTAAAATTATTTTGTCATTTAGTGTTGGAAAATAATTAAGGTTTTCAAGTTTCCCGTATTTAGAGGACACAAATTTAAAAGGTTTGAGAACTACAGTAAGTTTATTATTCCAGTGATTATTAATTAATTAGAAGCGAAAAAAATCTTATATTTAATTCTCTATTAATAGCCACTGTATAAATTATGAACAAATTAATTTAGAAACACTCAAATGAAGAAATGTGCAAGTAAATTTTTTAAAATCCTTTACATTGTTAAATGAATTCCTTTATTTTTCAAATTTATTTTTTTCCCTTTAGTGAGAGAGTATGTCTTGTTAATTTACTATGAACAATAGAATCAATTTTTTGTTGATAAATATTAATCAAAAATTCAATTAATTATTTATCGGAATTTTTCAAAAGATTTTTAAGAATTATTATAAAAGAGTTTATAACACATTTTGTTTTTATATTTTAGAAAACTCATTGTGCCCAACTCGTGACTCAGTTTCAAAGAGCGCACTGGCGAGCATTATGGAGGTTCAATCCGCTGGCGGCTTTGTTGTAAACACTGTTTCAAAAAACAAGAGACACCATGACGTTTGTGATGTCGGACTACCTGGTGGGGTTTTCGGGACTTTCTCCTATACCAGGGATGGGCAAACTACGGCCCGCCGGAAGGTTCTATCTGGCCCCCGGACAGAATTTTAATTTACCGGTCCGAGGTAAATTAAAAGAAATATATATTTATATATTGTATAACCATCTCCTTTTCTACTTGGTTAAATGTTATTTTTTTTTCTTAATTTTTTTCAAATTGCTGATGATCTTTTTATTTTCTCTACTTTTGTTCTACAAAACATAAATCAACTGAAATAAGCACAGACAGCCTTCAGTAGGTAAACTGTTAAAATCTGTAGTTCTTTCTTAGTTTTAGCTGTATATTGGCGCCAACAAATCATTATCGAAAGAAAATTTCCCAAATTTAATATCTCACTCCCAGAAAATCAGTGCTATGTTTGCTTCATCTTATATAACATGTGTTTCAACTATGAACATTAGAAAGAATTATTTCAGAAATAGACTGACAGCTGAGCATTTAGCAACTTGTTCCTTAGAATCAGTACATCTTACTTCGAACCTCAATATACGGATTTTTTAAAAATGAAATCACAATTTTATTCATCTCATTAACATATTTAAATTGTAATACTTGTATATTGTTTTTAAAATTTTAGAAAAATTTTTCTTGTCCCGACAAATTTTCTTTTTTCCGATTTTTAGCCCGCGACCGAAAATATTTGCTCATCCCTGTCCTCTACGATATTTAAATGAGGGTCAGGTACCCCTAAAATCTTTCAGGAAGGTACTCCTTCCTCCTCCTCCTCCTTCTTCAGAGTCACGGTGCCAAGTCAGACTTCTACCTATGGATACCCATCACAGCAGAAGCTTCCCCTTCCCTCCTTGCATGAGACCACGCGGGTTCTTGGACTTGGCCTAGATGTTACTGTCTGTCAAGTGGGTGAAAAAAAAGAATAGTCTCAAAAGTATAGACTAATTAAGAATTAAGTAAATATGAATTTAAAAAACTGACGTAGTTTTTTGAAATAAAAATTATTTAAAACTTTGTATATCGTACTCAGGATTTACACTTTAGGTACTTAATATTTATTTAAAAAAAATTATATTACACCTTTAATCACATTGCTTTGTTTTCATGTATTTCTCTACTAAAGGAGTCAATTTGCTTTCCATATTAATCAATGCTTCAACTAGAGAATCTTTAGATAAAATATAGGGTCTTCTCGGAAATGTGTTGAGGTTAATCAGTTCGAAAGCAATTGTCGGTAATCCTCTTATAGTTTCTTTAGCAATCAAGACAAAGCGATAAATGATCAGAACATACTCATTGTAAATGCTATTACTCAAGTAGCCGAAAAACGAGGATATTTCAGTAAATTATTTCAAACCTACTTATATGGCGGATTATTCAAACAAATCGCATCGCTCTTTGTTGATGCGAGACAGAATCAACAAATCCCATCGATTTTTTGCTCGCTTGAATTCATTTCGTGAAAGAGATAACCTAATTACTTCATTTTCAAAGTCAGACAGCTGAAATAACGTGCAAGCTAAACATTGCATATCGTAACATAACATTGCATATCATTTAAAACATTGCATATCGTACTCAAGGTTTACACTTTGGTACTTAACAATTTATTTAAAAATATTTGAAATTCTACAATTTTAGTTATATTATTTTGTTTTCATGTTTATCTCGCGTCTCAATCCATATTAATATGCTTCAATGCTACAAAATCCTTAAATGAAAGAAAGGTTCTCTCAGAAAGAAGTTGTGTTTAATCACTTCGAAAACAAATCGTTGGTACTCTTCTCCTAATTCATTTTGAAATCAAGACAAAGCAGTAAATGATCGCTATTTCACAACACATTCATTTTAAATGCTATTAATCAAGCAAAAACCAGAAATTAAAAACCAGGAACTTTCAATAATTTAGTTCAAACCTACTTTTATGGCGGATTATTTAAACAAATCGCATCGCTCTTTGATCTTGATCTCGCATCGCTCTCCTCACAGAATCAACAAATCCCATCAACTTTTTGCTCGCTTGAATTCATTTCGTGAAAGAGAAAACCTAATTACTCCATTCTCAAAGTCGGACAGCTGAAATAACGTTCAAGCTGAATTAATTAGTGAATCGTTTAATTTCTACGCCAGTTTTAACAGTTTGTTTTTATTTGTCACCTTTTTTTCATGGCTATAGCAAAGGAGAAAAATTAAATACTGCTTGAGTAATGCAATATAAAAATCTAATATGATTTTTAAAAAAGTATAATTATGTTTTTGCTATAAATGAAAGTACAGTACCATTCGAAATTTTATCTTTCAAATTGAAAGTGTATTAAACAGCATAATTAATTTGTCCTTTTATTCACTTTCATTAAAGGTTAGAAAGATTTCTAAAATATAAAATGATGTTTAACCTTTTAAAAAATAAGACATGAAATAAAAGAACTAAATATTTTGGAAGGTAATTTAAACTGAGCATATTAAATCTTTCTATCTTTCGTATGACTTAAAAATTTTAATCCAATATATCTACACTAAAATGACTCATCTCTCAAAAGTAGATTTTTATTTTATAATAAAATATATTACTAGAGATTTCAGTAAATAACATGGTATATTTTAATATAACCTTTGTTTGAAGCAAATATGAAAGAGAATTGTAAATATATTAAGAAGCATTGTAAGAAAAGGGAATTGTTCTGATTCAGTAAAATAACATATATTTTAATGTTATACCCTTAATTAGTAATAAAATAAAGGCAAATACAAAATTAAAAAGTTATAAATTGTTAAAAAATTATGATCAATGCTTTATTATTTTGCTCATAATTTTATCATTCCATTCGATAGAATTTCTTTATTAACCTAGAGTTTCATTTTACTATCATTAAAATCTGAAAATTGAAGTACAAAATGATATATAATGAAATTAAAAGAAAACGGATAAATAAAAAGGACTAAAATTGTTCAATTGTTTGGGGTTTTTTTTATTGGTAGTATATTTTTCTTCACTTTGTCACTTTCACTGGGATCATTGTCTTATTGAAATTATCATTGTCTTGTTGAAACTTTACTTCAATTATACAGTTGTTTTAATTGAACTTCTGTCGAATTTGTAAATTTATCAGAAATCCGAAAGAGTCTTTAGTTGGGAAACGTAACGAAACAAATTATTTCAAAATAAGTCAAAAACTCATTTTAAGTATAAAAAATAATAAATAAAAAGTTATTTTATGAAAAATGTCACAGTTTTTTTTCCGCACGAAAAAAAAAAAAAAAAAAAGTAATCAACGCCGCCTTATTTTTCTGAATCTTCTAACGATGTTAGAGACCGCTTGGACGAAACGTCGTCTCCAACCAATTGCTTCCGGGACACCTTCGGGTCTTGGTTTCCGCCGGAAGTGTCGGCACCTATGTGTGCCCAACCGCATCTTCCTTTGTTTTGTTTCCGAATGAACAGCTCCTGAGTCGTCACTCTGCGGGTTTTGTGCCGAATCACAATATTCTATTGAATCCATATTATTTTTATTGGTTAGGTAATAAAACGTTAATTTCCAGCTTTAATTAGCGCTATTTCCTCAGGCGAAAAGTCAATGAAGACCGTATGTTTTGAAATGCTCCTCACCAATGAACCGAAGCATGGGCATTCTTGCTCTACTACTTAGGACATGCGCTGTCCTTAAGAGTTGATTTCGAAGAATATTGAGCTTTATTTGGACAAATCGAAACTTCACTGGTTTGCACACCATCGCAGTCAACATCGCATAGCATGTTAAATAAAATTGTTAGTAAAGGTTTAGCTTAAATTTCCTCGCAGTTTTAAAGTTTTTTTTTTTTTTTATTTTATTTTTTTTTTTTGCTATCTGAACATTATTTGCTCTGTATTTTTTAAGGTAAATAGAGCTTTCTTTACTTATGCAGTTTACCGTTGAATATTTTGAGATATTGTTGAGAAACTGTTTCAAAAGAATTTGGTTTAAATAATACACTGTAATTATTTTAATGTATTTTTTAAAAAAAATAATGTATTTATTAAGTTAAAAAATCACAAGTTGATTTCTTAAATGCTTTTTAATGCTTTAATACCTTAGTAATTCTCTACTAGGAAGAATTATATGTAGCAAACTTAAAGTTACACAGGTTGCACTACAGAATGCAGGTCCCATATTTTATAACCACAAATTTTGAATGATCACTCCAAGAGACAGTATATTAAGCGGTTTTTCTTTTTTTATCTCATCAGTGATTCAAATTGAAGGACTCTTTAGCCTATAAATTACGATACAAAAAAAGAAAGTTTTATTTTGGTTTTGCTTGTCTTTACATAATTGATGTTTTTTATATTTTTTTTCTCATATTTTCAGTACATGAAATCGTATTATTTACTAAAGAAGGCAAAATAAATATAATTAATTAAAGGTTCTTAATTTTCCTTTTAATTTCAAATTCTGCATTTTTTAAATATTGTAAAGGAGACACTTTTAATAGCTTGAATAAATTCTTTTGAGATTATTACACAATAGTTGGAAACAACACTTAATTTAATTTTAAAAGTAGCCCAAATCGAGGCTCAGTGGTTAAGTGTGTCTCTAACATAAAATAGGATTTATGTTTGCATTTATCAGAGTCTTTCTTTGTAAAAATAATATGTTATAAATACAAATAAAATAAATAATACATTAAGTAATTTATTTTCTTATCATCCTTTCAAGGTACAATGAATCTATACTATCCTGCTCTTTATTTTCATCTATGCTATCCTGCTTTTATTATTTATGGCAACATAAGTAGCCATTTTATCTTCTTAGCTGGGTTTATAAAATTTAGAAAGAAATTGACACTGAAATCCCTCTTATAATGCAAGTATGAAAACTGAAAGGAAAATAATCCCTCTAGCCTATAAGTGTTGTGAAAGTGAACTAAGACCCCTTTGTAAAGCTTTCTGCCCTTTCATTTAATGCTCCTAACTTGATAGTTGTGTGATGGGCTCCCTTTCCATTAAACATCCATTTGTCTAAATAATCTTACTTTAAAATAAACCGATAAAAAATCTATTACGATACAGCGTAATATATCTCGAGATTTTCCACTCCAAAATACATGTTACATCTCATTTGCTGTCCTTCCAAATCGTTTAGGATCGGCATGAATTCCATTAAGAGTTTTATTCAAGCCTTTTTTTGTGCGGAAGACAGAAAACTAAATCTCCTATGAGATTTCATATATTTTAACGATTTACTTGTTATCAAATTGCATTCAAATCACCAAATCTCCAGGGATTCTTAATATTCCCATTTAACACTTAATGGAATACATAATAACCTTTTGCCTCACACATTCACTGGCTAAATTTATAAAATTAAAAAGGAAAATAGAGAGAAGGGGATCAAGAATGAAGAGGAGTAGCATAAAAACTCCTCTCTCTTTTTCTCAATAATAATGAAATATGTTTAACCTGAAAGACTTTTTCAACGTTACTTTCTTCCCTTCTATCGAGTAAACACATTAAATTATTCGAATATCTCCAAGTAATCTACGTAAGCAAGAAAATCTCGTAATGTATGTTTTAAGTGTTTGGCTGTGATTTATATTTAAACGATTTGGCTATTATATTTATATTTAACGAAAGGCGATTATATTTAATGAAAGTCTAATTGGAATTAACTTGCATTTTTATTAAATCTGCTAAATAACAAGTTTTTTGTAAACGATTTAAAATTTTTAAAAGATGGACGTATATTTATAACATTATACAATTCTCCCCAATTATTCATTAGAACATTAATATTAACATCTCTTATTAATATTAACATTAAAGTACTAACATTAACTTTAGTTTAACATTAATATTAACAAATTTAACATCACAATAACAAATAGTTAATTAAATTAAATTGCTGTTTGATTAGTCATACATTAAATCATTTGTTGTGGAATATTAATGAAATATTATCATATTATGTAGCATGTAATACTTCTTACAAAAGAAGATATTGTACAAAAAAAACTAATCAGAAAACAAAGACTCTTTGGAAAAAGAAAAATTTTATATAAAATATTTACTAGGAAAAAAAAAGGATTTATCGAAATAAGAAAAAAAAATTATCAATTTTACTAATTTTTAATTTAGTTTGGCATACTCAGCAAAAATAAATTGTTATTCAATGACGATTATTTTTTAAAAATATTCTAAGCAATATACTTTAGCCACCTATTTTATCCTGTCTTATTGCAATCATTTTTACATTAATTGTTAAAACTTCAATTTCTGTAAATTCAAATTTGCATACATTTTTTTTTTACTAAAAATAATAATTAAATATAAAAGAGAAAAACAAAAATAATTTAAATGCCCATGTATACAAAATTATTATTATTATTTTTTGTTTGTTTGTTTCTAATACTGTTCTACATCAACTTTCTATATTTTATATTTTTTTTCTTTAAGGTATTTCTTTGTTACATAATACAAATACAAATATACAAATACAAATTTTCATTTTCAAAAATTTCTTTTTAAACAAAATGTAGTTTATTTAAACGAGAAATATAAAAGCAAGACTGAAACCCTGCTCTCTCTCTCTCTGTATATAACTATAATTTAAGAAGTTATATATATATATATATACAGTTTTATATTAAAATATTACAATAGGTTTCTTATATTAAAGTTCAGTTTTTTAAATCGACTATGTTTGCAATTACGAATTTATAATTCTAGTTCATAAAGACTTCTTAAATTATAGTTAAAATCAAATCTCCTGATCGCATTAACAGACAGCATCAAACCGGATTATTTCAAAAATATTAAGTAAATGTAGTCATGTTACTCACTTTAAATTCTATAAAAAGGCACATTTTTTTTAAATGTATGTGTATATTGTATAAAGTAAATAATAAATAATTTGTCCTTGGACTCACACAAAAATAATTTAACCTTTGCAAAATTTGTAAATATTTTGACCTTTACAAACACAGCTTCATACAAACCTACACACACACATAACACACAAACATATGTTTTTAAGTATTTTTTATCATGGGATATGCAAACATAATTTGAATTTTTTACGTACTTTAAAAGGTTTTCTATGACAACAAAAATTTGCTTATGCATATTTTCCTTGAATTCCTTGATTTCTTAAATTCTATCGCAGATCCTTTGGAATACCGTTACACAACAACAAGAAAAAATAATGCATTAACGTAAATTACATTTTACATTTTTTTCTTTGATATTGTAGAACTGAACACAAGCGCAGAACATGGAGCAAATACCAACCTTTATACAATTAGGTACGCAAATATTAAAACATTAGAAACTGATTCGATTAACTGAAAATTTAAAAATGTGTATACCTAAAACTGAAAATAAAAAAGTTATTTATTATTATATTGAATTATTTATTATTACTTATTATTATAATAAAATATCTAAATGCTGTCAAGATGACAAAATTGCATTGCTATAAATAACTGAAACTCTTATTTCACTATTGTAACCAAGTTCTTAGAATAGTTCCTTGGGATTTTTATCTATGCTATTATTATACTATTTGAGTAAAAAACACGAACTTATATTTCTCACAAAATGTTGTTTTAGCAGAAGATTATTTAAAAGTTTCTTCTTTCAAGGAAAATTTAGTAAGAAAATTCTTCATTAAAGTATGCAAAATGTCTTACAGTACTTAATTTTGCACATTTAGAGGATTTTCTTTGAATAAGTAAGTATATTTCAAGCTTGTATTTCAAGGTTTTGCAGTTTAATACGTACAATGATATCTTGACGATATTTTGGCGGCTATTTTTATCATCATAACATACACAGATTTTTAAAACAAATGTTTCCTTTTTTGAAATGCTAAATAATTAAAAAAATCATTGTATCTATATATTTGTCGTTTTCATTCCATCAATAAAAAATAATTAATTTTGGTATTTTGCACTTTTTTTAATGGAATTATGTGTACTATGTTAATAATTAATTTGCATTTATTTTTAATTTGCACAATCTATGAAATGCATATAAATATTTCTTAATTTACTTCTGATTCTTAATTCCCTTTAGGTCCTTTGAATTAACAAATATATGTATGTAACTGTCTTTGAGAAGAAATACATGTGAAAAAGAAGCCAGGCGGTATTACAGTACCAACTCTACTACAAAAAGTATGGGATATACTGTCCTGTTCCTTCCGAACAGGGGAACAATCCTCTGTGCTTTATACTTTTATACGCTATGAACTTCATGGGGGAGGGAGGAAATGAGGAGTGACAATGAATGGAGTACAGACCCTTAAAAGGTTTTTTTTGTTTCCTTCTAATGGATAGGGATCAGGCGAATATTGAAGCTAATGCTCTGAAAGTAGTGAATCCATCCCCGCAAGCTGCCATGAGTGTGAGAACCTTATTTCAATCAAAATGCACCAGTCTGTCGCGCTTCAGTGCTAATTCCCGGATTACAGAGGAGTTGTCACTGCCAGTTTCTGACTCAGTTTGTCTGGGGATTTTCCCATCGGTGAATTGGTAAAAAGTATTTTTTTTTTCGTGGATTTAATCTATATATTTTAACCACCGAAATTCAGTCCTTTATCCACCAACATTTTCCTTTAATGAATTCCAAATGAATAAAGGAGATCGAAAAACATACAAGAAAAAGTATTAAGAAATCACATGGTATATTCATTTCTTAGAAATTATTTGGCTTATTAATTTAAAATAATGAAAGCTTATTCAATATAAAACGCATTTTTTAAGCTTATTTAGACATGATACAATTTATTTTATTATTAAATATATGGTTTACTTCTCGTAATTTATTTTCAAGCGTTTTAAATTATTTATATATGTCTAAATTTTGTTATATAATCTGAATGAGTTTTAAATGGTGACTATTTCTTTTGTTCATTCATCTATATCAATGGAGCTTATCAAAAAAGCGAAAACAATTTATTTTATTTAAGAAATAACCAACACAATATATATTCAGCTACTGAGCATGCACATGATTAATAATGCACTTTGCATTAATATCATGTAATAATTCGATTTTATTAATAAAATTCAAAGTTAAAGCTGTAGCCTTTTTTTGTAAAACAGCTGCTTTTCCGCTACAGTTCAACCAACGTTTCATGCCCCTATCATAGAATTCAGATCCAGAGGAACATATTAAGAATTAGTTTATATCAAATAATTAGAAATTATTTGGCTTATTAATTTGAAATAATAAAAGCATAAAGTAAAAAGTCAATAAAGTCTTATTCAATATAAAAATGTATTTTTTTAACTTAGTTAGAAATAATGCATTTTATTTTATTATGAAATATTTGATTTCCTTCTTATAACTTATCTTGAAGCATTTTAAATGATACACATATGTCTAATTTTTGTTATATGGTCTGCATAAGTTCTAAATGGGGTCTCTTTCTTTTGCTCATTCATTTATATCAATGAAGCCTATCGAAAAAGCAAAAATAGATATACTTCATTTAAAAGAAAATCAACAAAACATATTCAGCTACTGAACATGCACATGATTAATAATTACATTAATATAATGCAACAATTCAATTTCATTAATAAAATTGAAATTTAAAGTTGTGCAACCAATGGTATCATGGAATTCAAATCAAGAGAACCATTTTAATAAGAATTATATCAAATAACAATAAAAATAAATAAGTTTTATTAACATTAGGTATATGTTTTTAATTATGTAAAGTATAAATTCTGATAGCTCCGTTCCGTAGCTCAGTGGCAAAGTGAATCACTGTTGAGCATTAGGACTGAGGTTCAATCCGCTGGCGGCTTGTGTAGACACCGTTTCAAAGCACGAGGAATCTCGATGGCCTTTGTTATATTCAGCATCTTGGCTCATTAGTAGAATACCTGGTGGGATTTTTCACAAATACGAGCTGGGTAATGCTCTCCAACCTCCTCCCCGAAGGCACTGCCTTCCTTCTTCAACAACATAGAGCCAAGTCAGACCTGCGGTTCGATCCTTCAAGTTCTAACTTTGGGTGCTAAATCACAACTGAAGCTGCCCTTTTCCCTCAATCCGTAAATAGACCATTCATGGGATGTCCGTCCAACACTGCAGGACACTGATTAGACACACCTAAGTGTTAATATTAGAGCTGTTTCAATCATCTACAAGAAATCTGTATTTATAAAACTTTTCGAATCGAAATAGAAATTCTGTTTTCAACATTGCAGAAAAAGTGAGGAAATATGGAGATAAGAAACTGCTTAAGTCACCTGTGCTCACCAATAAGGATAGCCTTAATAATATGCCCCTTGTTTTTTACATTTACAACTAAGTCAATGCAGACTTACGGCTAGAACTTGTAATGTCTTCGCATCTTGAGTACTTTGTATTGGCGGTGATGATTCATGCCCACCTGACAAAGTCAAAATAATTATGGAAGAGGGGCTGTATTAGTTGGTGCCACTGAAGCATGCAGTCCCCCTCCAATGGAAACAAAGCTTGGGGAGGGGTTCACCACTCTCACGTAACTGAAGGATTTCCCGGTTTGTAAATTTATTGCACCCATTCCAGGCATAGATACTGAAAAATAATTTAATTTCTTCTTAATTTTGATGTCTAATTATGATATTTTACCAAATGATACGAAATCTGTGAGAATGCAATTTTATATGGTCTAAAAATTTCTCCAAACTAGAAGTGATAAATTTATTTTTCTGGTTGCGACTCGATTGTGATAAAAAATCGTGATAAAATGTTATTGCTGTCACTCTTAAACACACAACAATAAAATCACAATGGAAAAATATCTTTGGCAAGAATTTTGATCCATTCATAATAGTGTTATTTTTAACTAAAAAATAATCAAAAGAAATAAATTATTTTTCCGTGATAAAAAATTTTAATTATTTATTGCGAAAATATCCTATGGCCGTTTTAAAATAAATAATATTTGTACTTTTTATATTTTTTGAAATCAATATGTAACAGTTATTGAACATAAGACATATAGGTTTGCTTTGCCGCTCTACAGTCATTTTGTGCACGTTTTAGGCTAATTAGACAGGAACCTATTTGCCATTTTAGTAAAGAACCATTGTAATTTAACACTCAAAGTGCTTGACATTCGAAAATAATATTGTAATGTATATAACCATTTTGTATGATAATAATAATTTTCAGTAATAGTTATACACTCTTAACATCGCGCAATGAAATTTTTAAATTTTATGACATGAGACGGAAATTATTGTGAGTCTGTCCTTTTCTTAAATATAGGTATCATGTTATGACAAAATAGAATTCACGTTATGAAAATAAGCCTTTATAATAATAAAATGTATAATTAAACATTCACCGAATCGATTTTTTGAAATTTGGTAAAGAATTATGAGAATAATCATTCTAGGAATAAATATTGATTTTTTTTTGCAAAGAATGATGGTTCAATTAATTATAAAAACAAAAGTGGTACACAAGAAACAGTGAGTAGTCAGAAATAATCCATGCAATATATCGCAGTTGAATAAAAAAATATATATGATATGCAATACAAACCGAACATTTCAAATAAAAATAAAAAGAAGTTAAATTCATCTTAATAAAATTTTAATAATTTCTACGATTTTAAAATTGTTACGATTTATGATAATTGTTACGATTTAAGATAATTTTTACGATAAATAATTTGATTTAATTTATTTAATGTTATTTAAGACCACGGTATGATTGAGCAGATTCTTTATTTTGCCTAGTTGATCATTGTACCCCTAAAAGGCAAATACAAAATTTTCAAGATTTTGTTGAGAATTCTAGAAAAAAACACCTTAAAGCTTTTTCCTTTACACCATGGCTAAACCAAGCAAAAATAATACGTCAATAATTACAAATAAAAGTAAGTTAGTTAAATTCTGTTCGATAATGATTTAAAAACAAATTTTTCCTTTACATAGCTTAACAAAAATGTTAATTGAAATGATTATTATGATGATCATTTAGCATATGCAGAAAAATCAACTCTGCTTCCATCTTTTAAGTTTTATCTAGAACAAAGTGCACTGCAGAGCCTTAATTAAATTAATTGCTGTACAGAAATTCTACGAAGTTAAAAAAATAACATTTAAAAATATTTAATAAAGCCATAGTTTTGAAATAATTGCAAACTTAACAGAAAAGGAAACTGCCTTCTTGGAAAAATTTGTTTGAATGTAAGTATAAAGATAAATAAACTGCGACGGAGGCAACCAAGATTAAATCGATGGCTTTTGGTATCTTTGAGTTCCCAAATTAAAACAATTAAAATTTATTCCCAAAATACATTCGACATTTCTTGGCATGTTTTTTTCACTGGGTCTTAATTTTAAATATGCTTCGCTATTAGAATTTTACAAACAAAGCTCTTCTTTTCTTATAAGAATTAAAATCGAAATGAAGTTGGTATTAGTTGATTTAAGTGCAAATGTAGCTGAACGAACTGTTTATGAAAAAAAAAGCTGAAAGTTTCAGAATAATTCTAAACTGCACATTTCATAAAATTTTAAGCCTTTTACCGAAAGCTTATTTGCAATTATTAGTGGCATGACGAGAGCAACAAGGTATTTCTGGTTCAGAAGTACAGAACGGACGCTGGTTGTGGTTGGAAAGCCAGCAGTGATGCCACTCATATTTAAGCTGGGATTATTGAATGCAAATGTCTTTTTTGCAAAACAAATCTTCTTCCCTTGCATTAAATAAGTGCAGGTGATTAACTTTGGCGCATCTCAGAACAGGGCCGAATTAGCAATCTCAATTAAGGGAATTATAATTTCGGGAAAGTTATTTGAATTCTAATAATTTGAAATGCTTGTAAAGATTTTGCTTCGTATACATTAGTATTCATTTTAATCTTTAATGAAATGAATGTTTTTAAACTTAAATTTAGTTGCTATGTCTGTATTACTTTTCTTTATTTATTTACTCTGCTTTTAAACTGAAATTTGTATTTATAAAAAAAAAAGTTTTGTAAATGATTTTTTGATAAAAATTACAGCTATAATATTTATTTTTATTATATGAAAATTTTATTTTGGATGCTAATTAGTGACTAAATAAGCTTTGAAGGTTCAGTTGTACAAAAACTTAACGTAAATGTGTAAATATTTTTCAGTAGATTAGTACTGGATTTAATTTTTAAATAAAATGTTTATTTCATACATTTTGTGATAAATTGATTTAATAATAATTTTAAAATTATAAAATATTTCATCAACAAGTATGTTTTTATTTACATATTTTACAACGAATACATTTAAATAATTATAATGTGTTATATTGCAAATAATACATTCAAATAAATATATCTATTAATATCGTTAAAAATACATTTAAATAAATTTACAGATAAATGTAAAAATGAAAATTTAGAAGTGAGAAATTTTAAATTTGAATTACACATGAGAAATTTTATCTAATGAAATGAAAAATATCATTGCAAATCTGCTTTCACTAATCCTATTAATAAATAATTTTAATTTATTTAATAAGAAATCATTTTAGACAAAATATGTATCATATTCATGATATGGCACTTTAAAAAATTTGCAAAATAAATAAATAATTATCTTACTTATTTGTTTACAAAAAATAGCAAAACAAATAAATAATAATCTTGCTTATTTGTTTGCAAAATAAATAAATAATAAGCTTATTTGTTTGTTTGCAAAATAAGAAAATGATAAGCTAACTTATTTGTTTTATGTATTTCAATAATGTGTAATGATTTTAAGCATTTGATCTGTATATGAAGCATATTCTATGTAAACACCTCTTCATTTTTAATAATCCAAAGAAAATAAATAATAAAGCAGGAACTTGTATTCAGATAATTTTCTATGAATATTATTTCAACAATATACACATATTCGCTAAATAAATTATATTCAATACATTTCTAATTCATAAGAATGTCTTTGCGTTAATTTGAAAATTAAATGTATATTATGAAAATTTAATACTTCTATACATATAAAACAAAAATTTTTAATTATAGAAATTTTAATCAAAATTTAAGTTCTTTATAGTAAAACTACGTAAAAGAAATAGTACTTCAATTTGCTTGAAGTGTTTGTACATTTCTAGTACTGAAGAAACATATTAAAACATTTTAATATGTTACATAACTATTTTGATTTTTAAAAAAACTAAGATAATTATGCTTATTGTAACTTCCTGAAATGTTAAAATCATTAAACTAAGGTCATCTAAGCAAACTAAGCTCATGCTATCCATAAAGTTCACTTCAATGTACTTTACAACAAAAAAAGTTTGAATTTATTAATCATTATAATTCAGTTTATTATGTTATATCAGCTGCAATGCAAGAAATGCTGAACATTTGGAATACATTAAATACATATATTTCAGAATTGGTTCTTTTCATTTCAAATCAACTATTTAAGTTCCGCATTTCAAATTATTAACAAATTTGGCACAGAAGTTGCCTACATATATTATAAAAAAGA
The DNA here is from genome assembly GCA_021605075.1 of Caerostris darwini. Classification (NCBI taxonomy): domain Eukaryota; kingdom Metazoa; phylum Arthropoda; class Arachnida; order Araneae; family Araneidae; genus Caerostris; species Caerostris darwini. The sequence goes on from BPLQ01002898.1 coordinate 60,399, forward strand.
AAAATATATAATTTCACTAAATAAGAGCAAACATTTTTAAAATTCAATCAGGTAAAGTTTTAAAACTTCATCAAAATTCCATAACAGCATTCAAATCGTTATAGCATCTCTTCTAATTAAACTAAAAAAAATAATAATTTCGTTATTTTTTTATCATTTAGAAGGGGTTTCTTAGAGCTTCATTAAAATAAAAATAAATAAGTTAATAATAACATTCCAACTTATAATTTATATAATCGACTTATATAATTAGACTTATAACTGAAATTTTAAGTCTTGTTATAACTGAAATAATAAGAGTTGTAATAATAGTTTATAGTAAATAGCAAAAATTGGAAATAGAAATAACAAGAATTGTAATAATAACGAGAATTGAGTAGTTCTATTAAATAATAAATAAAAGAGAATTATTCAATTCTTATAAATTTAAATATTTATATTTTTAAAGAGACGATGTGGTTCAATTCTACTGCACAATAATTTTCGATTCTGACTTTTGATGTAGCAAAAATTAATTGCATTAATAGGTATTACGTGTAGATGCAACATACAAAAAATGCATTAGTATGAGAAACTATGCTCTTCTCATAGAATAATAATAAAATAAAGTTCACATGTGACGTTGTCATTTTGAAGTAAACATACTCGTCACGTGGCTGCAGTATACTTCAGTAACTCATTTAGTATTATCCCATTGATTTGTATGGGATTCGACACTTTGTTTACTTTCATAGCAAAGGTAGTTTGTAAGTATACTTTTGTGTATACTTATGCTGAAAAAATTTAAAGTAAGATATAATTATTTTTAAAGATACATATGAATTTATTTATTTGCAATATATACATTCCATATATGATTTATATTGTAACATGATATTACTAATCTAACCTTTTTATCTAAATAAAAATTACTATCTAACCTCCTGCACTATGATAATCATCATAATGTAGCAGATTAAATAAGTAATTTTTATTTTGATGAACAGCTAGAATACATAAATATTTAAACATGTATTTTAGGGTTTTGAAGCTTAAAATATAAAGGTTGATAATTTTTCGGAGAATATCTATAATATTGATTAGGAGAGAAAAATGTCTTAATAATACTTTAAAATCTAAAGAAATTTAAATTTAATGTCTATAAATATTTGCAGTCTTAATTCGATTAATAAAATTTTTTTTTCATATTTTGTTAACTACGTTAATTAAGGAAATTTTTTTACAATATTAATTATTATTACATATATTGTATGTGTATTTAAATGTATTTTACTGCTTCTATATTTTTGATAGTTAAAATGTATGATATGTTGCTAACAATGTTAATTAAGTAACTGTGTATACCAAGTTAATCATCATGTCATAAATTATTTGTATGAATAGTACAAATTTATTTTATTAATGCTTCATTGTTTTTGACAAGTAGAATTTACCTATGAGTAATTACATATGTTTGATTAATAAATAAATGCTGATAAATGTGTGTGTCGATTACTGTGCCCAAAAAGTAAAACCAATTGTCAATTTAAAATTCCCGAGGATTATGGAATTAAATTTTTTTTCTTTTTCAGGTTGCTGGCACTGTCCTTGACATCTTTGGGAAATTTGAAGTCAAAATTGTCATTAGTGTTTGAATTACGCTTGGCTTTGTGATACGCTAAAACTGATTTCGGCGATTTTTGAAACGTCTCAATTGATTGAACAAAGAACTTGCATTAAATTTTATTTGCGGAAACGTATAGAATGTTGCAGAAGGCATTAGGTGAGTTAATTAAATTTTGTTTGGTCTTGATTGGTACCGAAAACACTGAATGCACCAGCTCACACTGCATTGATTCTTCGTGACTTTTTTGCCAAAAATGAAACCCATATCGTTCCACAACCTCCGTATTCACACCCTGCAACTTCTGACTATTCCCGAAACTCAAAAGACCACTCTGGGGACACCATTTTGAGACGATTGAAGAGTTTCAAAGTGCACGCTTTGAAGACCATCCCTGCCGATGACTTTTTAGCATGCATTGAGAATTGGAAAAAAAATTTGGCATAAGGGCATTGTGTCAGGAGGGGATTATTTTGAAGGCAATGAAATAAATTTGAAAGAAAAAATAAAGAGTTTTTGAAAAAAAAATAATTGGTCTTATTTTTTGGACACAGTATATTTGTGTATTTAAAATATATTTTACTACTTCTATATTTTTAGGTAAAATTTATTATATATTGCTTGCAATGTTAATTAAGGAACTATGAATACGAAGTTAATCATTATTTCATAAATTATTTGTTTGTATATTACGAGTATTGTTACAGTGTATTTTAATTCTTCGTTGTTTTTGACAGATAGAATTTACCTATGTGTAAATTACATATCTTTGGTATTAATATAATAAATAAATTTAGATTAATACGAAAAATCTATAACTGTCTTTTGTGGCAATGCTTGTGGAAAAAGAGACAAGTGATAATGCAGCACCATTTTTAATACGAAAAAACTGTGGATGTTGCTAATCAACATTTTGTTTCTGTGTACCAAGTTAATCATTATTTCATAGAATATTTGTATGTAAATTACAATTGTATTTTAATGCTTCGTTGGTTTTTTACAGGTAGAATTTACCTATGTGTAAATTACATACCTTTGGTATTAATCTAATAAATAAATTTAGATTAATACGAAAAATCTATAACTGTCTTTTGTGGAAATGCTTGTGGAAAAAGGGACAAGTGATAATGCAGCACCATTTTTAATACGAAAAAACGGTGGATGTTGGCCTCAACATTCTGTTTCTGTGTACCAAGTCAATCATTATTTCATAGAATAGTTGTATGTATATTACAATTGTGATTTTTAGATTAATACGAAAAATATTTCCTCTACTGTGGAAATGTTTGTGGAAAAAGAGACAAGCGATAATAATGCACCATTTCTAGTACGAAAAAGTATGTTGGCCTCAACATTCTGTTCCTTCAGAATACGGAAGCGCTCTCCCTTTTATTACTAATCTGTATTCCAGTTTCGTTTTTAAGTGTTTTTCATCCTTCCTCTTCTTTTCCATATCAAATTTGTGCCTTGCCAGCAATTCAATTTGAAGTGAACGGTGCATCTTTTTGAGTTCCTGATGTTCACCAACTTCTACTATAGAGTGTTGCTTCCCCCTTTCAGTCGACAAATATTTAACACGGTGCGTTTCCACGCTCCTCTACCATTTGAAGTTGTCCCCTGTGGGATCGGAGAAATGCGCATATATAAACACTCAATTCAATGGCCGGTTGACATTCAAATTTTGCAGTTATCTTTGCCATACAGTTTGACTGGATTCCTGAATTTTATGGTTTCTAACTCTTAAAAAAAGGATTGTAAATGATAACAAGTAATATAAAAAAAAAAAAAAAAATTAAAGTCAATTCCTACGAAAAAAGTATTTTTTTTTTTTTCACTATATTTGCAGAAAGTCCTTTATAAATAATTTTCATTAATTTTTAAAAGTTTATCTGATGACATCTATTAGTAGATATATGCATCTTAAATCTAAATAAAACTAAAATTAATTCATTAAATTACTGAATTGATATTTGAAAAAACTGTATTAACATTAAGTGTCATCCACTACAAGTTTAAATAAATGCATTTGAACTTGAGTGGATGAATAAAAAAGTATTTTATAAACGATTGAAAATTTGAACAAGATTTATATAGGGAGAGTGTGAGCTAATAGAAGGAATTGAAAAATAACTTTATTAGGAGTTAAATCTACTATAAAACTGCTAAAAAAATCTATCCCATTTACAGGCTTTTCTTTTTTACAGGGATAAAAGTGTTTTGGAGCCGATTCGCAAACGGTTCGTAAGAAAAAAAATACATTGCTTAATAAATTGTTTCTTAAAGCTGAAATACATTCGTTTGAAAGTTTTGAAAAAAAAATTCTATTCACATTTTATTCCATTTACATTATTGAAAAAATAATACATATTTTTATTTTTAATCATTATAGCTATCTTATAATAGTCTGCACCGTTTGAGAGATGGTTAAAAAACTATCAAGCTTTTTATTATAACTGAAAATAAAATGAGTTTTCTGTTTACTTGATATCTGCAGAAAAAAAGGAATCTTTTTTTCCTATTTTTCATGAAGATATTTTGTAGATTTACCACCTTTTGTTCTGATACTCGAATACTTTTTTTTTTTCATCTTTTATTCTCATCAAGGCTGAAAAAAATTTTTTGTACTATCCTTTTATTGAAATCTGAAATTTTGTATGTTTTTAAATAATATATTTTTAATCCTCAAGAATGTTTGTGCTCATGAAATCTTCATTTATTTCTGTCACTTTTTTTCTGATACTTGAATACTTTTTTTAATCTGACATAAAGGCTGAAGACTTATCCTTTCTTTCATTGAAATCTGAAATTTTGTGTGTTTTTGATGTTATATTTTTATTCATCAAGAATGTAAACTCGAATTGGATGTATTTACTCGTCAAAAAAGCAAAGAAGTCCGACATGAAGGACGAATTATATCAATACATAAAAAAAAAAAAAAAAAAAAAAAAAAACAAGCGATCGATTTACTGCAGAATTCAATTTTCAAACCTTTCTATTCGAAAAAAAAATTAAATGCTTTTCAATACATATAATCAGTTTTATTTAGGAATATTTTTGCAGTGTGATACAAGAAAAAATTTCACTAAAATCCATTTACTCTCCTCGCATCTTCTCTACTTTTGCTTATTGTGAATCATGTCCTTTTTTTTTTCCTTTCAGAGATGCAGTCATGCATATAAGGCATTTGATTTTTTTTAGATGCTATCGTTTTTTGCTTATGTATTCACTTTGGGAGGTGAGAAGGATTTTTCTATTTGCGAATTAAAAATGAGAGCTCCAACTACTGAGGTGCTAAAAGCAAGTGATGCATTGTGTTGGAAGATTTTTCCTCCGGGCTGCTGCAAGTACCCGATTGAAAAGAAATCTAATTATTCCACTCTTCAAATCTCATCTTGTTGACAATCTTGAAATGCACAATACATACATCTTTGAAATAACACCGGTATGTAAATGTAGAAGTTGCCACGTGGGCAGAAGATTTTCTTAGGCATTTCCTTTTAATATTTAATGAAATTTGAATTTTCCTTTTAATATTTAATGAAATAGAAGTTGCCACGGGGGCAGAAGATTTTCTTAGGCATTTCCTTTTAATATTTAATGAAATTTATGCTTCTCTTCCCGCCTCTTTGATATCTGTTGTTATATTTATTTATCCAGGATAAATTTATGAAGTTGGGTTGCGAAGAAATAAATTCTTTAAATAAGGTAATGTTAAATGTTAAAGGAACAAGGTTATGAATAGACGAATTTTCAAATAGAGAAGCATGTAATTAAAAGTTTAAATGAATTTTTATTTAACATTTAAGATTCATTTTCCGTTATTATAATTCAGAGAGTAAATTAAAAATCCTTACATATAATAATAGAATGTATAACAGAAACTGAATTATCTTAGATACCGTGATCGGAAAACGAATATACATATATTGTGTGTGTGTGTGAAAATTGTCTCTCATTAAGCATCAACATCATCATCATTGGCTCAACAGCCCTATAGTGGGCCACCTCCTGGCAGATTTCGAGCCAGGAGATGTTTTCTTTTTATTGGGTAGTATTGTCAGCTCTACGCCATACGCTTTTAAGCTCATAGTAGGCCAGGATCTACGGTTTAAAATGGATTCCGAACCACTATAAACGCCCATGTTACCGGCGGAGCTTGAACCCGAAAACTGTGGCAACGAGGGCCAGAGCGCTAGTCACTCGGCCATAAGACCCCTCATTAAATATAATAGACGAAAATTAAGTTTTAACTGAAAATGTAACACAATTCAATTGGTAAACTATCAGTATGTTGTCATTATATTCTGGTAGTTAATCTAACCACTTGTCTTCAACATAGCTACATCACTAGCCATTTGCTTTCAGTGTTAACTAAAGTGCACCATAGGAGCTTTGCAATTATATTTTGGCTAATCAATTTAGCGAATACCCGCACCTCAACATTATTAAAATAATAATCAATTAAAATAATAATCATATTAAAATCTATGAATAAAAATTGATGATTACGATCATCACATTTCTTCTCTCTTCCAGCCCTACAGAAAGTCATTCCAGCTTCAGGATTTGTTGTCCTTTCCGAGGCATAGACGTGAGAGTTTTTGGCTAGGCTACAGTTGTCAAATTTTGAATCTGGGTTTTTTTATATTTTTTTTATTATTAATTGGAAATCCCATGTTCTATCTATTAGCATACTCAGACAAGTCCTTCTCCAAAATTTTATTAAATAATGAAATTTTATAATTTTTTTTATTATTTCTTATTTATTAATTTTAATTTATTTTTTTATTACTTTTTTAATCTTTAAAGCCTATTTTCGACGTGTCAAAGGCGAACGCTACACTAATTTTCATATATTATTGAGATACAGTTGATAATTTTTACGATACTAAGATACTTTTACGTAATTTATGTAATTTTTAAGAAAATTTCCTAATTTTTATCCCATATTCAAATGAAAATTATTATTATTATTTATATTTTTCCCTTAATTTTCCAAAACCAGTATATTGAAAATCATAAAATTTATTATAAAGAACTATAAAGTTCCTCTTTTTAGCCCATTTATCTCATTTGCCTTAATATTAATAAAGCAAAAACAACAAAAACTTTAAAACATTTCTCTGTAAAAGAGACCACAACCTCTAGTAAATAATAAAATGACTAAACGTAAAAAAAAATCAGATAAAAGGGAATTTGTCAATATTTTATATATTTTTTCAATATTTATTTATTTATAAATTACATCAGTAGAAATTTAATAATTTTATCAATAATACTCATGCAATTCCATTAAATGAAATTTAGACACCATGCTCCAAATAGAATTCACCTTTATAAAACCAAAACAAGTAAAAAAAAAAAAAAAAAGTCAATTCCTACTTTTTTTTTCACTATATTGCAGAAAGTCCTTTATAAATAATTTTCATTCATTTTTTAAGTATATCTGGCGCCATCAATTGGTAGGTATATGCAACTTAAATCTAAAAAAAACTAAAATTAATTCATTAAATTACTGAATTAATATTTGAAAAACTGTATTAACATCGAGTGTCATCCACTACAAGTTCAAAAACGATGCATTTGAACTTGAGTGGATGAATCAAAAGTATTTTATGAACGATTGAAAATTTGAACAAGATATATATATAGGGAGAGTGTGAGCTAATAAAAGGAATTGAAAAAATAGTCCTACGAATGAGATAAGCAAAGCAATTAATATTTTCAAAAGAATAATAAGTTTGGAAAATAAATCTCCTATGCTATAAAAGGCTTCAATAAATATTTAGAGGGGGGAAATGTGCAAAGGAGACAATAGAGATATGTCTCGTAAAATTGTAAAATAATACATTTGGTTTGCTATTAAAAACTTTTACTCTTTTAACATTTTGCACTTTTAATTTTACCTGTTTGTGCTGACTTTTACTTTTACTTTACTTTTACATTTGGTTTGCTATTAAAACTCATCGGTGACGCAAAAACTACATTTAAAAATATTGTTACAATAAAAAGTTTCATTTATACAACAAATTCGTAATTTGCAATACAAACAATTAAATTTTATTCATAGATTTTAGCTTGATAGATATTATTTTAATTGATCTGTATTTAATTTAAGAAATAATTTATAAAGTAATTAACCTTTTACTGATGGGAAATAAAGCTGTCTACAGTACACTAATTTAACTATATAAAAAAAAATAAAAAAAACAGCTAAACGGTTATCGTACTTTATTCGGATTTTATAAAATTCGAACAAAATATTTTATAAAGAATTTTATTAAATCGCCCGGTTTTCCCCAACTCATTACCCCTACTTTGAGGTCAGAATATCTGTCATTCGTCTCCTTCATAATTCCATCTGTCCCTATTTACTTCATTTTCAATAGAGAATTTAGAAAAAAATGGATGGGGGGATTCCCCCTTCTTTTTTTTTTTTTTTTTCTTTTCTTTTTTAGAGGGGGAGGTTTTTCTGACTACTGATTAACCGTGAACGGTGAGCGAAAAGGAGCTCAGAAAAAAACTATGTGTCGAATTACTGGAGTACACTGAGAACAACAACTTCACGAAAATAACCCTCTCCGTTTAGTTCCACAAACCCTATGAAAGGTAATCTCACCCTTTTTCTCTCCCCCTAAATATATTATACTTCCTATATTGCGTCCCAGTAACTCCACATCTGCAATATGTATGGAAAATGAACTCCAAAAAAAAAGTATCCAACGATAAAAACAAGTATTATAAAAAAAAAAAATTAAAGTCAATTCCTACTTTTTTTCCCTATAATGCAGAAAGTCTTTTATAAATAATTTTCATTCATTTTTTAAAGTTTATTTGGTGCCATCTATTGGTAGATATATGCAACTTAAATCTAAAAAAAATTTTAATTAATTAATTAAATTTGATTACTGAATTAATATTTGAAAACACTGTATTAACATCAAGTGTCATCCACTACAAGTTAAAAAAATGTATTTGAACTTGAGTGGATGAATAAAAAGTATTTTATTAACGATTGAAAATTTGTACAATTTATATATATAAGGAGAGTGAGAGCTAATAGAAGGAATTGAAAAAAGTACATATACAGAACTGTATTTTTTCTTTTGCCTCTATAGTAAACAAGAACATATTATTAAAATAAAGATTTTACCAAACTTATATTTTGGGAAGGAGAGCAGGTTTCCTTTGACTTTCATCCTTAAATATACCGTTCTTAAGTATTATATATAACAAGGGATACCACGTGGAATGCAAGAAAAAATCTATCACGAAGCAATCTATTACTCAATCTGTTGGAAATAGCTATTTTGTAACCAAGCAATTTGAATCATTTGCGATGTTTACAATGGAAAAATTTATTGAGTAAAGAGTTTGCCTTAAATTTTGTGTTTAAAATGAAATTTCGTACGCCCAATCTTTAAGAATTGCAGAAGATCTACGGTGAATCAAGCATATCAAAGACATAAGCATGTGAATAATATAAAGCCGAATAGATTAGTCTCATAGCCTTCGAAAGCTACGACTGAAGAAAACATCGACAAAATCAAGAATTTAGTAGCCAAAAAATCGTCATATGTTTTAGAAGGTTGACTTAAGAGGTGAACAAATAATTAAAGTTTGCTCATAACATTATGACTGATATTTTGGGCATTGAATGATTCACAGCATAACTGATTACAAAATATTACAATTTTGTCCAAAAAATATCATGGAAAACTCATGGTGGAAGACATGATTTCCCTAGCCTTTATGGACTCTACCTGCATGAAACGCGATGAATATTATCGATTAAGCACCATATTCACCGGATATGCCATCAAGTAACTTACTTTTCCTTTTCTCAACTTTAAAATTACCCCTTGAGGATAATATTTTAACTCTATTGAAGACATAACAGTAAATTCCTGAAGGACATTCCTCAATTATCCTACAAAAAATGCACCAAGCACTATTATAGTAGTAATGCATTCGTCGCAAGGGAAAAAATAATTTAAAAGTGATAAAATAAATTTTAATGAGTGAATTTATTTTCATGTACTTTATTAAACAATTAATGGATACTGTTTAGACATAATGCACATTTTGTTCAATAAACATAAAGATAAGGCATGAATTTATTTAATTGGTGATTAAGCCTATGTTCTAAATGATGCTCAGTGCATTTTGTTCAAGTTAAGAGACCGAAAAATCAATACTTGAAAGAAAAATAATGTTTTGCTTCATGCGCAAAGTATGTAAATAGTAACTATTAAGAAATAATCAAATGAAATTTGATATGAAAATCTATCAAGTTGACGACACATAAATTTGGATACATAGTGTCTAGTTAAAAAAGTAACTTAATTTAAAAGTTTATCTATGTTTATGTAACCTATGCGTTATTTATAAGAAATATTTTTGAACATTTTTTATCTTATTTTTAGAAATATTTTGAACAACATTTAATCAACAAAGAACTCTATAAATTATGCGAAAATAATCGACAAATAAATTGAAAATAATCGACTGGTTTATAAAACAATATATATTTGTTAACATTAAATAAAAATTAATAGACCTTGAATTAATACGAATTTCAAAGGTAGTTTACACACTTTATAAAATAAAAATGACCTTAAAAATATTACTTAAATTTGAAGATTATCCATGGCTGGTCATTGCAGTAAATAAAAGTTGACGTGTAAGGCTGAGGGAAATCTAATATGATAAATATAAGAGCGATGATACAAAATGAAATTTATTTGGCCTCCACATTTCTATAGACAAGAAAGTGGATGGCAATTTAATTAAGAACTCCCCGAGATAGAAGAGGGGAAAATGGTCTCTTTACCACTATCTTTGTAAGAATATTGTGAAAGGTGCAAGCATTGACACTTGTTTAAAAGCATTATACATAACATCGCAGCGCATTTGCAATATACAGGAGGTGAGACATTAGGAGAAAGTTCGATAGGTGTCTCCATGTCAAAGGAAAATTGCATTTAAAATGGAACTATAATAAGATTATTACACATTTCATCTTTATTAAATTATTCAATATTCAATAAAATGGTTCTGACATAAAAATGCCCAAAAATATTTCCGAACACTCAAACCCTCCCCTCCCTCATTCTGTTGTTTTAGTTCCAGCTAGTAATACAGAGACAGTTAATTTATATGCCATAAGCAAAGGCTGCACTGCTGTTACTCATTTAGCACTACCCAGGAGGCACGTGTAGCTGTAAGGCATGCTACGGATACGAGTAACACTACCCCCCCCCCCCAACACTCTATGATCATATCATATAAGAACATTCTTTTTCAATTCATTTTTAAAGATTTAAAGTAAAATTTTTCAAGACACCTTTAATATAATTTGTTCCTTTTATTTGAAAAGAATTTTCCTAAGCTTTTATCATGTTAGAAATATACTTTATGTATAATAATAAAATAAAATAAAAAAAAGTTTACAGAAGTAAATTTTTTATATACAAGAACATTTTACAATAAATTAAATAAATGCATCATTTGATAGTCATTTATAAGTTAAATAAATAAAAAGTCATTTAATAAGAAAATGGTCTTTATAAAATTCCCTATTTTACAAAATTACAATCATGCAGTACAAATTTGACACACACGAACATTTAACAATATGACTAAACGTTTATATTCAAATTGTACCTGTAATAAGGTACATGAAATGAAGAGCTACTACAATAGTTATAGTTCGCCTTATAAACTGCCTACTATTTTATAAAATATTATCCTATTATAAAAAAAAAAAAAAACCATCAAAAACTCTAGAAATTGTATGATTAGAAATGCTTGAAAAAAGATTAAAATGACATTTCTTTTTATTTTCTTATTTACTAAGTGTGTAATAAACAATAATGTTAATATGCATTTTTGCCTTAATTACACCTTAGAACTTATTTTTATTTTATCCCTCTTGTGTCACAGCTATTTACTATGTGATATATTTCACTTAAGGTGCTTTATCCAAAGAAAAATGAGTAAATGAAAAATATTAATACTTTCTAAGCGATATATATCATTTAAAGCCATATATATCATTTTCAAATATTTGCTTTGGTACGTTTTTTTATTTTTTTTTATTAAAAGTTATTTCGAATCTTATTTAAAGTATCAATTATATTTCTTTATAGAAAAAAAAAAAAAACCTTATTAGTATTCCAATTTTTTTTTTTTTTTTTTTTGTTATTGCATACACTTTTTCTTATTATGCATTCTTGTCTTAATTATATTTTAGAACATATTTTCATTGTATCCCTCTCGTATCTCAGCTATTTACTATGTCAAATATTTCACTTAATGTGCTTTTTCTAAAGAAAAATGAATAAATGTAAATATTCTTATTTTCTAAACAAAATTTTTGATTATTTACTTTGGTATGATTTTTGTGTTTTTTTATTAAAATTATTTTTGAATCTTTTCTGTATAATATATATAAAACATAGTAGCATAAATTATAGTTCGTTATAAAAAAAAAAAAAAAAAAAAAAAAAAAAAAACTTATTATTATTCCAATTTTTTTGTTGTAATAGTCATTCTTGACTTAATCTTACTTTACAAATTTATTTTATTTTATCCCTCTTGTACAACAGCTATTTACTGTGTCAAATAAATATTTCACTTAAGGTGCTTTTTCTAAAGAAAAATGAATAAATGAAAAATATTCATACTTTTTAAACGATATATATTTTTAGAAAGTATGAATATTTTTTCTAGTAATTACTTTGGTAAGATTTCTTTTTTATTATTAAAAATGATTTAGAATCTTTTTTTTTTAGAATGTCATAGTACTAACAGAAAAAAAAAAACCTTATTTTTATTCAAATTTTTTGTAGTTGTTGCATGCACCTGTTCTTATTTGATTCTAAAAAGTAAATATCATCACATCAATTTTTCAATTCTTCAGTTAAGTTCGTACACAAATGAAGGTGCTAAATCATGGAGATAAAACACAATTCACTCTTAAATAATACGCATGTTAAAAATTCCAGTTCCATATGCAATAATTTTATTTTTTGTTTAACTATTTCTCCTGCAAAATGTTATTTCTTTTATACTTTTATTTGAAAAAGGTATTTTACTTTTACACGTAAATTTTTGGGTGTTGTCACGTTAATCTCTTTCACAGCACATATAGGTAACATTTAAAATACTAAAAATATGGCTTGTACACTGTTACAAAAAACTAGTTTTAATGTTTAAATATTTTCCTTTGCTTTCGTTTCAACTAATATTTATATAATATTATATGAATTAGCCAAATGTATTTGGTTTTTATTCGTTAAACTTAATTTTAATGTTTTAATTAGAATTTCGTCAAATAAAATTCTTATTTAAAACGATATTCGAGACTTTTTGTAATTATACTCTCAGATGTTTAAAAATAACTTTTAATCAAACGTTTCTACCAGTTAAGATACAAAACCATTAAAATGAATGAAGTTTGCAAAATAATTAAAAACAATGATGTAAAAACATGAATAAATAAGAGGAAAAATTAATGATTAAAGAAAAATTTAAAACAGTGAAAAAAATAATATGTAAAAATTGTAATTGAAGAAAATGTATGGAAATTTAATGGGTAAAAATAACTATTGCTGCCATACTGTGAAATTCAAAAATATATTTCAGAATTTTGTAACCTTTATGTCAATTGTTCCAATTACTTTTATTTTAGAAAAAAAAATTAATATATATTTTTATTATAACGAAAATGTGCCTTTCTTTCACTTTTATAAACTTATTTCGTCTTTTTTAATGAAACTGTTTTTCAAAATCTGACAAAAAAATAACTTTTTCTTGAACAGAAAATCTGCATCATTCCAAGCCAGGGGTGGCCAATCCAAATGATCTTGCGGGCCACTTTGGAAATACATCTTAATTTCAGGAGCCGCGTATAGTATTATATATACCCATATTCGATTTAGACAAACTATAGACATTTTTTTTGGAGAGAAAAATTCAAACATAATGAATTACTGATTTGACTGACTAAATTTGAAAAAAAATAAGACTTAAAATGGAATATAAAAAATATATAAATCTAAACGAAATAAAAAAATTGAAACCATTAAAAAATTTTTATTTTACTAATGCGATATTTGTTTCTCCACTCTTTCATTTAGCTTTTGCAAATGGATCCCAATTTGTTTATTTTCAAATCGTAATAGGTTTTGCGTCTGTTATGCTTGAGCGTGTTTTGTGTTTGGTCAATTTTAGAAAAAACTATTCGCAGGTGTAAGTTGAACCAAAAGCTCTAACAATTTCACCTAAGAGTCTGGTTTGCACTGCTATCAACATTCCACTGTGCATATCTAGGGATGGTCAGTGCGTCACTAAAATCACTTAAAGTGAAATATAGAACCTGTTGTATTAGATGTTCCAAGATGCGCGAGCATCATAAGTTCTCAGAATAATTAAATTATATTCTGCGAACTCATAACTGTAAACTCATCAATAAAACAGGCAATATCTGTCATATTCACAAGAATATTATTTTTAAATCAAAGTTAATTTTTTATCATAATTTCGACAGTTAATTTTCGGATATATGGATGGACACGTAATGTATTTTTTAATGCATTGGTTTTCACTACTTTGGCCATTATAAAATAAATATATTTTGTAGAAGTATGATAAATCTCACGGGCCAGAAAAATACTCAAGGCGGTTGGCGGGTTGGCCACCCCTCTTCAAAGCAATACGTAAGTAATTTTTGCTTTATATCAATATTTTCATCTCTTCTTAAGCAAAACAGTTACATCTTATGAAAATGGTTATATTTATTTCCAAAGCTGCACTTTAAAAAAAAAATGGAAGTAAATAATTTACTTTAAATCTATTACTTTTCTAAAGATACATTAATATATATATTTATAAAAAACTCTAATCGGGATAAAAAACTTAATTTGATGAAAGGTTTCTTGCTCCTAGCAAATGTTTTCTTTAGAAATTATTTATATTAACTATATTTTAACATTACATCTACTATCGGTAAATGTTACATAACTAGTATTTACAAGATATGAATTTTATTTAATTAAATTTAAATATTCTTTACCCAATATTAGAATTTAAAAATGATATTCATGCTTAAATAGAATGTTTTTCAAATCGTTATTTAATAAAAAAATGTTTATTTTATCATCACTTCGTATTGACAATTAAAAACAATTTTAATTGCTAATAATTAAATACCCATTTACTTATTTAATAGAAGTATGAATAGAAGGTTCTTTTAGAAGTAATAATATATTTTTTTAATTCAAAAACACAAATATTTATGAAAAAAAAAAAATTTTTAAAAATAATTTTTCATAAAATGATTATGGATAATAACAAGTTCCTATATTTTTATATCAAAGTGCATAGTATTTTTGTGTTAAAAAGTTAAAGTGAATTGTAACTATTTTTGTGTTAAAAAGTTAAAGTGTATTGTAAATTATTTTTTATTAATTTTATATCCATTAACGATTTGGAAAAAAGTTAATCATGCAATATTTCGATTAAAAGATGATAGTTTTACGGACAATTATATTCATATAAAAGAAATAAGCTGATCTATGTTAAACAGTTTTCATTTTTGTAGTATAAGTCACCTTGTATTTATTTGACCCTACGGCCTAAAATTTGATTAATACGATAAATTTAAGACATTACTCTGTAAAATCAATACCTATATCAGGGATGGCCAATCCAAATGATCTTGCTGGCCACTTTGGAAATGCAACCTAACTCCGCAGGCCGCATATAAAATTATATATCCCCATATTAGATTTAGACCCACTATAGACATTTTTTGGAGTGAAAAATTGAAATATAATGAGTTATTATGGTTAATTTTACACTTACATGGAATCATATATAATATAATAATAATGATGCAAAACGCACATTTTAGAGAAATATATAACACTAAAAACGAAATATAAAAAATATATAAATGTATAAATGAATAAAAAAAAACGAAATCATTAAAAAATATCGATTTTACTAGTGCGATATTTAGTTTCTCCACTCATCATGAGTTCGCAGTCAAGTCAATCAATTATTCTCTAACTGTAAATTTATGTATAAAACCAGGTAATATCTGTCATATATTCGCAAAAATATTATTTGAAAATCACAGTCAATTTTTTCTCATCATTTCGACAGTTAATTTTTGAAATATATGCACACATAATGAATTTTTTAATACATTGGTTTTTACTACTTTGGCTCTTATAAAATAAATATATTTTGTAAAATGTGTGATAAATGTCACGGGCCTGAAAAATATTCAAGGCTGGCCGTGGGTTGGCCACCTCTGATTTACATTAATAAAGGGGGGGGAGGTTTCTATAAATTGATACACAGACTGACAGTGACATCTGTTTGGTAATATGCGTGTAATAGACACTTCAACCTCCGCTTTTACATGTGTTTCCGCAATAAACGCCTTCTGGGCACCTTCTTCCTATCATTTGAATGGTTGTCAGAGCAACAGCCTGTGTGACAGACACCCCCCTTTGCGAGCACCCCTTTCTTTTGTGTACTCTTGTACCCCCATTCCTTCCCCGGAGAACGAGAGGGAGCAGGGGGTGAACGGGACGAAATTTTACACGTGCTTCTGCCATTGAATTAACCGCTGCGTGCAGCTCGCATCAAATACTAATAAGTGGAAGAGACAAATACACTCTCCCACCCCCCTTCTACGATTTTCCGAATCGTTTGGGATCAAGGGATTACAGCTTATATTTTCCAAAGGGGGAATGGGGGAAGGAAAAAACGTACATAAAGTCCTCTTGGGACGGATCGGTCGGTCTTTCTAGTTCACATCTGCTTCCTTTTCTATTATCCTGCTTTCCAATGCCGTGTCCCGTTACTTTTATCCCTATATTTTAAAGAAGTCATACAGTTTTTTTTATTAATTAATAATTACAAAGGAATTTCTTCAAACGATATTTTAAACAATTATAATAAACTTTCAATTTGGTTGGATTTGAATACCTAATTTTTAAATAAATTCCAATGCCGTGTTTATTTACTTTTATCTTTATTTTTAAAGAAGTCATACAGTTTTTTATGAATTGATAATTAAAACCAGTTTTTTTAATCCATATTTTAAACTGTTATAATAATCTTTAAATTAGTTGGATTTGAATAACTAACTTTAAATAATTGATACAAAAATGTTTCAATTGCTTTCTAAACCTCTTAAATCATTGTCTAAATGTAATTTCTAGCAATCTTACAATCTTTTGTTGAACACATAGATTTAAATAGTTAAATCGAACTGTTAATAATCCAGAATTGAGAATACCATTTCACCATCAGGAAATTTTTTAAATTATTCTTAATTTAACTAATCTAATGAACAGTTATTTTACATATTTGAAGAATAATGTACTTATGCCAGTTATATAAAAATTGAATTTAGTAATTTAGTTTATTTAGTTAAATTTGTTTATTGTTATACTAGAAAAACAAAAGCCAATAAGATAGTAATTTATTGTCCTGATATCAAAATTAGTTTCATATAATAACTGACATTGATTTCTTAGCCAACTTGTGCAACTAAAATTCTTTCTAACTTCAATTTACATAACATAAAAAAAAATAAAATATAAATGAGAACCTTGTTTAAAATGCTTATTATAAATTATATCGCAATTATATAAGAAGCTTTAATTGCACACATGGAGGAAAAAAAGTGTGACAAGTGTGTGCATATATATATATAAATAAACAGATAGACATATAGATAGATAGACAGATAAATAGAGAAGATAAATAAATAGATATAGATATATAAGCAAGAAAAACTAAAAAGTGAAATCCCTTCTCTTGCTGATTTTTGTTTCAAATTAGTTATACATAAAAATTCAAAAATTAATACTTCTCTACAGTAAATGGTTATCAAAATAATCTTTAAGTAACTGCAAAGCATGGGGTTTCACAAATGTTAATTGACTCGTCTTCGAATCTGAATCGATGCTTTCGCTCATTGTTGTTTACTGAGTAAATAAAGTATCCCGGAAAATTTCATGTGGTAGAGAGAAATAATTACAAAGCGTTTTAAAAGGTTTCTAACATTCAAAGTTCACATAAGACATTCAAAGTTCACATGGTGGAAACCATTGAAGCAATCGGAAAATGCAGAATGAAAGTAGCATGTCGGAATACAAATACGAGGTTGGAATCAATGCTAATTAATGCATATCAGACTTAAAGGACATTTTTAAAATAAAACACTGTTCGCTGGTGTTGTGTAAAATTACTTTAAAAGCCAGAGCATGGAGCACTCCCAAAGACGAAAACAAACATCAAGCATTTGCAGAGCAAAGATCTCCGTTTCTTCTTGTTTGAAATAACATACAACTTCATTTTGCAACAGCCGAATTGGCATTTAAGTAACATGGGCTCGCTTTATCAATTAAAGGAAAGCAACCAACCTTAGTTGGAAGATTTCAATAATATAATTTAAACAAAGAATCTCGCATTCCTTTAAATCAAGGACACATAGATTTCATTAATTTTTCTTTCCATGCTGTGATTGGTTGCTACTCACAAATTAGTGTGCAGCAACCAATAATGTTCTTCGCTTGAGCATTTTAGTTACTTCCTCCAAAACCTTTCACTTATTGCTATTTAACGATGCTACGAATGAAACTCATAGAAAAAGGGAGCGTTCCAATATTGCGAAGGGAATATAAAGTTGAGATTAATATCTCTCCTTTTTGTGCTAGACATGATGCTTCATCGCCGCTTACCTCTTCTTCCAGCATGTTTTTATTTGGGGAACGTAAACACATTACGAAGTGATACCAAAGAGCCTAAAATATCTCTGAAGTCATACTACTGTGTCCAAAAAGTAAGAACAATTTTCAATTTAAAATTCCCAGGGCTTATGGAATATAATTTTTTTCTCTTTTTTAGGTTGCTGGTACTGCTATTGACATCTGTGTGAAATTTGACGTCAAAATAGTCATTAGTGTTTGAGTTACGCTTGGCTGTGTGAGACGCTAAAAGTGATTCCAACGATTTTTGAAATATCAGAATTAATTGAGCAAAGAACTTGCTAGAATAGATTACTTCGAAGGCATGAAATGAATTTGGAAGAATAAATAAAGAGTTTTTGAAAAAAATATAATTGCTCATACTTTTTGGGGCATAGTAGTATATTTTTTTATGTGTTTAAATACAAGAAACTTATACAAAACTAACACATTATTTATTCATTTTATCTTTAGTCTAATCATTTAGTATGAAATATATCATTTCATAATATTATCAACTGTCAAAACGATAAATAAATTATCCATTTATACTAATGTTTTAGTATAAATGGATAATTTATTTATTATTTTGGAAAAATATATATTATAAAAAACATTTTTTCTGAAGAATGCATTTTTTTACAAAAATTTTATTTATAATTCTGATAAATTGACATGCTACATAAAAAAAAATACTAAAATGATATAATTGAATATTTTATTCTAACATTTTGAAAGAAAAATTACACCTGAATTACTGTTTCAAAAAAGAATCTTATCTTTTATACTAAATTAGAATATCAAATGAAATTATGATTGTTAATGAGCCATGCAATACAGTTTTATTAGCAGTGATTAATTTTCTTTTGCTTATTTCATTATCATATTTCATTGCAATATTTCAATATCATATTATATATTATAATAATTGTTACTTCTATTTCTAATGTGGATACAAAAATGCATAAACTGATTTGTTATAACAAAAAATAAATAAATAAATAAAAATAAAAAACGAAATACACAACAATTAAATGACAATTACAATAAAATTTCATAATAGCTTTTTAAAAATAAATTACTTCATTTAGTAAGGAAATTAAATAAATTAATGTTAATTTAGTAAATTAATGAATTTACTTATTTAGTTATATATATATATAGAGAGAGAGAGATATAAAGAACTACAATCGTTTCCTATGAAATATATCATTTGGCACAGCACTACAAAATAATGAATAATATATTTATTATTATTTTTAGAAAACAATTTTTACAAAACGTATTTTTTACTGTTTCAGAATTCCTTTCTTAATTTATCCAGCATTAAAAATTAGACAAAGATTTATGTAACATGTATTTTATTAATTAAAATTTATTTATTTTATTTATATTCAAAGAATGGAAACACTTCATTAACGAAAATTTAAAATTTCTGTTTTCCTAGGTCCTTTTTGGTCAGTGTTTAAAATATTGAAGTAAATAAAGAAACATTTTAAGCCTAGAAATACGGAGACATGAAATTAATAAAGTTAATCG
Organism: Caerostris darwini; assembly: GCA_021605075.1. Classification (NCBI taxonomy): domain Eukaryota; kingdom Metazoa; phylum Arthropoda; class Arachnida; order Araneae; family Araneidae; genus Caerostris; species Caerostris darwini. Next base: position 80,316 of record BPLQ01002898.1, read on the forward strand.
CATTTGTAGAAACAAATTATGAAAAAAATGGATTAAAAAATGTTTTTGGTAGGGATTTGCTGTGGTGGGTGTATTTTTGAAAACAATCGTACTCTTTTTACTTTTATCGTATTAAATTTAGTATTTGTCGTAATACGAATAAATGTAACTATAGTGCATAGATAAAATTAAAATAGATCGTGATAAAACAAATCTTAAAGATTCAAAATGTTAATTTTTTTTTTTTTTTCATGTAAAATTTATATATATTCTGTTTTAAAAGTATTTTCAAAAAAATTTTAATTTACGGATAATTAAAACTGTTTAAAATTACTAGAACTATGTTACTAACTAAACACTTAAACTAAACACTTTACTTAGCTAATTTAAATTATTTCATACATTTTAATGCAAAACTTACTATATATAACATCTGTCATAAAAATATCTGCAAAAAAAATATCAAGGCTTTGAATTATTTTCTAAATCATCTAAGATTCTAAATCCTCTACTATATATTTTATATATTTTATAAATGTTATTCAGTAATAGACAATCTATTCAAAGTTCAATTTAAAATCTTTCTTAGTTCATCATTGCGAGCTTATTAATGGCGATATGGATTATAGGGTAGTGGTAAGGGATATTTCACAGATGTAATAGTCACTTACTACATCTGTGAAATATTTAAAAATAAAGCTTTAATAAAAAATTTTCTGCGAGCTTATATATTTATTTTCTATTTATATTCTTTAAAAACTGTGTAAATGGGTAAAAAAAAAAAAAAAAAACTCTGTAAATCTTGCTTTTCTTTCTGGAGACTTTTAATGCAAAGCAAACAACGCAACAGTCATTTCCATTTATATTGTTTAAAAACTGCCTAAATGGAAAAAAAAAAAAAACCCTGTAAATCTAGCTTTTCTTTCTGGAGACTTTTAATACAAAGCAAGCAACGTAACAATCATACTTATTCACCACTTCATAAGTAAAACAATACTGAAACGTAATTTTTTACCTAAGACAAGGATCTTCATTATAAATAAGAAGGTTTTTTTTTTCTTATTTAGTGGATTTTTGGTTTAAAATTTTAATAAATTAGGTATCAAACTCTAAATTATTATTTTAGTATAAAAATTATCTGTTATTATGTTTATAGTTAAATACAAAAATATAAAACAAAGAAATAAAATTTTAAGTAAAGCAACTATATTTGCATATTAATAACAGAATATTTATTTCAATAACAAATTTTAAAAATGTTTAATGTAAACACAAGCAAAAATTTACTATCAATATAGTTGTGTTTATTACCAATAGCACTAATTTAATCGTTAGCAATTATTATTATTATTTATTTATTTAATTATTTTTGCAATTTTTTTTTCTTATTCTACAATTCTTTCGTTTTGAAGATTAAACAAACAGATCTAATAGTTCATCTTTTTCTTTGAGATCAGATAATTTTGTATACGAATAAAATTTATTTTTATGTAGCTTCTTGTTATAATTAAATAAAATTTTCCTGCATTTCATTAATGAATTGAATGATAATAAATGATAAATATAAATGATGATAACAATGAAACTAGTATAATGGCATATTTTCATGCAGCTTCAAACCACGAGATTCACAAATAGTTGTTTAAAGGCAGAAAGTTATTACAAAATGTTTTATTATGAAACATTATTAAGTGGCATCTATACCAATTTTTATAATTTTTTCTCATGCAAGTTTGGTTTTATTTAAATCCAAAAATATTATGAATTATAGCTGTTTTCTATATCCTAAAAATAAATTTAATTATTCTTTACTTTGAATAAGAGTTTTAAAAATCATATGTCATTTCGTACTTTTTATTCTAATCCTGCCAAAAAGAAAAAAAAAAAGTTGTTATAAAATTTCTTGGTAAAATTATAAAACAGGCTTTATTGTATATAATGTGAAAAACACTTTTTGTAATTAAAAGTTTCTCCGATTTCTTATTGTTTTCCAATGCCAGGATTTTTTTTTCGTTATTAAAAAATTCTTATAAAGTTTATTGTTAAAATTATAAAGTATGTTTCTCTCCTAAGCTGCCTATAATATGAAAGGTACTCTTTGCAATTAAAAGTTTCACCAATTTTTTATTGTTTTCCAATGTCAGGATTTTTTTTTTTTTACCAGAGGTCATTCTATGTATGCCATATCACCAAATATGCAGTTGATTGACCGTTATATTGGGCTCAGCTCGGTAAGCCTACTAAGAATTGATTTGCTGAGTCCAGCCATTAATTTCTTGCTGTTAATATACAATGAACTCTCAAAATTATTTTATTGGTGAAGATATTGAATATTTTTTATGAAACACTTTTAACATTTTTATACTAAAAAAGGTTTGCTTCAAGAACTTCTAAACCTCAAATTTTATCTGTCATTAAGGAATTAAAGAAACTTAAAAAAAAAAAGTATAGAATAATGAAAAAGTTTTTGTGAAGAATGAGAAATAACTTCAGTTCCATTACTGGATTTTAAAAATCACAATAATGTCATAAAAGGGAAAAACTTAATTAAATAAAATAAGTACTTTAAAAATCTAAGTATTTTTAAAAAGAAAATATCAACGTGAGTTTTCTTCACACACAAAAAAAAGTTTTTTTTTTTTCTTTAGCAACTTTTTGAAGCTGATTAGGTTTCTTGCAAAAAAAAAAAAAAAAATCCTAAAATATCTTATCCTACTTATCGAGAAAGTTAAAAAAAATTAAGTATTTTAATAGAATGTAATAAAAGTACCGTCCTGTTTTTAACCAGCTTTAGTAATAAGAATGATTACATAATAGAAGAAATATTACTTTGAAGCCGTGCATTTTTTAAAATACTTGTTAATGTATAGAATTTTGGGAAAATTTTTTGCTTTGAAGATAAAAATTACAAGAATAAATGATAATTTCCATTATCGGATTAAACTAAAATACTCTTTTTATTTTTTCAGGGCATTTTTTCAAAACATTATTGCCAAGTCGAATATTTTTTTACTCGCTTGTGATAATGGGTTTATATATTTAATACCATATTAGATTATTCAGAACATAATGAGGATTATTGGTTTTATTTGGTCCTGAAATGTATTCATGTATCTTTTACGTAAATGCCTGAGATAAAAGAGTGATTAAAAAAAGTCTTTAAATTTTTTTTGTAAAGTAACTGCTTTAAAATTTTGTCTTCATTATCTTAATTGTTTTTATTAGAAAGATAAACTGTGTTTCCTTATATTGGTTGCGTAAAAAAATCTAAATAGTTGAACATGTTATTATTTTATTAATGAATAAGATATGTCTATACATATGTATATAATTTCAGAAATATTTATTTAAATTCAAAATGGCTACTAGAATAATATATATGTGTTAGGTTACGTGCTATCTAATATAGATTACAGAGTGAAGGGAAACTGGTGCACAGGAATAATATTTCTCTAATATAATTTGAAATATCTCCATAAATAGTACCTGCTCTGTATCTACACAACTTTCATAGAAAAAGAAAGTTCTGGGATACGAATTTGTTATGCTCGTTGTTATCATAAGAAAGGGATCTTCATGTTTCAAACTGGTCTCCACAAATCGTAAGACTTAATGCGTTATACTATATTTCTTTGGCATCAGAAAAGAAAAATAATATATATTTAAGATTTTTTTCCTTCTCCTTTGATTTTGTTTTGTTTTTTTACATAATATACATATATATTTAAATTTCAGAAATATTTATTTAAATTCAAAATGATAACTAGAATAATATATACGTGGTAGATTCAGTGTTATCTAGTTTGCATTACAGAGTGAAGGGGAATTGCTACACAGCAATAATATGGCTGTAAATAATTTGAAATATCTCCAGAATTAGTACCTGTTCTGTCTACGTATACTACTTTCATAGAAAAATAAAGTTCTGAGATACGAATTTATTATGCCCGTTGTTATCATAGGAAAGAGATCTTCATGTTTTAAATTAGTCTCCACAAATCTTTAAAACCTATCGTGCTATGCTGAGCCTCTTCGGTCTCATGGAAAAAAAATTATATATTTAAGGATTGATTAAGACAACAATAATATGTTTTACTTCATTGCTTCTTTTTATAATTGGAATTAATAATTCAAAGTATTTTGTAGTGAAGCTTGTTATATTTGAATTTTAAAGAGGTTGGAAATAGGCACATACTATTTCTATTCATTTTAAAATTTAAAGGAAACAAGATTCAATAATCCACTAACAATAAAAGGTTATCTTTACAAAAGTTATCAAAATATATTCAAGGAATTGAAAATAAAAGTTTGTTACAATCAATTTGAAAGCTGTTCCTATAAATAAAACAAAAAATGTAATTCCCATCAAACATAATATTCAAAGGTTAATATATATGTACATATAATATATTTTTATTACATCTACTATCTTAATCTAAAAACAATTAGTTTAATAATGAAAGGAAAAATGTCTTACAACATATTAATACGAATTTTAATGAAGTAATTTAGTTTGCTAATGCTTCAAAATCAAATAAAATACACAAATAAAATCCTTTTTTTTAAATGAAATAAACCATAATTACTATAGAAATGAACACGATAAAACCTGTTGAACAAGGATAAATTAATTGTTTTTTAGGGATATATTTTATAGGACAAATTTGAATACTTCTCATATTAGCTATATTAAGAATACTTCTTATTATTTTTCCAAATTATCACTAACAAAAAAAAATCTGTGAGTTTTCTCATTTTTTACAATAATTTTAACGATTTCTAATATAAATTTCAGTAGCAATGAAGCATAATTTCTGATTTCTGCTGTAAAGCAATATTTCTGATATCTGATATAAAGCAATATTCAACAGCACACATTTCTGTGATTTCTTAGATTTGAAATAAATGTTTTTGGGGAACAGCCTCCCAATAACAGTTAAGAAAATGTGCTTAGAATGATCTCACTAGTAAATCTGTTAGCAAATAAAGTTGAAAAAATAGAAAATGTTTATCATTTTGCCTTTTTCATTCAAATTGACAATTTTATAACAAAAGTTATCTATTGTTAGAAAACGCAAGGTATTAAAAACAATAAACTCAGCAAAGATTTTTAATACTGTCAAAATATAGGTTAAAAGTTTTTTAATGCTAAGTTACAAAAAGAGAACATACATGTAGAAATCTGTCTTGTATTTTCCAGCAAATTTAAATAAAATAATAATAATAATATAAATATAAATTAAAACTAAAATAATATTTAAAAATTAAGTGAAAAAATATTTGATATCCCTTGACTAATGTCATAACTGACATCTGGCATAAATAAAGTAATGTCATAATCTTTATAACTTTAAAATTATATTACACTTCATAATACAGTTTTTAATATTCCAGTTCAACAATATATTACGTAATTCTTTCAGAGCAAAATATAATCAAATGTTTGTTTCTTTTTATTTGTATTTTCATTATTTGTCATAAATAAAGTAATGCCACGATCTTTATAACTGATATATATTCGGTTTACACATACTTTATAATATAATTTTTAATATTCCAGTCCAATTATATACTACGTAATTCTTTCCGAGCAAAACGTAAAAAAATGTTTGAAATCTTTTCTATTTATTTTATTTTCGAACTGCTCTTTCAAAGAGGAGATGGGCATCTTTTGTTCAGAAAAGCTCAGTAGCATGAACATGACAGAAACGGATGTAATCCTTGTATTTTCATATGCAGAATGTCAATTTTGTTTGAAATGTTTGATTTACAAACTCAAAAAAATAAAGAACAAATGTCTCCCAAAAATGTTTTCGAATAATAACTCTTTAAATTCTTACTTGTTATAAATGTTGGATTTTTGATTTGGAGTTTATCACATTTTTTCTTTTGAAAGCCAAAATAAGTTTTCTTGCCCAATTTTCTGCGTAAATTCAACACTTTTCGAGAAAAAGTGTCGCTTAACTGTTTTCTTTTCTGTTTTTGTTACAGCGAATCTTTCTAGCAAAACATGTTTACAATATTTTAATATGATATATTCTGTTCATATTCATGGAAAAGAAAAAGTTTAAAATTTTATCGAAAATAATTATGAATGAATTGCGAAAATATTAACGAAAATATTTTCTGTCCACTATATATACCAATGAAAAAATATTTATATATTTCAAAAAATATAATACAGGTATTATTGTGTCCAAAAAGTAAGACCCATTTTCTATTTAAAATTCCCGGGGCTTATGGAATTTCTTTTTTTTCTTTTGTAGGTTGATGGCTGTTCTTGAGAAACATCTGTGAGAAATTTGACGTCAGAATATTCATTAGAGTTCGAGTTACGCTTGATTTCGTGAGACACTAAAACTCAAAACTATTCCCTAAACTCAAAAGACCTCTCCGGGGACCACCGTTTTAAATCGATTGAAGAGATACAACGTGACTCGGCGACCGCTTTGAAGGCCCTTCCTGCCGATGACTTTTTAGCATGCGTTGAGGATTGGAAAAAAGTTGGTTTAAGTGAATCTTGTCCGGAGGGGATTATTTTGAAGGCGATGAAATAAATTTGGAAAAATAAAGCGTTTTTGAAAAAAAAATAATGGGTCTTTCTTTTTGAGCACATTAGTATATTAGAATAATGTGTTATAATCAATAAAGAAGATTTGCAAAAAATGAAATACAAAATATTGTTTGCTTTTCAATTTCATTTTTGGTTGAACATTTCAAACTGTGCATAAAGTAAACAATTGAAATATCACCCGATCGAAGAGCAAGTAAGTTTTTATTGACTTTTCAAGATCTAATAAAAATTGAATGAGCTATTTATTAGAAATAATTCTCCTCTCAAAATTATCATCACCTCCCCAAATAGAAACACAACAGATAGATATATACACACACACACACACATATATATATATATATATATAAACTCATGTTTGTGAAAATTGCAACACCATGAAGGACTTACGCGAGTGAGCTGAAATTTTCAGGAAATGCAAATTAGCGCATGATATGCAAATGATTAGAATTTCAAATCCGTAGCGCAAGCGCATGCTGAGCAGCGCCCTCTGAACGGCGGATGGATCCGAATAAATAGACGGCTGTAGCGAGGCGTGTATGATTATCGGTGGTTATCTGCTAGTGGTAAACGTTAGCTCAATCGTTACTTATGCCTCTTCGACGAAAAGAGCGAGATTTGAACAACTTACAGAGTTTGAACGGGGAGAATCATCGGCCTACGTGAAGCTGGATTGTCTTATCGTGCAGTAGCCACTCATGTGCAGCGTAACAGCAGCACAATGTTGCGTCTTTGGAAGCAGTGAACGGACGAGTGTCGGACAACTCGGAAATCTGGTAGTGGACCCCAAAATGTGACGTCAGCTCGCGATGATAGATACCTGGTCCGCATGGCGCTGACGGACCGTACAGCTTCCTCTAGACAATTGGCAGCACAGTGGTCAATAGCTACAGGTGTTTCATTGTGTGCTTCATCAATTCGTAGAAGTCTGCTGCAGCGTGGACTGCACGCAAGGACTCCTTTATACAGGATCCCTCTCAAGCTAAACCATTGCCTCCTGCGGCTACAATGGGCCGCTCAGCATAGAGACTGGCGTGCTGATTGGCAGCATGTCGTGTTTTATGACGAATCCCGCTTTAATTTATGGTACCATGATGGCCGCATTCGTGTCAGACGCTATGCCGATGAACGCCCCCTTCCGGAGGGCATTATCGAACGCCGCAGTGGACGAACACCCGGAGTTATGATCTGGGGTGCCATAGCATATAATGGACGATCACAATTGCTAAGAATTGTGAGCAATCTGAACAGCAACCGGTACTTCAGTGAAGTTCTACAGCCCCAAGTTGTTCCCTTCCTTCAAAGCTTGCCAGGCGCTGTATTTCAACAGGAGAATGCCCGCCCTCATATCGCTAGGACTGTTCAATCCTTCTTTGCAACGCGGCAGGTACAGCTTCTTCCTTGGCCTGCGTATTCCCCGGATATGTCGCCGATTGAACATGTGTGGTATTTCGTTGGTCGGCGTCTCGCTCGTGATCCTCGTCCTGTTGCTTCTGCAGACGAAATTTGGGTGCGCATACAAACAATATGGAATGCTCTTCCTCAGGCAGACATTCAAAATTTGTTTGACTCCATGCCACGTCGTGTAGCAGCACTTTTTGCGGCGCATGGTGGCTACACAAAATACTGATTCCGATCTCTTGTTATTGTCTGTTTGCTTTGAACATTTAATCATTTATTTGTACCGCTACCACTCAACTGTGTATTAAATTTCATTCAATTATGACGATTCCTTCATGGTGTTGCAATTTTCACAAACATGAGTATATATACACTGAAGTGACAAAAGTCATGGGATACCTCTTAATATCGTGTCGGCCCTCCTTTCGCCCGGCGAAGTGCAGCAACTCGACGTGGCATGGACTCAACAAGTCGTTGGAAGTTTTCTGCAGGAATATTGAGCCATGCTGTCTCGATAGACGTCCATAATTGTGAAAGCGTTGATGGTGCAGGATTTTGGGCACGAACAGACCTGTCGATGATGTCCCATAAATGCTCGATCAGATTCATGTCGGGCGATCTAGGTGGCCAGATCATTCGTTGGAGTTGTCCAGAATGTTCTTCAAACCAATCGCGAACAGTTGTGGCCCGGTGACATGGCGCATTGTCATCCATAAAAATTCCATCGTTGTTTGGGTACATGAAGTCCATGAATGGCTGCAAGTGATCTCCAAGTAGCTGAACATAAGCATTTCCAGTCAATGTTCGGTCCAGTCGCACCAGAGGACCAAGTCCATGCCATGAAAAAACAGCCCAGACCATTACGGAGCCACCACCAGCTTGAACAGTGCCTTGCTGACAGTTTGGGTTCAGGGTTTCGTGTGGTCTGCGCCACACTCGAACCCTACCATCAGCTCTTACCAACTGAAATCGTGACTCATCGGACCAGGCCACGGTTTTCCATTCATCTAGGGACCAACCGATATGCTCACGTGCCCACGAGAGTCGCTGCAAGCGATGTCGTTCTGTCAGTAAAGGCACTCGAGTCGGTCTTCTGCTGGAATAGCCCAAGAAAGCCAAATTTCTCCGCACAGTTCTAACAGACAAGTCCCTTGTACGTCCCACATTGATTTCTGCGGTTATTTGACGCAGTGTTTGCTTGTCTGTTAGAATTTACGACTCTTTGCAGATGTCGCCGGTCTCGGTCGTTAAGTGCAAGCGGTCGACCACTGCGCTGTCCATGGCGGGATGTTATGCTTCAAATTTCATACTCTCGGCACACTCTTGACACAGTTGATCTGGGAATGTTGAATTCCCTAACGATTTCCGAAATGGCATGACCCATGCGTCTAGCTCCAACTAACATTCCGCGTTCAAAGTCTGTTAATTCCCGTCGTGCGGTCGTCATCACGTCAAAACCTCTTCACATGAATAAATTGAACTGGAATGAAAGCTCTGCGAAAGCATTGCGCATTTATACCTGTTCTACGCGATGCTACTGCCATCTGAAAATTTGCATATTGCTATCCCATGACTTTTGTCACTTCAGTGTATATATATATATATATATATATATATATATATATATATATATATATATATATATATATTGTTTCTGCTAACTATTACACTTTTTCTCTTTAGTTATTAATTTTTTTTCTACAAAAATATATATATATTCAGATAATTAATTTCTTAAACATCAAAAACAGTTTAAAATTTTCACAAGAAAATCAGTTTAAAAATTCATCCTCATGTAATACCCATGTTGAGTTTACAAAATAAAAAGTAAAAAAGAAAAAGAAGAAAACTACATTTTGTAGTTGGAACTAAGTAATCCAAAGGAAGATCTAAGGAAGACAAAGAAACTTTGTCGTTTTAGAACAATAATACTTCATTGGTTACATTCTGTCTCATAATCCTTTCTTGCTACCACAATTTAATGAGTATCTCGCAGATTTAAAATTATGGTATATTTATTCATAATACAAAATATATGTTTTAAGTTTTTACAATAGACAAATTTATAACTGGAAGTAACGCAAAGATAAGGTCCCAACAATTGCATTCACAATTAATCTACTCTTTTATACCTCATTTATCTGAGATCAACAAATATGTTTTCACCAGTTTTATAATTCATATATAAAAATAAATTCGCTGAAAGAGTACTTCATTTTCTCAGTCCATTTAGCGGAAAATGCAAGTTTTGTCCATTTAGCGGAAAAGGCAAGTTTTTAATGTGTTAAAAAAATTAAATTAAATGCTTTATTCATCTTTATGCAAAGAGGAATAAAAATTACATTTATTTATTTCTTGCATATAGGCGCCTACATTTTTGCAATAAAATCAGCGTATACTTCTTTAAAAAAGCGATAAAATGTTCTCTTCTTTTACTCAATTTACTTTCAGACATGAAAATTTGATTAAATCAGGTGCAAATTTATTTCACGATTCTATTTAATATTTTAATTTTCTACTTTTGAGTTGGAGGGACACACAAAGAATATTAAAGAGTAGAAAACCCTCCCACTCAAGTTGCTGATGAAAGAAAAAAAATCTACTTATTCCATTTTGAAAGACCATGAAAATTAAAATAAATCTGGAAAATAATCATATATATTTCTATTGCATTTATTTTAATAATTTAATTTCTGCATTATTGATCATTAAAAAAAATCATTCCCAGCTGCAGTCGAGGGTGAAATGTGGATGTTGGATATTGAATGTAATTTTAAACTGTAATTTGATTTCCAAAACGTAATTGCATGGTTATTGCCTTGAATAAAAACAAAATATGAGAAATGGAGTGAGAAATTTATTTTTCAATTTGAATTTATATTAAAAAACGAAAGTAATTTTTCTTTATTCATCTCGTTATAATTTAATGTGATTTCTAATATTTAAAATTTAATTTATGTATGTAAATAAAAATATAAGAATATAAGAAATTTGCTGCTTAAATCGAATTTAAATAACAGAATAAAATTCATCTTTTTCGTTTCCATTAAAAAACAAAAAAAGCATCCATTTATTATAAAAGTACTAAGTAAATCAATCCATTTCTCCGAAGCATAATATAATTTTTTAATAGAAGCTGTGATAAATACTACGACAAATAAAAAAAAAAATAAAATTCTGGAAATAATTATCAAGAAAATTGGAAAATTAGAATTGAGAAAATTTCTATTAGAAAATTGGTTTTTTAATAGAATCTCAGTTTTTATATCTTTAAGAATATTGTTATTATTACTGTTTCGATTTTAAAACATTATAACTTTTATAAACAAATCATACAATTAAACAAATTCCAGTTTTTATCAAATTAATTTGCAAATTTGGATTTTTCGCTAGATAAATATAGAAAAAACAAAATGAATAAATGAATCCATAATTGGTAGAATTTTTAATTTACAATCATACAAAACTTAATTTGTTAATTTTAACTATTATATTTTTGCAAATATGAAGAAGACAATGGATAAATCAGACAATTTTAATTTAAACGGCCTTATAAATTAATATTTTAGAGAAAATTTAGTTATAAAAATAAATTTTTTCTGTAATTTCTTCTTCATTGGCGCTTCAGTCGCACGGTGAGCCATTCAGATCCATGGTGGTAGATTTCTGGACTGGAGATACTTTCTTTTTACGGGGTATGGTTGTCAGTCTTGTACCCGATAATCACAATAGAATGGGACCTAAGGTGAGTGGATTCCGAACCATTACAAATATCCATGGCGTGACCTGGAATCGAACTCAAAGGCAGTCGCATCTAGTGCCACAGGGGTAATCAATTGTCCATCAGGAGACTTTTTTATTGTAACTAAAAACTTTTAAATAACTTATTTTTGTAAATTTTGATTACACGTCACATAAAAATATAAAAAGTTCAATGTAAGAAAAACTGAATAGTTTAATAAAATACTTGTTTTTCTTAATTTGTGATAATATAACTAATTATACTGTTATTATGTAACAACAAAATAAAAATAAAGAGTTCAAAATGAAAATGAAAGAAAATCTTCAAAAACTTGTGCACAACATAGTTATATTTATCTTCTAATATCGTAATTAAAATCAGGACAATACCTTTTTTAAATTCTTGATAAAATCTTAGAATGGAACATAAATAAATAAATAAAAATGAAGAAGTGTTTATTTTTTGTTCTAGCGGATAAATGATACAATACAAATATCGTAATTAGTAATCGAAATACTTTATGTTAAAAGTAATAAATAATCTTAATAAATTATACATAAAACTAATATCTATAATATCGTAATTAGTAATCGAAATACTTTACTCTATGTTAAAAGTAATAAATAATCTTAATAAATTATACATAAAACTAATATCTATAATATGATCACAATATAAACTTTCTTTACAAATAATATTTTAGAATTTATTTCAATTTCAAAACATTGAGTATTAAAATGTATAAAAACATTTAGCTGAAGGAAACAGCGATAGTTTAATAAAATATTTATTTTTCTTAATTTGTGGCAAATACATACGATATACTAACTTTATTTTTTATCCTTGTCTTTTAACTTTTTGGAACAAATATATGCAGTATACTAATTTTCATTTGTTTCATTTATCACTACTATGCTATATGTTACATATATAAATTTATATGACAACAAAATGAAAACAAAGAGTTCAAAATGAAGATGAAACTAAATCTTCAAATAACTGTATTCATCAAATTAATATTTATCTCATAATATCATAATTCAACAAGAGACAATTATATTTTTTAAAAACCAAGAGTTTCATTAGGTGACATTTTACTATTTCCAATACAGAACTTTCATTATACCAATAAATTAAAATCTAAAATTCTTGATAATATCTTGGATTGGAAGAAAAATAAATGCAGAAAAATGAAGAATAATTGTTTTTTTTTTTTTGTTGTTGTTGCAGTGTATATGTAACAAAACAAATATCATAACTAGTAATCGAAATACCTTTAATTTATTTAAAAATAATAAATAATCTTAATAAATTATACATAAAATTAATTTCTTTAAAATGATGTCAATGAAAGATTTCTTTACAAATGGTATTTTAGTATTTATTTCAATTTCAAAACATTGAGTATTATGAATCCATTTCGGGTTCATTGCAATCCCATTTAATTAATAACACCAAAAAAAGGAATATTAAATGTCTTAACTTCCATTATAACAAAATAAACCACGAATAGAAGTAAATAAAGACTAGAACATCCAAATAATTAATAATATTTATATTGGAGCGAATAAAAGGAATATTAAAATAAAATAAAAAAGGATTGCGAACAAATTACAGTGATAACCATTTTAACTTAAAGATTAAAAATTAAAATTATATTAAAAAATAATTTTTCATGAAAATTAAATAAAAAAAAAAATGTAAACTCCTATGCTAATTTTTTTAAAATTCGATTTATAATTTCCCTATTCAACGTTCTCTAATTTAAAAAAGTATTTATAAAATCATATCATTTTACAAATCATATGTTTTTATAAAAATAAATTATTAATTAGAAATTAAACCAAAACCAACAAATTTTTTAATATAATTTGCAGATATATTTAATTGATTTATGTTTTAATATTTTTTAATTAATTGTTTAATGAATATTTAATAATTTATAAATTTTTAGTAGACGACTTTCTTAACAAATGAAATTTCAGAAAGTAATCCTATTCTATTGTTGATTTTGTATGAGAAATCACAGTCTTTTTAATCAAAAACTAATAATAATTTATAGTTTTGTTTGTTGTCAACAGAAAAAAATAAATGGTATCAGAGAAAATATTTTCATGATTTTTAATTATGAGAAATAATTTAAAATTAAAAATGTTGTCATTTTTTTAACATAATTAAAAAATGCTGTAATTTTGATATAGTTAAAAAATTGTCATTTTTAAGTTATAAGAAATACAATGTGACTTAAATAAATCCATAGCTTTGTGATGGAGATATAAATAATATGATTTAACGGAATCTATTTAACTATTTATTAATGTTGTCGAATTTAATCAATGTAAACATCAAAAGTTAATTATTTTATTATGTAAATTAATTTCATAAGTTAATTCTTCAATAGCCTTAATAATTTTTGTATTTTATTATGATATTTACATGATTATGACTCTATGATAAAAAGGTCATGTTTAAATCATTTTTTATAATATTAACTAAGTTTGAAAAAAAGTAAACTATTTAAAGTAACCCTTTACACTATTACCACTAACATGCAGTTTTGCCGAATACTTCACCAACAAAACAGATTTAGAGATAAGGAAATATCTAATAGTGTAATAAATGCTTGTTTCGTTACAGAAATGCAAAACGAACATATAAAAAAAGATATAAAATGCACAAGATTATCAATGTATCATTTTAAGTTCATGTTATTACACAACAACAAATCTGGTTGACCTCTAATAAAATTATTTAATTTGTACTTACTTTCTTCAAGCAAATTGGTGATTTATTTTTAAGTTGCATTTAAACTAATGGTTTTCAGACTTTTAATAGTTTATTTGAAATGCAACTGAAAGGGAAGAATTTATCAGACGTACTTATGATAGATCACGCCTCAATACAAGTATATTAGGATAATTAAAGCATAAAATCGTTAACACATAAGGTGCTTCTTATCCACTAACGCAAATAAGTAAAAGATATTCAATACTTTGTGTGTGTGGTGTGTATATGTACATGTGTGTGTGTGAAGATCTTTTGATTTAAGTTAAAATAACTTCAAGTATTTTAAATCACTGTATTATCTTAGGAAATAAAAATTAGAAGTTTATATGTTTATATATAAACATTATAAACATTCTATTATATTATATATAAACATTTAAGTATAATTATTATATTTATATTTTTATATAGTTTTAAGGGAATAAATATTCAAAAAATAAAAAATACGTAAATATACTATATTTTAAGTACGATGATTTCATGTCCAAAACAGTGCTAGGTTCATTGGTCAGACAGCATTACTCTCGACAAATAAAGTTAAAGCTGTGTTACGAATATTTGACATGAATCTTTTGCGAAGACCAGAAATAAGTTTATTTATCTCTTCGTTCTCTATTGTTCTTATAGATAGCACATCAGAAGTAGAACTATTCATAACACCTAGAGAGATGAAAAAAGGTCAAAGAAATTAAATTAACTATGTCAGCAGTAAGAATACTTTCCCTTACAAAAATATAGCTATAGAAGAACAATTTTGTTTGTTTGTTTCTTCGGTGTCATTGTAAACAGACACAGTTGGCAGTTGGATTGCAATGCTGCAATTTCACACAGTTCAAAGGGCGTCAATTGTGAAATGAACCGAATGAAATAAATGAACTAAATCCTATATGCCAAGCTGGAGCAAATCCTTTGTTCGAGATTTCGTTGTGGATAAAACCGCGGAAAAAAGTTGAGGGCAGGAGTATCTGTTCTTTTGTCGGTGATTTAGAATAATCTACAAAGGAGGAAGGGATTTACTTCAATAAAAGCGGATGTGAAACGTGTTCCATTTTTTTTTTCTTTTACTGAATCGGAAAGATCCAAAGATTTAAGGATCTGTTTGAAAGTATACCGTTGCAAGCTGCAACGCTACCACTAAATTTAAATTGCTCTTAAAACGCAATATAACGAATAGGTTGCTTCTTATTTTAATTATTAATTTAACTTCTTACTTTAATTCAATTATTAATTATTTAATTTGGCTTTTCTTAATGTCAAACCTGTCATGTTGTATAATGAAGAAAAATATTATTTGACATTATTAAGATTAATATTATTTAAACAATCTTTTGTTTAAAAGATAATGCCAAAATTCGCTGCACATAAATTATATAACGAAATTATTTTAGCATTCGCAATGCAAAAATTCTGCAGTATTTCATATTCCCACCTCTCAAAAATTAAAAAAAAAAAAAGGTTGAAATTATTATTCAATGTCTAATGTGCTCATAAGCAGTAGCAACGAAATTAAAAATCATTATTTAAACGCAAATATCAAAACGGGGAACTGTTAGAACTGCATTGGCAGATCGAAAAGAGACACAAACATTTATACAAATATAAAATAACAGTGTGCGAAACATATTGTTTAAAGATCTGTTAAACATGAAAGAAATTAGGTAAAAAAATATTAATATATCGAAATTATTTATAATATTCCGATGATAACAGTTTTAATTAATACTTACCTTCAGGATATTGTGAATATGTACCATCAGATTATTAAAGGATGTTTACTGTATTGAACACTTATGTGCCACTTTCAATGAATTTCAAAATTTGTTTATACAATGA
Source organism: Caerostris darwini (assembly GCA_021605075.1). Lineage (NCBI taxonomy): Eukaryota > Metazoa > Arthropoda > Arachnida > Araneae > Araneidae > Caerostris > Caerostris darwini. The sequence goes on from BPLQ01002898.1 coordinate 96,632, forward strand.
CCATTACATCCCTTTACACACTCATTTACTCCTCACACTCTCACATATTTCGAGATGAATCATCAATTCCTGATCGTCATAGTATTCAGCTTTCTCAATTGTTTCTTGGACAATATATAAGTAGGTTTCATAATTTTAAACCACATTGCCAAAACTTGGATTCCCTTCTCATAGAGATATCCAGTTTTGCTCAATAGTAAAAGATCGATTTTGCTAACATTTTATGAAACAAATTACACGCAGCCTTTCGAGAACAGAATTCTTCAAATTGTGAATGTAACTTAAATCGCAAATCAAACTCTTTGTTACATTACTATTGAATATATATTATAAATATTTCAAAGAACAGTGTGTCCATCAAAATGGGGGGAGGGAGCTTAATGATATCGCTTCTAACTCATTATGACTACTTAATATTATTACTACTTATTTTTCACGTTAACCTAAGGAAATATCGGGAAGACTATCAGATAAATTTTATTAGAGAAAAAAATATTGCTGTTTATTGTTTATTAATGTTGTATTATATGTATATTGATATTGTTTATTTATTGTTTTAATATTGTAAATTATCAATTGTCAAATTGTAAAAGAGCAATTATTGAAAAATAAATATTTAGAAATAAAACAATTTAGAAAGTAAACTGTAAATATACCTAGATAATACATCATTTAAAGCAGACAAAAAATATATTAAAAAATGAAGACAATTACATAAACTCCAAAAATTTAACTTGAACAAAATAAAGTTTATGTTTGAATAAAAAAAATAAAGAGACATATATTTTTAATAATTTGGACACATATTGTTATAATTTTAAGTTACGTAGCAAAAACATATACATTTATTTGTATGTATATATATATATATATATATCAAAGGAATATGAAAAAAATTAACGATGACTGAATAAGGACTAGTAATTAACTTGCCAAATACCTCAGTCCTTTCAGTTGCTCTATTTTAACTGTGAGAATTTGGATACACAGTAATATAGCAAAATAAAAAAAAAAAAAACATGGGAAATTTATGTGAATTATGTAAAAAACATGTGAAATTTATGTGAATTATGTGAAAAACATGTGATGTTTATGTGAATTATGTGAAAAACATGTGAAATTTAAAAATTATGATTAAAAGAAATTTTAATTACTAACGTTAATTTGTAATGGGAAAATAGAGTAATTTTTATTTAAAATTTCTGTTTGAGTTAAATTTTTATATTGTATTGAATTCACACGCTATAACGATGAATTTCAAGTTCTTTGATTCCTTTCCTTTATATGTATGTTACAAATCAAATGTATTTAATTATTGGCAGTTTCTTACCAAGTTGAAAACTTGATACTAATTACATCTGAAATTGTCAATAAGGATGCTTATCAAGATATATAAAAATGACTTTATTAAAATATTATATATATCGCTGCTCTTATTCAAGCACACAGAAAGTCTGAGATATTTGCTGAATTTATTTTTCTTTAGAAGAAACTTGTGAGATTTGTTTACATGCATTGTTTATCAAAATAGGTTCAAAGGAGAAAAAATAGATTTAAATCTTTACAGTTTCTTTGTTCTAAATATTTTATGAATATCTTTTAGATGAATGGCCTAAGTGTTTTGGAATATAAATATATTTTCACCGTAAATAAATAATACACCCTTATTTTTATTCTTGTTGTTGCATTGAGAGTAATTTTTGACGATTATGGTTTGTTTTCCAAATAAATATGAGAAGAAAAAAATCATTTCAGAGAGGTTATGTAAATAAATGAACGTGGTAGTTGAAACTGTGGAGTGCTGTGTGGAAGGAGATTGTATCGTTTCCTTTGATAAAGAGCATGAACAAAAGGAGAAATTAAAAAACAAAATCAAAAACTGAAATCTGCTCGGCAAATTTCAACTTATCATGTGTGAACATTCGAGAGCGGATGGATAAACTCAGGAATATGCCAATATTTAATAACGCAAGAGATAAATGAAGTAATTGATTGGAATACTACAAAAATGTCCAAATTCAAATAGCCACATGAATATAGCAACGTTGAATAGATAAGAACTTCATGAAGAATGAATTGTTCAAGAATCTCTAAAACAATATACAAAAGTAAGATAAATGTCGTCGTAAATGAAGAGTGAAGTATTCCAAATTCTACAAGAAACAATATAGCATTCAATAGCCAAAAGAATATATCTATGTTTGAAAATTCTAGGCATAAATTAAGAATGAAGTATTCCAAATACAATAAGAAGCACTATGCAGGTCCATAAGCAAGGAAAATGCCAAAAGTGATAAATGTGGAACTTCAAGTAGAATAAATTGATCAACGCACTCCGAGTACTTATAGCCATTGGATATACAAATGTTTAAAATCCCAAGTCAAAACATGATAAGTGCTTCAAAACACATTCATTACAAAACACTTCAAGCCAAAGTCAAACTCTCCAGAAAATTCCTGAGGATTAACGTTATTCATGAATCCTTTCAAGAATTAAGGGGCCCAAACTATCATTTTTCCGCCAAAATTTGCAAATTTGGAATGGAATTTTATTTGCTTGCTGTACTTTTTGTATTGCGCCACGAACCATTAAGCCAGGACAACATTATGCATACACATTATAAAAATGTCACATTTTATATTTCAAAATGTGTACACAGAATGTAAAACTTCAGAGTTGCAAGTAATTTAATAAAAAAATTTTTATTAAAAATTTTTGTCAATTAATTAACAACAACTACAGCAGAAATCTAGATCTTTCTTTTTCTTCAATTTGGGATTTTGTTTGTTTAAAAAAAAACTATGTGTTTTCACATTAAAATCCTCATAAATATTAAAATATGTACCTCATATAAGGTGTATTAAAAATGAGATCTAGATAACCTATATCTTAAATATAGCCTAAATCTTGCTCCCTATCTAGTGAGATACCTTAAATTTAATTAAAATTCCTAATTTTTACAATAATTTTTATTTTTAAGTGGGCTTGAGGAGAATAGAATTTTGGGGTTTAATCATTAAACTTTGAAATCCTACATGAAGCAAACAATATTTTGTCTATGTTGGGTATGTGAAGATAAATTGCAAGAAATTTGACGCAGAAAGATAAAATTATTGTTTGTTTAAAAACACAAACATACTCAAAAATTGACTTTTAAATTTTTTTGACGTTCTGTAATATTATGATTTATAACGTGTAGTTTTATGGCGTGTTAATGTGTTGACGTTTTAACATGTTTACCTGGCATTTTCGGGTATTTATTTTTTTTTCCTATATTTTATCAGACTGAAAAATGGTAGTGTAAAAATGAAGTAATTTTATTGACAGGTATTTAAAAATATATAAACAGAATACTAATTATAAAATAAAATATTTTTCAAATTCATTATAATATTAATTTAACTCAAAATATTATTATGAATAAAAAATTTAATTTCGCCTTCAGGTGCAAGAATAATGAACATCTGGAATGAATCCACTCTTGAACAAGTCACATAAAGCTGTCTATGAGAGAATCATAGTGATTTCAAATCCACTCCTAATTACATAGTAGACTGCCCCTGTGACTTGTTGATCGCCATCATGAGCGCCGGTCTCATTGGAAATCGAATTTAAAGGGAAAAAATCTGTTTGAATGAGTAGTATCCATGGGATAAAAAATTTTACTCCCTTCTGTTAAAGTAGTCTGCTAAAGTAGTTTCATAATAATGTTTCAAAATTTTTATTAATTATTTTAATAAATTACTATCTTCATCATTATTTATTAATAAGCACCTCAATTTCCTCTTCAAAAAGGCTTGTAGTAAAAAATTTCGCATCCACTAAAATCTTCAGGCGACGTGAGGGCAATCCAACCCGTTCAAGAGGGTTTAGCTCAGGGATGGGCAAACTATGGCCCGCGGGCCAACTCCAGAAGGTTCTATCTGGCCCGCTGATAGAATTTTAATTTGCCGGTCCGAGATAAGTTAAACGAAATATATATTTATATATCATATATCCATCTCATTTTCTACTTTGATTAAATATTATTTTTTTCTTCCTTTTTTTCAAAGGACTGATGATCTTTTTACTTTCTCTATTTTTTTTTCTACAAAACATAAAACCACTGAAACAGCAAGCACACATGACACACATATTTGCAATCTAACAATCATCTCAAGCAGTTGTTTCTAAATATTCCAAAGTTAGAGTTTTACAAATCATTATCGAAAGTAAGTTTCCCAAATTTAATATTTCACGCCCAGAAAATCAGTGCTATGTTTGCTTCATCTTATATATGTGAACAAGTGTTTTCAACTATGAACCTTACAATGAATTATTTTAGAAGTAGACTGACAGATGAGCATTTAACTTCATTCCTTAGAATCAGTACATCTCACTTCGAACCTCAATATAAGAAACTTTTAAAAAATGAAATCGCAATTTCATTCATCTCATTAACATATTTAAATTGTAATACTTGTATATTGTTTTTAAAATTTTAGAAAAATTTATTTTGGCCAGCGAAACTTTTTTTTTTTCGATTTTTGGCCCGCGACCGAAAAAGTTTGACCGTCTCTGGTTTAGCTACTCTGATGTGTAATTGCCGAGCTCCTTGACCTCTACTATAATGACAGATCAATAATCATTGATTATGACTGATTGATAACATGCCTGGTAAATACTAATCTCTTAATTTTTTGGATGCTCTTCATTTATAGCACAAAGAATGGTCACTCTCTCGAAAATCAGTTTAAATTGTGATAAGTTTTGGAAACAACCCAGCATATTAGCGACGGATGACATATGTTTAAAATAAATTGGTAGATACAATAACAATAAAGACATTTACGCATCTTAAATTACACTCAAGAGCCAAAACATTATGACCACCCCTACATTTTGCAATGAACTCGCCTGGATGACATGGAAGGCACGTGATCAGGGGGAAATGGTATTTAACTGGTATTAAGTGGTGGTATTAATCCATGCCAAGGCGGGTTGAAGCTGTATTGCGCGCCAAAGGTGGGCCAACTTGTTATTGACAGGTGCTCTTGAGTGTAGATTTTAGACCAAGAGTGGCCAATACAAATGTTTTTTGCGGGCCACTTAGGAAATGCATCATAATTTTGCCTCGTATTAAATTATATATTCCCATATTAGATTTAAAGCCACTATAGACATATATTGAAATGAAAAAATTAAAAAAGATAGTATTATAATAATGATACTATGCGCACATTGTAAAGATATATATAACACTAAAAATGAAATATAAAAATATATAGACATAAACGAAAAAAAAAAAATTAAATTAAAATATTAAAAAATATTTATAATTATATTTATTATTTTACTGGCAAAATAAAATTTTTAAAAAATATTTATTTAACCAGTGCGATATTTGTTTCGCCACTTTTTCACTTTGGTTTTGAAAATCGACCTCAACTTGAGTATTTGCACATCATCATGGGTGCTGCAGGTTTGCTTTTGTTAATAATTGATTATGTTTTGTGTTTGGTGAATTTCATTTTAAAAAAAATTGATTTGCGGGTGTAAGTTGAACCAAACGCTCTAACAACTTCAACTAAGAGTCTGGTGTGCTATGTTATTAACAATCAACTGTGCGTATGTAGGGATGGTCACTGAGTCTCTGAGGTCACTTAAAGTGAAACATACAACCTATTATATTAGATGTTCCAAAATGCGTGCTAATCATGAGTTAGGAAAATTAATCAATTTAATTATTCTGGCAACTCATAAACAAAACAGGCAATATCTACCATATATTCGAAAGAACATTATTTTAAAATCAAAACTTTAATTTTTGACTATATGGATGCACATATAATGTATTTTTTTTAATACATTAGTTTTCACTTCTTCGGCCATTATAAAATAAATATATTTTGTAAAAAGTGTGATAAATCTCACGGGTCGGAAAAATATTCAAGGCGGGCAGCGGGTTGGCCTCCATTGTTTTAGCTTTACAATAAATCTATTTCAGTTTTAAATTGTGACGCAGATCTTCCATAGCATGTTATACAACAGAGTCACATGACAAAGTTGCCAAGGCAACAACCAGGGGAACCTACGTTCCTCCCGATTTGGGACTCATTCTTGAGCTTCAGCGACACAGGTAAGTAAGAAATATTTTGCTGTCTCTACAAAAATTATTGTTTTAAATTTAAATTTATGGTTTGTTAAAAGAATTCCGCGGTTGTTCTTAGATGAACTTTGATATGAAATATAACATTTTCTTTTTTAATTCAGCTCAAAAAAATTTGTAATCATTAAACTTTTTAGCTCATTTCCATATTTGTAAACTTTCAATAATTTAGTTAGGTAATTAAGTTGTATTATTTCGGAATTTCTTTAAAATAACCCATAAAAGATAATAAAAAAATATCTTTTTTGTATTTGTTTTCTTAAAAACTAAAATGACCAAAAAATAGTTTTACTAAGCCTATAAAACGCAATTATCAAAGGTTATATTTATTTGTTAAGTATATAATATTTTTCATTGCTTTTTTTTAACTCATTTTAACTTTTTTAAGAGGACTGGAGTTGTTTTAATTTTTGTTAAATTCCATCATTTGTTGAAACAATATGGCTTTAAATAATTTTTTGTGAAATTTAAAAAATTTAAATCATAATTAACTAGTAAAAATCAATTTATATATAAGAAGTTATTTTCTCCTTTTAATATGTTGTTTAGCTTATTTACCTTTAGTTTTTAACTATATCAGACAAGCAACAAACATTTTTTAATATGAAAAAAATATTTTAAAGCATCATTAAAATTAATCAATATAAAGCCAGTAAATATTTTAATTTTTTTATGTATTTTATATATTAAATAGCAGGCCTAAAATATATTTTATGTATAAAATATAGATACTGCCCTTTTTTTTTCCAAAATATAATTTAATAATAATATAATTTATTTAATTCAATGTAATAATAATTTACAATTTAATATTTTAGTAATGAACAATCATACTTAATTTACAATTTTTTTCATAATAGTTTAATGTTTTAATTATTGAGTTTGTCATAAAAAATTTAATTTACAGTTACATAATAATTCACATTTGCAGTTTTTAATTATATCAGATGAGCAACAAACAATTTTTTAATATGAGAACAATATTTTAGAGCATTATTAAAATTAATCAGTAAAAAGATAGTAAATGTTATTTTTTATGTATCTTATATAATAAATAACAGGCCTAAAATAAATTTTATGTGCGGAATATAGATACTGTTTTTTTCTTTGCTTCTAAATATAATTTAATGTTATAATTTATTTACTTCATTGTAAAATTTTGATTTTTATCAGCTGGTGTTAATTAAAATATGTTCAACAATTTTTTAATCGAGTTTTTAAAAATTGCAGCCAAACATGGAATTTATATGAAAATGTAAAAATAAAAGAAAATAGATTTACGAATTGACATTTTAATTGCATTTTACTTTTTACATTTAATGATTATTCTACATCATTAAAATAATGCTAAAAAGTAAATAATTATTAATAATTAATTTATTTAAATATATATTTTGATATAAAAATTTAAATATAATAGTAATATTATTAAATATGTATTTTTATTATTAATAATGACTTAATTATTAAATTATTGATAATTACTAATTATAAATATTTTAAATATTAATTAATTTGTAAATAAATAATTATTTTTATTGAAATGTATTTGAATAAAAAAATTAATTTTTAATAAATTATATTTGAAAAAAAGTCAATTTTAATTTTAAAATTGAAGTATACAACTTTATTTTTGTAACCTTTATTGCTTTATTAAATCTTTTATACCAAAAAAAATTGCTAAAACTATAAAATGATCACAGATAACTTCAATGAATTTAATTAAATGTAATATAATTGTACAAATGTTCAACTATTTCTGATATATGTAATCTAACAAAAAATTAATTTTATTAAAAGACCCCAAAATAAATAGATAATTTTATTAAAAACTTATTTAACTTCACGTTCTTTAGCTATAAATTAAAACATGTCTATATTTAGTATCCTATAAACTTTATAATATTCTTCATAATAAAATGTATAGAAACTGATATATTTTGCTCTATATCACTACTGCACGACTTCTGCACATTATATATATATATATATATATATATATATATATATATCTGTTATATAACATAGAAGGGAAAGAAAACTATAAATAGTGTTGATGAAATATCGCAAGATCGCAATCAATTCCTTATAACACAATGATTGCAAACAGGAATATTTATAAATATATACTTTTATTTTTTAAAATGTATTATTACGTTAAAAAAATTTATAATTAATTGTTTAAAATCGTTAAAGTAACTTTTTATTTTTAATATTTATATGTTTGAATACTTCTAACATTTAAAATTAAACGGGAAACTGTTTTTATTAAGTGAATTAAAAAGACTTTATAATTTCTTTCAATTTTGTATCAGAAATCTTTATAATATTTATTAGATTTCTTTATGTATTTTTTTTACTTAATAATAAGTGTCTTTATAATTATTTTAATTTTTTTAAATGATATTATTTTAATAAGCGTTTATATTTTCCAGATAAAATTTAAAAAAATAAAAACTCCTGTTCTTCATTGGCTCATTAGCTCGGAAAGAAAAATCTTCTTTTTCATTGGTTGAGCAGTCAAAGGAAGGAAAATGGGCAATAAGGATGAAAGTGAGTATACAAAATGGTTTCATATATTACTGCATTCTGTTTCAGGTACATATCACTTTGAGAGTATAGTTAAAGTAAAAGCGAGCTATTTAAAAATGTTTCCTGAACATAAAGTTAAAGTGCTGATGTTGTATCTCAGTAAATTCATAAATACATTTTGTATTTTATTTATACTTCATTGTTCAGATTGATTTTACAGTAATTTGATTTCTCTAGAAAGTCTTAACGCTGGTTAGATTGTTTAAACATGATTATAGGGAGGTACAGTAATACTTTCTATAAAAATGATAAAACTTGCAGCTTCCAAATAAAATTTTAAATACAAGATGAAAAAAGAAATTACGAATGATCAAAAGTAAAACAAATAGCAAACGTTTAATAATATTAAAGATAGCTAAATGTTTATTGTAATATTTGGAAGGACACTCACTGAGTAATTCGTGTCTGATGATATTTGACATCCGAAATATTTCACATATTTTGTTTAGATGTTTATTTATAAGTGCCATTTATTGTAAGCTTGTCCTGATGGCGAGGCAACTTATTGGCAAACATTAGACTTAAACCTTTCCAATTATATGCTGTGGTGTTATTTTAAAACACTAAAATGTATGAAAGAGAATTGACAAGTAGTATATACTCACTGTATCGTATCTTAGAAGCAGTAAAAAAATTTAATTTCAAAGTGCAGGAAAAATTAGCTTCAAGAGTGCATTTCTATAATACTGCTGAAAGAAACGATTTCTATCAATTGATAGAAAGACCAAGATTTTTAATTGCTTTTTCAGAGTACAAAATGTGTTTCTGTTTAGATCATGGTCACGTATTAGAAAAAAAATATATATATATATATCCTTTCGTTTGTTATAATATAAGCAATTCGCTTTTAGAAATATATTAAATAAATATAAAAATATATTAAATAAATAGCTTTTAAATATTTTTTCCATTATTATACTTAACATCTAAATCCCAGCAAATAAAATAACTTTGTAATTGAATTAGAATATATATATATATATCATATTTTCGTAATTTATTATAAACATAAATAATTACTTTTTTAATTGACACAAATTCTAGAAAAAAAATACACAGGCATCATAAGCTTAACTTAAATATATTTCAATTGAGGACGAAAACTACGATCTTATTTTTTATAATGCCAATTTAATCAAGATTTTTATAAACACCTCTGTTTACAGTGCAACTATTTTTGTACTAATTTAATTATTAACTATTTAAGTTTACTAACATTTAACTAGAACTATGTAATTATTTAAAATATTAACTATTAACAATTTATTATCTATAAACTATTTTACTATTATCTATTTATTAACTATTAACTATTTAAACTTGCTATTTAACTTACTAACTTATTTTCAACTATTTTTTACAGTCTATTACTAAAGTATAAGAACACAATACATTTTAGGAGTTTGATAATTAATGATATATATTATTCAGTATTAAAACTACTTCGTGTAGGATCATAAAAATTTAAACAAAATTTAACAGCATATAAGTGGCACAAATGCTTGTTTTAAAATTGTAAAACACGTTGTAAAATACAGTTTTAGCATATTTGGGAAGATACTGCTACACCAATTTTCTAAATAACTTGAAGCACTTAACTAAATTTTTAACGACAGATTTTAGAACATTGACATTTTTTTACCATAATAATGGCATGACTTACAATTCAATTGTTTGTATACATATACAAACAACGAGAGCATTATCCTGTTGGAACATTCATTTTGATATTTCTAAAAGCAGCCCGGGGTTCCATATAACGTACACAAAGAGTCAAGGTTTTTTTTTTTTTTTTTTTTGCGTACGAGAAGCGTACGCAGCAAAAGCGTTTTTTGCGTACTTTTAAGGCGTACGAGAAAATATGTCACACAATAATGGAACAGCCTTCTACATGCCTACTGAAGAACACACAAGATACCTGTTTTAAATCATGCCAGTAGTAAATATATTTCTCAATGTGAATTCCAGAACATTTCGTTTTTTGTCAAATGCAGATATTCTTCTTTGTAATGTTTAAGTATTTTTTTTACTTAGCTTTTGAAGATTAAGTTACGACTTAAAATTCGAGTCACATTTATGTGAAACTCTTGTTTACATATCTAATGTGCTATTTTTACGAATGGTCTTGTAGTTTTCGATTGCAAAATTGCAAATCTCCTTAATAATATCACTAATATTATTTTTGCTTTTCAAACATTTATTTTTTACACAAAACATTGTAAATACCCTTTTTTTAGAAATTTACGAATCTTGTTTTGATTTGTTTTTTCATGTAAAGGTTTCCATTTTGTTGAAAATCAAACATTTGGCAGTTCTACATAAAGTAATTGAATTCCACGAGGTATTTTAATAATCTAAAGGATCAAATAGATTCAATTATGAATTATCTTTTTTTTTTCTTTCTTTTTTCTTATTTTTGTTGATGATTTAGGTTAAGTTAAATCAGTATTTAGGTAAAAAAAAATCTTCAGCATTAGTAGAAAAACAAAAGTGGTCTTTAATTATGTGACATCGTAATTTCTAAAAATCATTTACATTAAAAATAAATTCTTGTTAAACTGATTCTTGAAGACATTAACTATTTCTTATTTTCTAAGGGTAAATCTACACAGTTTGCTGTGCAATTGTTTCAATCCAAACACCATTTTTAAATTTGCATTAAATTTTGTACTTGTTGCGAAACGGGGGAACTGTGAGTAGTCTTATAATTTTGTAACAAACTGTATTCAGGATGCCAAATAGAATTAATTGATGAGGCTGTAATAAATGTAATTGAGTTTTTATCTTTGAAAATTTTGCAATTTTTCTTTATTTAATGTATTTCTAACCTTATTTTTACCAACATGCAGTTAATGATTATGTGTTTTCTCACTTTCAGACAGCGTTTATACGTCAATACTCCTTCTTTCAAAAATGATACTGTTGATATTCATATTTTTGTATTATTCCTATTGGTCTCGCATGTTGATATGCGGAAGAAACAGAAACCAAAATCCGTAAGTATCAATGCTAACAAGCAAACTATTATTCTTCATTTGTAAAGCAAACTATTTCCATTCATTTCTAATTCAGGTGAAAAAATAATTAATATAAATAGTTTTCAAAGTATAAATAAAATGTTTTAACATAAACACATTTTACATACATTTGCTTTATTATCATATTATGAATTTGATTAATTTCATTTCATGTTTAAATTTTAAAAAGTGTAATTTAAAAATTTAATATATTTTTTTAAATCTTGCTAGTAATTTAATCAAGTAGAATTAGTATATATATATATATATATATATATATATATATATATATATACACTGAAGTGACAAAAGTCATGGGATACCTCTTAATATCGTGTCGGCCCTCCTTTCGCCCGGCGAAGTGCAGCAACTCGACGTGGCATGGACTCAACAAGTCGTTGGAAGTCTTCTGCAGGAATATTGAGCCATGCTGTCTCGATAGACATCCATAATTGTGAAAGCGTTGATGGTGCAGGATTTTGGGCACGAGCAGACCTCTCGATGATGTCCCATAAATGCTTTTATTTCGGGCGATCTAGGTGGCCAGATCATTCGTTGGAATTGTCCAGAATGTTCTTCAAACCAATCGTGAACAGTTATGGCCCGGTGACATGGCGCATTGTCATCCATAAAAAATCCCATCGTTGTTTGGGTACATGAAGTCCATGAATGGCTGCAAGTGATCTCAAGTAGCTGAACATAAGCATTTCCAGTCAATGTTCGGTCAGGTGCACCAGAGGACCAAGTCCATGCCATGAAAAAACAGCCCACACCATTACGGAGACACCACCATTTTGAACAGTTTTTGCTGACAGTTTGGGTCCATGGATTCGTGGGTCTGCGCCACACTCGAAACCTACCATCAGCTCTTACCAACTGAAATCGTGACTCATCGGACCAGGCCACGGTTTTCCATTCATCTAGGGATGGCGATATGCTCACGTGCCCACGAGTCGCTGCAAGCGATGTCGTTCTGTCAGTAAAGGCACTCGAAGTCGGTCTTCTGCTGGAATAGCCCAAGAAAGCCAAATGCGCTCAGTTTAACAGACAAGTCCCTTGTACGTCCCAATGATTTCTGCGGTTATTTGACGCAGCGTTGTTTGTCTGTTAAAATTTACGACTCTTTGCAGATGTCACTGTCTCGGTCGTTAAGTGCAGGCGTCGACCACTGCGCTGTCCATGGTGGGATGTTATGCCTGAAATTTCATACTCTCGGCACACTCTTGAAACAGTGGATCTGGGAATGTTGAATTCCCTAACGATTTCGAAATGGCATGACCCATGCGTCTAGCTCCAACTAACGTTCCGCGTTCAAAGTCTGTTAATTCCCGTCGTGCGGTCATCATCACGTCAAAACCTCTTCACATGAATAACTTGAACAGAAATGAAAGCTCTGCGAAAGCACTGCGCATTTATATCTGTTCTACGCGATGCTACTGCCATCTGAAAATTTGCATATTGCTATCCCATGACTTTTGTCACTTCAGTGTATATTTCTACATTCTTTTGTTTTGCTGACACATGTATGTAATATGTGTGTATATGTATGTGTAATGAATCTGAAAATATTTTTTATTTTGTTACATCTTAATATGGAATACATTTATTAAAACATATATGTTAGAAAAGAGTATAGCTTCTTGTATAAACATCTGATTTTAACCTTTATTTTCCTTTGTTCTTACTATTTAAAAATTTTTTATTGATTAATATCTTATTTGATTCATTTCCTTTAAATTTGATAGTTGAAAATTTTGAATAATTTGTATATATTTACATTTGTATATACTTATATTTATAAGTGTATAATTTATTTCGGAATACATACAAATAGATATAAAAGTGAGGGGAATTTTACTAAAAAACAGTATTTCATTGTTTTTATAATCATGTATAATCGTTTACAAATATCTTAATTCACGAGTACTATAAATATACATATTATTAATTTTTTAATAATTTTTTTTTCTGAATACTTGTGCATTTTTTCTCAAACTTTTGATTTATGGTCAAAACAATGTGTATGAAGATAATTTCATATAATATATTAGTTATAATTGATATTTATATATTGATAAAAATTATAAACTGCAGTAATTTAGTAATGCAACAAGTTTAATAATAAATTAAATTAAATGATGGAGAGTGGAGGTGAAGTGTTTTCTTTTGTTAAAAGTTATGTAGAGAAATCGATTTGAAAAAACATAAAATCTATTTGACATCTACAGCTTCATCATCGGGGCCTGCTATTTTTTAAAGTCTGACAAATCATTTATATTTTCGAGTGTGCATTACTACCGCTTTGCTGAGCGCTATAACAGGCAACTACTATTCCGTCTCTATCTTTCATATGCTCTTTTAAACTAAGTAGGCAAGATATTAGCCTTCAGATTGGCTTGCGTTCTATGCAAGGTGCTGCTTTAGGTCCTTTAGCTTTGCTTAGGTGAAACTCCACCTTTAATCTGTATAGATCACAATTTTTTTATGTTTTGACTCTAAGTAGATATTACTTAAGATTTAATAGTTTAGAAATTCATAAATTATATAAAGTGTTCGTGTAAATTAATTTAATTATTTATATGTATTTTACTTCATTAAGTGTTTTAATAGATGGAATGTTTATATTTTCAGGAGGGAAGGAATCATTTTGATGAAAATGAAGATTGATTCCTCTTGCACTAGGTAATAAATGGATCATTCTATTCTTCCATTCCCTTTGAATTCAATATCCATTTGCTTTTAGGGGGGAATTATGTGGAATTATGGCAATATTAGATCAGAAAATCAAACTCGTAACTTTTTTAATTAATCCAAATATTTTAATAAGATTTTTATCTTTAGCTATGTTGAATTATCCATTCTAAATGGATTACAGTAGATTCCCATTATTTCATGTTATAAATAATTACTTTTGCAGGAATTTAGTTATACAGCCATGTTATCCTAAGTATAACATGCTTTCATTTTTTTTGTTTGTTTTCTTTGTTTTATCGAAATATTATAGTATTTTAAAAATAAAGTGTTCTCATACTGATACTAGTTAGAAATTTATTTTATATTAAAATTTTTAAATTCAAGATAATTCCACATTCTTTATTTGGTGTTTTGTAAGGAATATAACGTTGTGTAAACAATATTGCTGAATTACTCTTGTAGAAATTCGCTTTGTATGGGAATTTTCTAATTCTTAATTGAGATAATTAAGTAACAATTAATAATTTCTTAATTGAGTAATAAAGTAAACTTGTACATTTTTATAGAACAACTATCTTTTTACAAATGCAAATATATTAGAGTATTTTAACTGAATAATATACAGACAAGGAGGAGAGGAAACTATTCCATTTTGACTTGAATATATCCCAAAATATTTTTTGAATACAACTAGTAAATTCAAAGAGTGTATTTTTAAAAGCTAAGCAGAATATCATAAGTAATTAAGAATCTGAATCTTGATGCAAAAGATCAATGCACTTGCCTTCCTTCATTCAAGCGAATAAATTAAGTAAAGCAGCGGAAGATGAATACAAATTTGCTCGAGGTATTTACACTGTTCAGTTTTAATGAATGGGTTTAGAATTCTGTACCCATTGAGTTCAGCTTTTTTATGTATTATATAGGAAACTATCATTTATCGATATTTTTTATGTTTATATATGTCACAATATCTCGACGAAGGGTAACAAGAAAAAAAAGCAAGACAAGATGATGAAAAAATGTCTTCTGGCAGGATTTACAATTGTAATAGAAAAAGTTAACTATGTAAAATATCACCAAGTTTCTTGATCATCGACATTTACACAAGTTGTCTTAATCAGCACCAAATGTCAAGAAAATTTGCCAGTAATTTGAACTTGTAGAGTTAGACATTAAGTTGAACTTTAAAAGAAAAGTTTTGAACATAATAACCAATACCTTAAGAATTTATCTTAAAAAAACTTTACGAAAAAATTTATTTTATTTGAAACACAACAGATCCTATTCACCGAGTGGTCAAATTATTAGAAAAACTACTATGCTATTATTACAGAGTAAAAAACAATTCTTTTTTAGATTGGGATAAAGGACTTATTTGCAGTAAATAATCGTATAAGCTTTATTTTTAACTCTTTTGAAAATGTGTAAAGCTTAATGACATTTTTTTAAATGGATTATATACACGAGAATGATTTAAATCTGTGAAGATTTATTTGAAATAAAAAAAAATGTAATAACAGTTCTTAATAATTATTTTAGTATTATACTATTATTATTATATTCAACATTAAATTTCTATTGATAATTTCATATGAGAAATTATTTGTTAAAATTCAGTAGATGCAACTATAACGTTTTAAAGGAAATAATAGCTAAATATACTTTATAATTTGGCTTCCCAGTATTACCAGTACATATAATTGTATATGTAGTTGTATTGTATTGTTTATGTTATAATTGATATATATATATATAAATTGCAGTAAATATTTGTTTTTGCAGATGATGAATATCAGTAGCCATACCCAGAATAGGAAAATATCCCAGAAATCCCTGCAAATTATAAAAACGTTGCCATTAAGATATTTTAAATTGCTAATGAAAGAAACTATATATTGGCATCTTTGTTATGTTTATGTTAATTCTATGTTGTTGTTTATGTCAATGAAAAAATAAAAATGAAATAAAATTTTACTTCAGTAGATATTTTTTGTTTTTGTTTTATTTAAAATATTATGAATACTTCTGCTATAAAAATGTCTATTAATATTGAAATACATCCTCATTTCAACATTATTTTATAGGCATTTTTTATTTCGATTTTTGGAAATGTATGCTGTTTATATTTAGAAATGAAAAAAAAAAATTAAAAAATTATTTAACTCTGAATAAAATTTTTAAATGAAAATGAGCTGAATTAAATATTTTAGTTGGACTTTCAAAATGAAAAATGCTCTTTCTGAACTTTAAAAATGACTTTATAAAACTTTTTTTTTTATACTAGAATAAAATTTACGAAAATGTTATAATCTACTTAGTTATTAAATTGAAATCTAATTAATTAAAATTATATTAATTAATTTCATTATTTTTAGTACCCCATAGTTTTTATGAAGGAACAGCAACATCACTTAAGAAACGAATAATTTTTTTTTTTTTTTTTATTTATTTTAAATTTTGTCTTTTGGCTGCATTTTAAATTTTGTATGCTGTTTATATTTAAAGACAAAAGAAAAAAAAAAAATATTTAACTCAGAATAAAATTTCAAAATGAAAGTAAGCTGAATTAAATATTTTAGTTGGACTTTTAAAATGAAAAATATTCTTTTTTAATTTTAAAAATGAGATTTCAAATTTGATGAAATTCTTTTTTTCCTAGAATAAAATGCGAATCATCAATAACTTATATCATGATAGCACATTAAAAGTATTAACTATGAATTTAATATTGTTTCTGCAAAAAGGAAACTTAATCGCCAAAGTAATTGTTATTATATATATAATTGTTATTATCTATTAATACTGAAATGCACAAGCATTTCAATATAATTTTAAATGATGTTTTTTTAATTTTGATTTTTGGAATGTATGCGGTTTATATATAGAAATAAAAAGAATGAAAAAAATATTTAACTCAAAATAAAATTTCAAAATGAAAATGAGCTGAATTAAATATTTTAGTTTTTAAATTTAAAAATGACGCTTTAAATTTAATTAAAACTTTTTTATCCTAGAATCACATTAGTGAAAGCGATTTCATTCTAATTAGTTATTAAATTAAAATCTAATTTACTAAAATTATTATTAATTGATTTGATTATTTTTAGCGTAGTTTTCATTAAATAACAAAACATCATTTACGATATGATAAGTTTTAAATCATTTATTATAATATATATAATCAAACATATGTCATCAATAACTTCTATCAATTAATGGCACATTAAAAGTATTAACAAAAGATTTAATTTAGTTTTTGTGAAAGAAAACTTAAAATTGTGAATATTACATTACAAATATAAAACATTAGTAGTGTAAATTTTTCAATATTTTTTTATACTTAAAAATAAAGTTTGTAGTAAATCTAAAAAAAAAAAAAAAATAATACCAAATTTAAAACATTAGGTGAACAAATATAGCATATAAATATATTGAATATTTGCCTATCACAAAAGAATATTTATAAATTTCGTTGTTGTAAATGAGGAATTAATAAATAATAAATTAATAATAATAAATTTAAAACATTTTGTGAACAATATAGCATATAAAAAATATTGAATAATTGCCTAATACAAAAGAATACTTATAAATTTCGTTAATGTAAATGAGGAATTAATAAATAATAAATTAATAATAATAATAAATAAAAATAAAAATAAAAATAGAAATAAGAATAAAAATAAAAATAAATAATAAATAATAAATAAGAATAAGAATAAGAATAAAGAATACATTTAAAACTTTAGGTGTACAGTATAACATATAAAAAACATTGAATATTTTTCTAACACAAAAGAATACTCATAAATTTCATTGTTATAAATGTGGAATTTAATACTTTATGTAAATGAATTTTGTACGTACTTTCTTATTTGAGCGCTTATTAAATTTGTTTAATTTTACTCATTCAGAATATTCCTTTTTTATTTAATAACTCGCAACACTGACAATTGCATGCCTAAATTTAAAGATGACTAAGATAAGACGAACATAAAATAGCAAAGAGGAGAAATTTGGATGCAAAGCTTGCATAAGAACAACGAGCAAACCGAAAACACAAAAGGACTCTTAATGCAAGTTCTCCTTTTTCTCTCAACTGGGAATATTTCAATAACGCCCGGGCAACGCGTGGAATGGAATTTAAAGATCTGTTATTCTCTGATCCCAAACAATTTGAAAAGGGCCGAGAAAAGGGGTTCCTTCCCCGTTTTTTATTATCTTTTTGTTGCGAGCTACACGGGGTCTGTCAATTCATGGAAGGCGCGTGTCTGAAATTTGATTCCGAATTCTTTCTTTTCCCCAATGAACGCCGCTTAGGGCAACACCACCAGGGGCACACAAAGGCTTGAGGGGATGCTCGGGGGTGGAGGTGGGGTGGGGAGGGGTTAAAAAGCGTGTCACAGCAAGTGGTTGCTGTGTCGACCCTTCAAATGTGTGAAAGGGTATTCATGGAGACTTCAGTTAGTTGAGAAACATGCTGACAAAAGCATTTTGTAATTACTTACCCAGATTATAAAAAAGAATGGAACTGTAAGTTTCTGCCTCAATTTATAGAAAGCCCCTTTTATTGAGTAGTCAAAATAAATTAATAAATGGAATGTTTCCAAATCAACTTTTACAAATACTTGAAAACTAGATCCAATCCTAAATTCAATAAATTATTTTTTACCCATTATTTTTCCAATTTTAAACAAATTGCATGTATATTTTTCATAAATAATCCAGTATTGTAAGCATCTTTGGTCTTGGAATGAGATCAAGTTTGGTAGAAGTAAATACTATTTATCTTGATTGAAAAATACGTGCTATACATTGCAAAATTAGTATAATATAATTTAATAAAAGTAATTTACTTATTATTTAAAATATTAAAAAAATTTTAATTAAAATTAAAAAAACACACACACACAAAAAACTGAAATCTGCTCGGTAAATTTCAACTTATCATGTGTGAACATTCGAGAAGGGATGAATAAACTCAGGAATATGCCAATATTTAATAATGCACGAGATATAAGAAGCAATCGATTGGAATGCTACAAGAATGGCCAAATTCAAATAGACATATGAATATAGCAATGTTGAATAGATCAAGAACTTCATGAAGAATAAATTGTTCAAGAATCTTTAAAAGAATATACAAAAAGTAAGATAAATGTCGTCGCAAATTAAGAATGAAGTATTCCAAAGTCTACAAGAAGCGATATCGCATTCAGTAGCCAAAAGTATCAAAGTATCAACATTTGAAAATTATAGGCATGAATGAAGAAGGAATTATTCCAAATACAATAAGAAGCACCATAAGCACGGGAAAATGCCATAAGTTTTAAATGTGAAACTTCAAGAAGAAGAAATTGATCAACGCCCTATGAGTACTTATAGCTATTGGATATAAAAATGTTTAAAATCCCAAGCCAATATGTGAAAAGTGCTTCAAAGCCATACTACAAAATACTTCAAACAAAAGCCAAATTCTCCAGAAAATTCCTTAAAGGTAACGTTATTCATGAAGCATTTCAAAAGTTACGGGGCTCCAAAGTAGCATTTTCGGACAAAATTTGAAATGAATTTTATTTGCTTGGCCCTCATTTTCAAATGTCACGAACCCCTATACAAGACAACATCATGTTCATGAGAAAAAAACTACAGATTTGTTAAGATCAAAGTCCACATAGGAAAATTTATAAAATGATTCATTTATCACAGATTATTTATTATAATTATATGCAATTGATCCATGAACCTGTTATACATATCCGAAAAGAGCAAATGCTTCTCTTTTTCGATAATGTGGATGTATATGAAGGAGAGCAAAAAAGCAAAAAATAATTACTACGTTCTTTAAGAATTGCTAGTAAGAAATATAATAGATATGATTATAATAATAGACATTTAATAGTACTTAATTACTATTTATTTATTTATTTATATTGTCCGAAAAAATTTAATACAATTTCATGTATTTTATGGGGACAGTTGATGACAAAACACTGCATAGTTAACAAAATAACTATAAAATTTTCAGAAACTATAGGGCTAATATATAAACTATATATATATAAACTACTTTTTAACTATAGAAGATTTCAGGAAAAATGATTTATTGCCTTGCTAAAAAAATAATTAAAAATGATAAATCAAATTTAAATCCATCTTGAGTCATTTTTAACACAGTTTATTTTATATAACATCTCTACTATATAAAGTTAAAAAAAAGATTCTCTTTGATTTTTAAATTTATTGCAATTTTTCATTACTGAAAAGTTATTTATTGCCATGTTACACTACGCACACAACAATTTGGAACGACACCCTTTCCAGGAGTGGGTGTTTTGATTAAAACCGAATGAAGTGTAAACTAAAAAATTCATCTTAAAGAGCTCTGTCAATTCCAAAATCCAACGTATTATTCAGCAACTGTTCTGAAAGTTTGAAAACAACTATTTGTTTTAGAATTTAGTATCTTAATTTGAATCATTTTCTTGTAATTATTGTATAACTAATTAAAAATAAACTAAAGATGTAAATCATGAATGCTCTGTTGTCATTTAATTTATTAATAAAAAAATTATAAGGCAATAGCAATAAAAAAATTATAAGGCAATAGCAATAAAAAAATTCTAAATTTAATAATGAAAAAATTCAGAAATTCTCTTAAGAAGAAGCGTGATAGACAGTCTATTTTTTTATGTGTATCTGGGCTAAGCAACACTAAGATATTTGCAATTATCAGAATAATTTCCATAAGATTTTGTTAATCACCATGCATTTGAGTTATTTTAACTATCATAAAACAATCAAAACTCATTTAAGCTTATTCATATAACTAAATAGCAATCTATTTCTTATATTCTATTTATGAGCAATCAATTATTTATATAGATTTTCATAAACGAAAATTGTAATCAATTTTAAACTCAAAGATCATTTTTTTGGATGTTGTGCAGTAAAAATGTTACAAGATTGATTCAAATTTAATTGAACATTTTTAGTTAATTATTTTAGTTATTTAGATTAAATTTTAGGCAAATATTTCAAAATACTGATTGTCCACTGAAAAATTGAAATGTTTTAAAAAATCATAACTCGTTCGTTTTTAATCTTCTTTTTTTTGCAGGTTATAGAGCATTATTTGGAAATTAAACTGTTTATTTGTAACATACAGCAATGATTAAAACTCATTAAATTTTTATATTTTAGTAAAAGAAGTATGGAATATAATATTATATGAATAAGTGAGCATTGAATATGTAATATAAGAATAGAAATTAAAGGTCAGACTGAAAACAGTTCGTTCGTCTCTCTCTCTCTCTCTCTATATATATATATACATTCATGTCCATAAATTAAGGATAATTCAGAATCACACAGAAATTGAACTATAAAATAAAAATTGAAGAAGAATATGCAAATTACAGGAAACCACCAGATGGCGCGGATAGTACGTCACAATGACGAGAGTGTAAGAAAGGGGTATATAAGGAATGGTGGCAAAGAAGTAAAATTGTTCACAAACGCTTCAAAAGCCTTTCAGTGCAATAACCGCACAGTTATGGCACAAAGGAAGCATTTGGATGATTTTTTACGTGGTAGAATTATCGGACGACTGGAATGTGGACGTACCCAGCTGGAAGTATCCGAGGAACTTGGAATCGCCCAGAGTGTCAACTCCAGGCTTTGGCAACGATTCCAAGATGATGGTAATGTGAGTAGATGTTATAGCACAGGTCGCCCCCGAGTTACAACGCCGAATAAGGACCGGTATTTAGCAGATACTGCCAAAATAAACAGACGGAGCACAGCATCAGACCTGTCTCGTCAGCTCTCTTCAGCTACGGTACGACAATTTCAAGGCAGACCGTGTACAGACGCTTAGGGCACATTGGTCTATATACTCGTAGGCCTGTGAGATGTGTTCCACTTACCGCAACTCACTGTCGCCTGCGATTAACCTGGAGTAGAGAGCATGCATTGTGGACATCGCAACAGTGGTCTGGTGTGGGTCCAGGTTTAGTTTGCAGTCTGATTCTCGTCGGACTTTCATATAGAGAGCGCCAGGTACCCGTTACCACCAAGAGAACACCATTGAACGACACCGTTACGGTGGTGCAGGATGGCTCGTTTGGGGAGGAATTATTCTTGGTTCAGAACTGACCTGCATGTTCAGAGTGTAACGATGACAGGCCACATCTATCGGGATGTCATTCTGGAACAACATGTACGTTTGTTTAGAGGCGCCGTGGGTGCTGAATTTCTGTTTGTGGATGACAACGCCTGTCCTCACC
This sequence comes from Caerostris darwini, assembly GCA_021605075.1. Lineage (NCBI taxonomy): Eukaryota > Metazoa > Arthropoda > Arachnida > Araneae > Araneidae > Caerostris > Caerostris darwini. The sequence goes on from BPLQ01002898.1 coordinate 119,375, forward strand.
GTTCAAACATTGTAGACGAATGCCTTCAATTGGAGAATATCACCCGTATGGATTGGCCAGCATACTCACCGGACTTGAATCCAATAGAGCATGTGTGGGATATGCTTGGCCGACGAATTGCAGCCCGTCAACCCCCTCCCACCTGTCAACCGAAACTTCGGAGGGCATTGCTTGATGAGTGGTGTAATATTCCCCAAGATCAGATTGATAATTTGATACTCAGCATGCCTAGGCGTTGTAAGGCCTGTATTGCATCGTCCGGGAGATATACTCCATATTAACCATCATACTAACCATGTTGTACTGCTTTTTGTAAATAGGGTTTTTTTGAAATTTGCTCCAGGGAGTAAAAATCGCAATTTTTAATAATTATGTCAAACATATAGCATCTTTTTTTGCTGTTTACATTTTGTTTAATAAATAGACTTTACAAATAAGTCAAATTTGTTTTGCTTCTGTCTCTTTATTTGCCTGAACTTCATTACCCTTAATTTATGGACATGAGTGTATATCTTTTTAAATCTATCTCGCATTACTTTGGGAATCAAGTTGATTCTACCATATAAATTGAAAGATAATTTTATAACTTAGGTTAATTCTTTGAGAAAACGAATACTTATTATTGAAACATAAATAATAATGAAATTTAAGTAAAAATTTAATGTGTGATTTAAAATGTCAATTACCAGACGCTAAAGAAACTCTTTACTTTACTAATTTTTAAAGTAAAGAGTACTTTTCATAACTTTCACTTAAGGGTTCATTTACTTTTAAGTAAAGAAAATCTAATAAGACGTTTTAATCATATTTTGTAAATTTTGCTTTACATTTTTTCACACCTCAAAAGTTCATATTTCATTATAATCATTATGCATATTTAGCATAAAATATTTTACCTATATAATTTTTAAAGGAACATGCAATTTATATTTCACATTTTTGTTATCAATCGGATTGTAACATCTAGATTTTTAACATCTCTAGATAAACTTAGTGTAGAAGATTTCACATATGAAGTTTGTATGCCAGATTTCAGGGCCAGTGTGTACTGCTAATTATACACCATCTTTAGAAAAGGTATAATTAAGCATACACCCATGTCATTTGAAGTGCAAATCAAGAGATATATGTACCCTTTTTTAATTAGTATAAGTTATGCTTGCAAAGTGATTTGAGATAATTGTTAGACAATGGTAGCCGGAAACCCACTACAGTCCCAATTACTTTTATGAAAAAGAGACATACTTGTGACGTCCAGTACATGCGTGTAGTAAAATATTTCATTGGATAGTACCAAAGATTTTTATATCGTTGGAAGGACCCCTTCTCTGTATTGTTATATAGAGGAACATTCTTGATTCAATTGTTTGTTTTTACTCAGTTGTAATTTATGACTCGTTCAACCTTCACGAACATCATAACCTACCTTTTAAACCTAAACCTCATAATCTCATAACCTTTATAAACTCCTACCTCAGAATAAAGCTAAAATATTATATTCTTAAAGAGCCGCATTTGCTTGGACAACACGTTCTGAGAACCTGAAACTAATTATGCATATATGGGATAACCTAGAAACAGGTACTGAGGAATTTATTCTGGCCATGAACTCCTGAATCTTTGAATTTCAACATTTTATTGGATGTTGAATTCCGTAATCATTACATCGTCGCAGTAGCAACGATGTCTTGATCATTTTTCGGAAGAGTGGAAGAGAGTTCTTTGTCTTTGATAAATCTTCGTAAGAGTTATTTTGGACAAATATAATCATCATCCTCAATAGCACGACAGCCCAGGATGGGCCAAGGCTTTCATTTGAGGAGATTTCCATGCATTCCTCTGGGTGACAATGGTCCTTCACTTTGTAACCTTTAGTACAGCAAAAATTTTTTCAACTTCGTCTATCCTCTTCTTCTTTGTCCCTGTGACTTTGCCAAAACGAGTCATTTTTACAGGGTTTAAATCATTCATTCTAAATACATGAGCAGAACCAGTTTAATCTATTGATCTTAATAAATCGTATAATGGACAAATATAATACTTGGGATTAACCTTACTAGATTGTACAGAATAGGTCACAGGCACAAATACCTAAAATTGTCTCACTTTTATTAAAATATGAGAATAAAACAATGCATATGAATTCGTCAATTGCTATCCGATAATCTCTATAAATTTATTATTGTTAATTAATATGTGTGTCATTAATACATATTAGTTGATTGCTTTAGTAATAATTTTACCTTGGTCTAATTTTCCGAATACTTTAATGTTAAAATGTTTTTAAAATTTTCTGTTTATATAATACTGAAAAAAAAAATTAAATAAAAAATTAATGTTGCCATAACATCTAATGAACAGAAAAAAAAGAAACGATTGTATTTTTATTTGTTAAAAAGCAATTACGTTAAGTAATTAATTCGAATGATAATTAAGTATGCTTGTAAATCTATTATAAAAGTTATGTCTTTTAATATCAATTTTAGACCTGAAATTTTCTTAAAGTGTTTCTGTTTATATGATGCTAAACAAAATAAATTAAATTATCATGACAGAGAAAAAGGGATGATTGTATTCTTTATTGATAAAAGGCAGTTAGGTAACTAATTAGAAGGAATTAAGTTGCCTTGTGAAAGTTAATTAAGTTAATAAGTTCTTTGAATGTGTTACCACGACCATTCTTAGGAAATAAGTTGGCTCTACTTAACGTCTCTATGCCTAAACTTGTGTAAATCAGTATTAAAAAGGGAACTCAAAGTAATTTTCCAAAATTTCTAAGTCTGTTGCATAAGTGAAGGGGAGAAAATAACAAAAATAGGGAAAAGTTCAGTATATTAAAGGGGCGGGAAGGGTAGTCTTTGGGGAAGAGAAGGGGGTTGAGAATATTTTCATCACTTCTCACTCTCCAGCTGTTCAGCTAATGGAAATCTAATTCAAAGGAAATTTGCTGATGGTTGAACTAATGTAATTGAAGTACTGAGATCAAGTAAATAGATTGGTAAAATCTCGACAATTATTTATACATTGTTCCTAATTTGGATTTAAAAGGTTTTTAAATGGGTTTAGGGGAGAAAGGATTCGATTAAGACAATTCTTTTTTATTGCACACGTGTGTCATTATTAAACAAGGATTGGATAGCATAGGTTTCAATAAATCCCGAAATATTGCTAAAGTTAATTACTTAAGACAATCAGTATTGATAGAAGTTGTTTTAATAAAAGTTACTTTTTAAAAAAAACATAAATATAAGTACCAATTTTAGATATAAATTAATGAAGAATGATGCACAGTATTTCAAAATTAAGACACTTATTTAAGTGTAATTTTTTTCTCTTTTTGTAATGATGGCACTCTCCGCTTCGAAAAGTATTTCTGTGATCTATATTTACATAAAATAGAAGTAGTATCAAGATTTTTTTTTTTTTTAGGTTTTATATTTTATTGATGCATTAAAGTTAATCAGATTTTAAGCTGTTATATTTTTAAAATTAACAAATAGATTAAGGATTCCATATCAATTAACTGATTTCTTTGAAGATACTACAAAAAAAAATCGTTGCTTAAGTTTTGTATACCATTATATTTTTAAATACATATTACAATCTAATTATTACTGTTATTTCAATGGGAAAGATATCTGAAATTTATTAGCGTTATTTATGTTAATTTTACTCCTGTCAACAAATTACTTATTTTCTTTATTAAAAGGAGTTTTCTTTTTAATTTCGTTAATGATGAATTATAAATTTAAAACTATTTAAAATAGTTTTTATTTCAAAGATAAAAAGGGAGTACAAATTCTCACTAATTAATATTAAAAGCAGTATAATCTGAAAAAGTATCAGTAATCGTTTTCTCGATTTATGTTTGGGAAATCAAAGCAAGAAAAATTCCTTTTAAATAATTTTAGGTGCCATTCACTGAAAAATTGCTTGTTGAAATACTTAATAAACTGTGAACAAAAATAAATATACAGTATAATTCAGTAAACATTATACATAAAGTCATTTACTAGTGAACTATCTTTTGGGATTACAATTTTGAGATTTCATAGTAATAGTCCGACTTACATGTTACTATCATATTTTCTGCCACAATGAATGGCCACTCAGTATCTTGCAGAATGTATCTATGCAAGATTAAATTCCGTACATGATAAAGTTTTCTTTTTATTCTCCTCTTGTGATTTGACAAATATTCTCGTAAAAGGAGGAAAATAGAACTTATTCATAATTATTATTAATCTCTGAAAGGTTCATACAGCAAAAAATGATTCAACATCTTGGGAAAGGGATATGATGTTTTTCAATCAGACACATAGCCATTAGATTGAGAAGAAGTAAAAGTAAATCGAAAATGGAATTCACAGTGGTTTTTTTATTGAACTACAATCAAGTCAGGACATTTTTTCCAAATGCTGAACATATTCATTCGCCAAGAGAATGACATATGTTGCAGATTAAGAATTACCAATTGTGATGTATCAATACATGTTGTTTTTGAAATTTAGAACACCATGAAGAATGTCATCTGGGATGCTCACACCCTTCTTCCTTCTATATATCTGTTAGAAATATTTTTTTAGCTAATGGATTTATCATTCTCTTGATTTGCATTTAACATAAGCTTTTAAGTTTGACTTGGAAAATCTTTTTAAAATCTAATTTTCCCTTTATGTAGAAGAATAATACACAATGCACTGTTGCTTCAGCAGCCTACATACTAAAAGATTAAGCTTAGAAGTTTAATTCCGAAAGAATAATTATTTCTGTTATATTGTGTTGTAGTTATAAACATGCGCAAAATGTCTGACACGAGGCTTAGTGGCAACACTCGCCGCTGGGTGGAGGGGTGGAGGTTCAATCCGGATTTGTTGTAGACACTGTTTCAAAAACGAGGAAAATGATGCCATTTGTGATGTTCAACATCTTGCCTCGTTCGTCGGACTACATTTTCGGAATTTTTTCAGGATTTTCTCACTTACGATACGCGGTTTTGTTTTTGTTTGTCGCTCTACAGTAATTTTGTGCACAATTTAGGCTAAATAAACCAGGACCAACCACTAACAAACATCCATGCCACCACCGTACGATAAGTGGGTAGTTCTTCCCTAAAAGTTCTCCCGTAAGGTACTGGCCTCCTTCTTCATCGTCACGGAGCCAAGTCAGACTTCTACCTACTGGTGCGCCAATACAACAGAAGCTGCCATCCCTACCCTCCTTCCATGAGGCCATACGGTTTCTTGGATTTGATCTAGATAATGCTGTCTATCAAGTGGGATAAGGAAAAAAAATGTAAAATAAACTTACTTTATTGTGAAACAAGTTTTAAATGGATCTGAAAATTATTTAACCCCAGTCGAAAATTTAAAATGGAATGAGAATTGAATAGATTTTTTAAGATTCTCGTTTAAATGTTCCGCTTTCATTTCAGAATTCTTCATCAAATTTTAATGATGCAACGAAAAATTAAAATATGTTCAAATATCGATAAATTGTTTTTGTAAAATTTGCTTTTTTCTGCTATTACATTGGTATGAAAAGTAATTATCCCATTTTATTGGTATTATCAACTTACTCTTTGTCAATTTAAAAAAAAAATTAAATCATACATATAAACATGAGAATACATATAAACATTGAAATCATACTACATTTTCCCTTTATGTAGAAGAAAATACACAATGCACTGTCGCACCAGCAGCCTACATTCTAAGAGTTTAAATATAAAAGTTAAATTCCGAAACAATAATTATTTCCATTACATTGTGTTGTAGTTATAAGCATGTGTAAAATAAACTAACTTTATTATAAAATATATTTTTAATCTATCAGAAAACTATTTAATCCCAGACGAAAATTTAACGTAAAATAATGTTTTTATATACCCGTATAAATGTTCCGCTTTTATTTCAAAATTTATCAACAGATTTTAATGAAATTAAACAGCTTTCAAACATCGATAATTTTATTTCAGTAAATTTTGCTTTTTTTCCTCATTGCATTGGCATTAAAAGCAATTATCTCATTTTATAGTATGATCGATTTTCTTTTTGTCAATTTGTTTTTAAAAAATGCAATCATACACAAAAATACTTCTACTTTCTTTAATATTTTTACTGAATTAATTGATATGATATTAAAAAAATGTTTTCGTGTAATTTAAAAATTGAATCCCCAATTATTGAAGAGCAGAACCCTACAGAACGTTTGTGTTTTTAAATACTTTTCCTTTGTACGGTTGATAAGAGTGTGAGTGAAATGGAATCTAATTTTCAATTTCTTAAAAAAAGAAATCAATCTAGGATAATATAAAAAAGCTTAACAATAAAATATATGTTTACCTATACAAATTTTCCAGGAGGTGTAACGCGTTTTTGTATTAAACATTCCAGAAATTTTAATGGAACTTTAAATTTATTTCCATTGTCCTTTATATTTACCTATTCAGTGCGAAAATCTGAAGTGCTGAATCGTTAATAAATTAATTTCCTTAAAGTGTTGAATCATAAAGAATTTAATTTCCTTAACATTGATTAAACTGGGATTCGTTTTGAATTGATTAGTTTTCAAGTGGAAAGGGAAACGTAAGCAATTTAATCAAATAATTGATTTTTTATTATAATATCCAACATTATTTTTTTTTTTATTTTACATGATTCTGATTGTAAATTGAAAGTTCTTTCAATTATTGGGAGGTTGAATAGAAACTGAATTAATACATCTCCTAATATTGGAATCAGAATAAATATTTTTATTGAACACAGCAAAAGAGAAATTAATTTATCAATAAAGTACTAAATTATATCTTTACTCAAATATGAAATGATTAAATATTTCAGGTGGAAAAACATTTAAATACGAGAATTATTTAAAATAATTTATTCTGCTTTTAAAATCCTATAGAAGTGTTAAGCAGTTTGAATTTAATTAAATCTTTAAATTTTCTTTGTTGAAGATATTCTTCCACGTTCCTTCTCATCTTCTTTGTTAAAAAGTCTTGAATTCCAAAATTGAAAAAAAAAATAATCTGAAGGTAAATAAATTTATACAAATTGAAAATAAAAAGGCCAAATATCAGTTATATAATTTTTAGTAACAATGAAAAATTACTGAATTTTACCAGAATCTGTACGAAACTAAATTGCCAATTATAAAAAATTTTTTTTTTTTAATTATAAAAAAACTAATATTGTTTCATGATTTTGTTTGTGGAATAAGAAAATAAATAATAATGAAAAATAATAAATATATTATTATCTATATATGTATATTATATTATAATATTATTTAAATAATAAATAAATAATAAATGAATAGATAATAAAAAATAAAAATAAATAATATAAATAAATGTTTAGAGGGGCAAAAAATATAATTCTTGTTGCTTAGATTTCTTTGATTTTAGACTCATTAGTTTAGACTTTTTATTTTTTAAATAGACCTTTAGTTCTAACCACATATTTCATGTATTTCTTTTTAATGTTTTAGTGCGCTAACAAAGTAAATTGCATAATACGTATGTTTAACGAGCTTTGACGGAACGGTTCCTATCAAAGGAATCGTCTATAAATATATCTTAAATTAAAATTTTTCTTCAATGGAGCTTCGGCACATTGTATATTGAATGCATATAGAAGATAAATGGGACAATTTTGAACATGAGGTTAATAGAGCGGCAGGTATACAACTGGTTGACCATTCTACTCTGTTTCATCATTGTACTACCTTTAGTTAGCTCCACGTATACGAGGCATACGTGGAGCTTACTAAGAACTAACTAAGAGTTAACTAACTAACTAGCTAATACGTGTAGCTAATCCCCATTTTAGCATACTATATATCTCTAAACGGGTCCAGGTTAATATATTATTTACATCTTCTCTAGCCCAATAAGGAAAGGACTTTGAGGCTTAGGAATTATTCATGCCATCATCAGCATGGAAAAAGATTGTAATATGCAGGTTAGGCAATCAGATTATAACTGGGTGTGGTTGGTTTGAGATACATGTTGGAGAACTCAGTTGGAGAACACACGTTGGAGAACTCAGAGCTTCATTTATACACTCACAAACATCACACACATAGAATTAGAAGAATGGAATATTTAACAAGTTTAAAGACAGATAATTATAGATTCGAGGAAGGAAAAATCCGGAACTTGTCTATGTGCACCGTGCGCGAAATATACTTTCTTTGCGTTTGAGAGTCTGTAGGCCAAATAATAAGATGGGTTGCGCTAAATACATATTCTCACCGGGTGAGAGTCTCGAGTCTAGTAACCATTTTTTCTGAACGCCACAAGGTGACGCTGTTTCCAGTGTTAGAAAGAACCATGGTTACAAGATTTATTTTATGACTTCTTACACAAAATTCAATGATCGCAGTCTTGAATTAAAACTATTTCACAATTATTATTATATAAATCAGTTCCATTAAATCTTTTGTATCTGAAAACTGCCCTAAACCTGAAAATTCTAGTTAAATCTAGTTGATTGTCAAACATAAAATCAACAAAACACAAGGTAGTAATAAACATTTTAAATATTCTAAATTTCCTTTAAATTATTATTGATTTGACATAAATAAATAAATAATCCTAAAAATTCTTAAGAAGAAAGTATGCCACCAAATGTAGGAAATAAATTTATTATACACGTTGCTAAATAACAAAAGAAACTGCTGTACTTTTGAAAATTTGCATTTTGTATCGTATTAAAATTCCTTTATGTTTCATTTTTATAAACATTACATTCACATTTTTAATACTTCCAAAAATGCTTGCTCTTTCTCCAAATGAATGAATTGTTTCCTTATTTGTGTATTTAAATTTCGAGCAGAGTTTCGAAAAAAGAATTTTTCAGTTTAAAACATCTCTTTTGTTGTAGAAAATAATGCACCACTGGAGAAAGTGTTGAAGCGTGGGAGTAATTGTCTTTAAAAGAGGTATGTAGCGAAGAGTGTCTTTTAATTTTGAGTTGCGAAAAGTAAGTTTGCGTATAAACATAGAACAATAAAAGAACAACAATTCACAGATTAAATATTCGCTTCCAAAGTGTATTTTTAAGGCTTTTGAATTCTCAAACATTCATTGCTACCTAAGTAAAAATATTCAGAGCTAATTAAATACAAGAACTTTCAAAAGTGACTGAGCAATTTTCTTTTATTTGCCCACCGCTTTATCTACATTTACGCTCTTCGTATGTGCCCCCTTCCCCAGGGGAGCGGGTCGAGTTACTTCTCGATTATCTACATTTACGATTGAACGGGTGACGAAATTTTCCAACTATTTTTGGAAACCTGACATTTTAAACCATTGTCTGTTGTTTTATAACCATCTTCTTCCAGTTGTTCTTGGGATGGAATTTTCCATCTACTCCTTTTTTCAGAAATTTTCTAGATAAATTAGAATGTAAGTTTTGAAATAAAGATAAATGTTTATATTTAAAGCAAAGTGTTTATTTTATCCCATTGCTTTTAAGTTTCATTTAAATATAATGTTAACGTGATCTACTATCCTTAATTACAATCAATGTATGTTTAAAAACAATTAGAAAGGCATTGAAAACGGATTAAAAATAATATCATCCTTTTAACTTTATTTAAAATATAAAAGTGTTTTTTCTCTATTTATTAAATTTATTTCCTTAGCCGTATCTTTTCAACTCCTAGATTGAGACTTATTAATAAATCACGCCTAAGGAAATAAATTTAAAAAAATAATAATTTGAGATTTAATAGTACAAAAATTTTAACGCTGAATTATTTCAGAAGTTAAGCAAATCTCTGTATAAGATCAGATAACTAAGAAATAATTATTGATGTTAATTACTATGGTATGAATCTAATTTTTCTCAAATAAAAAAAAAAAAAAAAAGCTTTAATGCCTCGTGAGTCGAACTACCTGGTGGGAAATTATTTTCTTCTATACGATACATAAATAATTTAAAATATCCTCCCGGAAGGCACAGCTCAAATAACTTTTATAGACTTTACCTACTGTTACTCCATTACAGGAAAAAAAACTTTTATTTTTATTTATTACTAAAAAAATTGCAATACTGAAAAAACTTGAATATTTTTCTTTCTGCTTTAAATGTGATGTTAATATTTCAATCTGAAATTTTTATAAACTCAAATTGAAATTTGGTACTTATTTTCAAATATTGAATTTTAAAACCTTAAATAAGAAATAATACACCAAATAATTCTTTCAAATATTTATTTAATTTTTATTCCATTTATATTTATATATTTCTTATATTTCATTATTAGAATTCTCAGATATTTTATAAATGAACGTTTCATTTATAACAACAGCAATGCAAACATTTGTTAAGTCCCAAACGTCATTTCTAAATCAAGCTGGATTCCGTTTTACTTAAATTGCCGTCTTTAGTAGATGCTCTACTCTGTATCTATGCTGTCAAATTTTATCCCCATTGACTTCAAAGATCTATGAATGCGACGACTGCTTTGAATGTAAAATTAGGAATATTCCTGTCAAGTTGCTTTGAAAGGAGAACAGCACTATTTCAATATCATCTGGCCAATTAAATATTCTGTTTGCTTAAACTACTTTTTATCTACATTTACGATTGAAAGAGTGATGGAAATTTTCCAACTATTTCTGGAAACCTAGTTATTTCAAAACCATCACCAATTGAAATAATCTTACATTTGTTTCTTGGATTGGAATTTTCCATCTATTTTTTTTTCTCAAATTTTTTTTTAAACGAATTTTTATTTAAAAAAAAAAAAAAAAGGAAATGTAAGTATTGATATAAAGATAAATGTTTATATTTAAGGCAATATGTGTATTTTATCACTTTGCTTCTAAGTTTTCTTTCATTGCAATGATAATGTGATCTATTATCATTGGTTAAAATCAATGTATGTTTAAAATAAATTAGAAAATCATTGTGGTATCATTGAAATCATCATCATCATTGAGACAATATTAAAAATGGCTTTTTCCGTACTATTTTAAAGTAATGAGGCATAAAATATACATAAATATACTAATGAATTATGTGAAACCTTTTCATAGAACTATTAACTAAGAAATGATAATTAATGTCAATTATTAATATTTGAAATTTTATTCTTTTCTGAATATAAAATTTCTAGATTTCTAGTCCTAACAGCAATGCAAACTTATTAACATACGAACTTCATTTCTAAATCACGCTGGATTCCTCTTTACTTGCCGTCTTTAGTAGATGTTCTGCTCTGTATCTGTGCTGCCAAATTTTATCCCCGTTGATTTCAAAGATCCCTGGACGACACCTCTGCTTTGAATGTAAAATTAGGAATATTCCTGTCAAGTTGTTCTGAAAGGAGAACTGCACTATTTGAATATCATCTGGTCAATTAAATGTTCTGTTTGCTTAAGCACAATTCTAGATCCCCCCCCCGCGGTGCTCTTCAAACGGGTTGTAGGGGTGAGTTAGTCATGAATATTTGTCATGAGGAGAATGTGAGGGACATACGACATTCGCGGTTCAGTTCAAAGAAATGATTCACAGATTTATGCAATTCGTAGTGGAAGTGGAAAAAAAAAGAGTGACAAAAACTTGCCGGATTCGTTTCATTGAGAGTTTTGTAGGGAGTATTTGACATAGGAGATATAAAATAAAAAAAATTCTCAATTTATATTTGCACTATCTTTTTTTTTTTGAAAAAAATTATTCATATATTTGCCATGAAATGAGGCACGGGGTCTTATGAATAAGCTGAAAAAAATGTAAGGCTATATTTGCATATGTAGGATTTTTTTTTTTTTTAATTTCAATACATCCTTTAGTGTGTTCACAGGGTTTCTGAGTTTTTCGAAGGACTCATATTTCGGAATACTGGTTATGTTTGTGGTTATATTTTTTAAAATCTTTTTTATGCTATTAAAATAATGTCCTTGATATGATTCTATGTATTTATTCTGATATTCGTATTTCTATGTTTTCTATCCTTTATTATTGTTACAATAGGAAACCCATTTGTTTCAAATCTTAACCCATTTCTCTTCATTCCCTGTCAGTATACAATTTTTGGACTTATTTTCATAAAAATGGGGAAATTGGCCATGGTTCAGTTGTAATGTCATAAAAAAATAACTAGGCATTAGAAAAAATATTTTAATCCTTGTTTTTAAAATATATCGAGAGGATATAAGAAAATTTTCACTACTGCATTTGAGAAGATGTAGATTCAGTTATTTAATTATTTATTTCTTAGCCTAACACAAAATTCCCAGTTCTGTTGACTCAAATATTACTATCAGATGCAAATATAAATATCCTAAGACGCCATTGGCAAGTATTTTTTTCTTTGTTTATCTTACTGGAATATGCCACATGTCTCATTTTAAAATAAGTACCTTAAAACATCCCTTTTCCTCAAGTCTCTTTCAATGTGCATACTTTTGCGAATGGATACGTATATAAAAAATGATCTGATTAATATATTTTTTTGGTAATTTAAAAATTCTAAAACTCTTTAGCGTCATAAATTAAATGAAACATATATAGTACAGATTTTTTTAATGTATGTGTGATTCACCATCATATTACAAATCCTTCCAGGCACATTCAATGATATATACGAAAGAGTTATATTGATTTCGTATATCGATTATTCAGATGTTGGAAATTTGTTTTTCGAACTTAGGCTTTGCTGTTGAACATCGAAATCGGTTTTTTTCTTCAGCACAGCGGTTATACTGATTTTGAAAATCAGTATTTCGATGCTGAACATAGAAACCGTGTTAACGTGATTTTACTGAATATCGATACCTTACATAGGAATTTCGTGAACTGAAGATTAATTAAATCGTATATGTGATTTTAGCCTTTAATTTTTTTTATATACATCGATTTATCGACCAGACCGAATATAGATACCAGAAATGTCGATTGCCTTTTTAAAAAAATCAAAAACTAAGAACATGTACCTAAAATATTAATTAATTCCACTACAATATTAAATAATTTCATTCCGCCAATGTTTTTATTAATGCTTAAATTCCATTGTCTTAATTTACAGGAGCAAAAGAGCAATATAATACAGAAAAACATTGATGTTATAACGAGTAATGAAATTTAGCATGAGAAAGAAATCTCAGCGAGGTAGAAAAATACACACAAACGGCGACGACAGAAGCTAACAGTAAAAGTTTTAGAAACATTTCTGCATTCTGGGAATTAACGTTCAACAAAGCCCTACACATAATCCTAGCACTTAAATGTGTTTTCTGCCTAAGTGGCGTCCCTACCTAGTTTTTAAATGTGTTTCCCACCTATTTAAAATCTCCCCGGCATTCATTTAAATTATGGGAAGTTCGACAGCTTGCCATAGTATATTTTCACATATGCTCTTAAGCTTCAGTTCCATTAGGCATAGGAGAAAAGAAACGGGGATAATATTTTAAATACTTCCCTTCCCTTGAATTGGCACGCCTTGCAATTTTCGAATTACCCATAATACCCTCACGACCCCTCTTTCCATTTTCCATTCATCAAAATCGTTTGAAATAAGAGGATTATAGCTTTTACTTTTTTTAAAGGACAACCGATTCCTTGCTGTCCCTCTCCACAATGGTTGAATTCACACTATGCATCCCATTTTCATGCTACTCAGCATTCATATCAATATAGACTTGCTGATGTTAATATCCACATTAGTGTAACTTAATTGAAGCAAACATGTCCTTCTACAAACTACAAATTGTTTTTCGTGCAGGAAAGAGGAAATACATGGTGGACTTTTTACCATCAATATAATGTGATTAAAGTGCCACTTTTTATTCTAAAAGGGATAGAAAATTTTAATGGGTTATTTACGAAAACAGCGCGTTCAGTAATATGGGACTTAACAACAGTTTAGGCTTCATGCCATTCTTCTCTGGTGGTGCTTATTTTATTTTAATTGTCAAAAAGCTGATAAGTGCAGAATTGTATAACGTCCAGCCCTGAGGCATACGAAAACAAAAAGCTGATAAAAGAAAAACAAAGCTGCTTTGCATTGGGGATATAAGCTAAATTTATTTTAGTATTGTGATTGTTTTCACATACCATGCTTTAGTAGCAATATAAATATAAATGTTGATAATTATGGATTCTTTTTACAGTTTAAATCTAACTCCAAAATTATTCGATTTCAAAGCAGTTTCACAACAAAAATATATTATTCTCAAAAGACTTAAGAAATTGTTTTATCAGTGTTATATTCATAGTCTGTGAGACTAAGCTTTAGTTGTCAATACACATAATTGGAATTCCCAACGATAATTAATACACACTATGCATTCGATTTTCATGCTACTCGCAGTCATATCAATATATATTTCAGGATATTAACATCCAAGTTAGTATAATTTAATTGGTATAAACATGTCCTTTTACAACGTAGATGTTTTTCGTGCAGGGAAGAGGAAATATGAGGTGGACTTTTTACCATCAATTCAAATCTGATTAAAGTGCCACTTTTTATTCCAAAAGGGATAGAAAATTTTAATGTGTTATTTACGAAAACAGCGCGTTCAGTAATAAGGAATTTACGGTTTCATGTCATTCCTCTCTGATGACGTTATTTTAATTTAATTGTCAAAAAGCTGATAAAAGGAAAACAATGTTACTTCACTTTGAGGATATAAGCCAAGTGCATTTTACTATTGTGATTATTTTCTCACAAGATAAATATGAAAGTAGATAATTATGAATTATTTTTACAGTTTATATCTTTCTCTAAATTTATTCGATTTCAAAACAGTTTCAGAGCAAATATATATGTTATTTTCAAAAGACTTAAAAAATGGTTTTATCAGTGCTATATTCATATTCTGTGAGATTACGCTTTAGTTGTTAATACACATAATTGGAATTCCCAAGTATAATTAATACACATTATGCATTCGATTTTCATGCTATTCGCAGTCAAATCAATATAGACTTCGTGATGTTAATATCCACATTAGTGTAACTTAATTGAAGCAACCATGTCCTTTTACAAACTAGATGTTTTTCGTGCAGTAAAGAGGAAATACATGGTGGACTTTTTACCATCAATTCTAATCTGATAAAAGTGTCCTTTTTTTATTCCAAAAGGAATAGAAAATTTTAATGTGTTATTTACGAAAACAGCGCGTTCAGTAATAACGGAATTAACAACATGACATTCCTTTCTGATGGGGCTCATTTTGCTTTAATTGTCAAAAATCTTATAAAAGGAAAACAAACCTACTTTACATTGGGGATATAAGATAAATTTATTTTACTATTGTGATTATTTTATCATACCATGCTTTAGCAGCAATGTAAATAATAAAAGTAGATAATTATGAATTCTTTTTACAGTTTATATCTTTTCTAAACTATTTGATTTCAAAATAGTTTCAAAACAAAAATATATTATTCTCAAAAGACTTAAAAACTTTTTATCAGTGTTATATTCTCAGTTTGTGAGACTAAGCTTTAGTCGTAAATATGCATAATTGGAATTACCGAAAAAAAATAATTATGGTAATGAATTGAAAAACGAAATTGTTTATTCTGGTATATTTTGAAATGAAACATTGCACATGTTTCAGCTTTATCATGTAAGAATTTTAAATTAATTTGTGGATTACTTATTTAAATGCAATAATTTTCGATAAAACTGCACCGAAATTAAATATTTAATTTACATTCATCTTTAAAAAAACTCATAAATTCAATTTTGCAATGGAAATTTATCATCAATGTTTGTGAGATATTAAGCCATTATAAGCTTCTAATAAAAAAAGACGTCATATTAAGCCTCTATTTAAATAATATGCATTTCTGATTTTTAGTGTTATTTATTTAATATCATGTTAATTATAAAATAGGATTCAACTCTTTAAAAATTATTGATATTCCCTAAAGAATTTAATCTCTGAAAGCTATTTTGAGAATTGTGCCTTTTTTAATTTTGCATATTTTATTTGTTGTCATTCAAATTTTAATGGCCTTGTTGAAATTCAAATAATAATTTATCAGTAATACTAATAATGAATATGTTTTACTATTACTATACTTTACTAATATTTATCCTTCATATATTTATACTGTGGAATGATTATTCATAAAATTAATTATATTTTGTATAAAATTATTCTGTTTTCTCAGTTTTTTTCCAGGATTATTTTATTACCATTATTACATCCATTTTTTTAGTTTCATTTCTAAGTTATTCATTTACATTCAGGAATTAATTAGATAAATTTTATTTTTTTTAACAAAAGATACTGCTTAAATAAATACTAAACTATAATACTCTACAACTATATGACTTAAATTTTACCTTTTTTTTAACAAAATAATTTAAATTGGCACCCCTTGCAATTTCGAATTACATTTAATTTTCTTACTACCCCTCTTTCCATTTGTCATTTATCAAAATCGTTTAAAATAATACTATTTAATAATAATGTTTTGTTAATTTTATTGAGTAAATGTTACATTGAATACTAAAGTAAATAAAGAATACAATTTTTGAAAGAAAAAAAAATGATCAGGACTAAAGTCCCATTAAAAGCTACGAAATAATAGTTATTAAATATTGTACATTTGAAAATAAAAAATAAAATAATCCATAAGAATTTTACAAATTGATAAAAAAGAAGTCCTTAAAGAAAAAAAGGCTCAAGTCATTGGAAAAACCAATTGATAACAATTCCTGTCTCTTCTACACTGTTGTGGAAATCTTGTAAAAGCCAATTTTTTTAAACTAAAAAAATAATATTGGTTTTTATATTGTTATCTTAAAATGTGCAAACATATTGGTAATTTTTTAACATCGTGTTGTTGAAACTTGCTTTTTGAAGTAAAATCCTATAGTTAATAAATTAATGATAGTGATAATTTGTTTTAAATCTAAATCTGAATTAAAAAGGAAATATTGGACATCTGAATTTTATTATAATTTTTTAATTGATATACAATAATTTTTTGATAATTGATACAGATAAAACTATTCATATTTTTATTTTACATTACTTTGGTAATTAAAAAGGGATGCTTAATGAAAAATTTATAAAAAAAATATATTTTATATTTTTTATGTTTAAAAATTTATTGAAATTTCTTGTTACATTTTTAAATTTTAATTTAAAAATTTAAATTTTTTTTAAATTATGGAAAATCATTCGCTAGGTAAAATTTGGGTGTAAATATTCTTTTCTGTAACAAGAGCATTATCAAGATCTTTTTATATAAAAACGAAACAAAAGCATAATTTTCAAAAATTTATTTTTCAGTACCATTAGTAAGTTGGCAAATAATTATTTTATTCCCTCTTTGCTCACGAGTTTCGTTTGGTAACGAGCTTCATAAAATAATTCTGGCATTGATACTCTGTTGAAAGTGAAGTACTCAGTAAGTTCAAAAAGCAAATAGCAGTTTAAGCAAATAGTTACTTTTACTGACTTTTTAGAATCGTATTAATATGTGAACTCAAGTCTGTTAGTTAGCAACACAGTCGGAATCTTTATTGAAAAGGTATTGTTTGCTATGTTCTAAATTAGAAATAAATCAGAATTATCATTTTCCATTTCTATGGAGGACTTGATAAAATGGAGATGTTGGACTTTAACTTTAAATCATTTAAGTAGCAAATGCAGTAAAGAGAAAAATAAATGTTGCCAAAAAGTGTTAAGTGTAAAGGACGCAAAATTGAAAGATATTGTTAAATGCTATGGTCTCCAAATAAAAGCACGTATACACTAAGTGGACTGTAAAACTCATCTCCTTTATTGAAAAACCAAAGGCATTCTATAGATATCACACTTCTTGCTCGTTAAAGCAAGCTCGCGTCCACGCCGACGAAGAAGTTATAATTTCTCTGACGCCAGTTTACATTTACTTTTTTTTTTACAATAAATTATGCACGTGGAGCTATTTATATTCATGAGGCAACAAGTACGAAAACTAAACGTAAAGCTAACTCATGGTCCACCGGTAACGAGTGTAGTTAATGGGCAAGAGAGTTTATGATGTAGTCCGCTGGTGGTGTCGTTTTAGTCAATGCCTTCAGAAACGAGAAGACACGATGACGATTGTTTATAGATAGCCAGAAATGGTGGAAGTTTTCCAAATTGTTCCTTTATGACCAGCAAATTATACTTTTAATTGTCAACTCAGAAGGCAATGCAATCTCTTCATCATTGGAGGAGCAATTGTGGTGTTTATCAGTGGAACATGGGATCCATAGGTATTTAACAACAACAATAAAATTTTTGACAACAGCAGAGTTTAGACTGTGAACTTACTTTATTCAATGTTAACGAATAATAACAAACTTAGTTATTTCGAAGAGAAAAAAAATCATATTTTTTCAATTACTTTTAATAAAATCAAATATTTACTAGAGAGCATTGAAATGAGCTTTAATTATCATCAAAAGACATCTGACGTTATTGTGCAAATGAATATTAATAATTTAATATAATATAATTTAATTATTCAGATTTTTGAACTCTTGCAAAACTGAAGATAATGCACTCAAAATTGAATTAGAGGGCAAGAGATAGCATGCTTGTTTTACTGTTTAACATTCCAACACAGTTAAATTTTCTCATTCAAGAACAACGATAATATTTGTGCAACAAATTTTTAATAATAAAATTTGAAATGTTCTTTAAATTAATGCTCCTAGAGTGAAATGCATATTCTCACAGAATAAAATAAATATTTGCATTTACATCTTTTAAAACTTAATTTGCACTTCTTTATTATTACATCATTATTATATTTACTTTTTTCGCTTTTAAAGTTATTATTCTAGGAAAAGATTTATAACCCCCATCCCCCTGCCCCTGTTTGGAACTTGAGGAACGGACCTACATCCGAGCTCGATTGTCCTCCTCCCCGCACCACCGACCTACCTGCAAACCAGCCAACTAGAGCACCATCAGAAATGTTAAGTAATCCGGCAACGCTCTTAATGGACTTGAAAGGCCATAATCCTCTATTCCCAAACGTTTTAAAGGAGCGGGGATGCTCCCCCTCCAATTTAAATTGTGTTCTAATGCGAACTGGAGGGGGATTTGTTAAATCAATGAAAGGTAAGTGTGCAAACATTGTTCTGACATTTTATTTTCCTCTCAGTAAACAGAACGGACG
>BPLQ01002900.1:0-112959 GCA_021605075.1 Caerostris darwini
ATTGCTTCACCTTTACTGAAATGCATTTTTTAAATTTAAAAGAGAAGTATTTAAAAAGAAATTTAAAGTAAATATAAAACATTTTCAAAAGTTTATTTAAATATAACTTAAGTAATATCAAACATACAGTAGCCTCATCCCTTTAGTATATAGCACTTAGGAGAAAAAAAAAAAGTCACCCAACTTAAGAGGGCTTCCACCAGATGCTTCTGCCCGAATCCAAAGTGAAGCTGTACATTGCTTGCTTAGTTGCCCAACCACATTGAATTGTTATCTCGCCCAATTTGGGGCATTAAAGTGTGCAAAAATCAAAGCAGTAGAAAGACAAACCTCAAACAAACTACTAGATGAAAATATCACACTATAGAATGTCAGCCAAATCTCCAGAAGTCATTCCTGGGTCAGGTTTAAGATTATTAATCGATGCCTCAACGCGTAGATTCTCGTTTTCTGAAACGGTGCCTACAACATAGCCCCTGACAGATAGAACCTCAGCTCTAATGTTCACCAGCGGCGTACATTGCCACTGAGACATGAATCGGACTATTAAGAACTATTAATTAAGTATTTATTTTAATTTTTATTTACTCATTAAAGTATCTTAAAAGCCCTTAAAGCAACTTTTAGTATTTTTTTCTAAGCCCAAAGACTTTCGGGATTAAAAACATTTCATTAAGGCCTTAATTTTTATTCAATATTTTATCCAAATTCGATCGGAAAAAAAACTGAAAAAACTCTTGAATTTAAAGTGCGAAAACACATTTTCTCAAGTAAATTTTTGATTTAAATCATTGAACCCCACACGAAAGCAAAAGGAAGAAAAATCGCAAAGATTAGGTAATCCTTTAAGAATGAAATGAATGACCCAAGTGTCCGATTAAATTACCCTGAAGCACTTATTTCTCTTTATTGCTGTCGCTTTTGACCTACAGTGCTATTTGCGTAAAGAACACTCATCCTCTAATAACATAATATTAAATTTCTAAGCTTATTTCTAAGCTCATTCCTACTTACTTCTAATTAGGTTATAAATAAAACTAAATGGTATAAACAACGCGGGCTTTATGTGAGTTTTGTTGTAAAACCTTTTTATCTTCAGTTTGTGGAATGAATTTGTGAGAAGAAGAACTTAAGCAATCTTATTGAAAGCTGGCAGAAAGAGGCTATATTATAGATAGAACGAAATGATTTAAATTTAAATAAGTTTGTTTGTTAATTTTTACTTGAATAATTTTTTAATTTAAAAACAGTTATATAAAAGAAATTTAAAATATTATAAAACATTTTCACAAGTATATGTAAATTTATCTTATGATATTAAACAATACAGTATTCTCTATACTATATACTATATCCTCTATGAGACACGAATCGGACTATTAAGAACTATTAATTAAGTATTTATTTTTATTTTTATTTCCTCATTAATATATTTCAAAAGCCCTTAAAGCAACTTTAAATATATTTTTTCTTAACCCAGCGACTTTCGAGATTAAAAATATTTCATTAAAGCACTAATTTTTATTCAATATTTTATCCAAATTCGATCGAAAAAATAAATAAATAAAAAACCCTCGAGTTTAAAGTGCGAAAACACACTTTCTTCTGAAGTAAATTTTTGATTTAAATCATTCGGCCTCACACGAAAGCAAAAGGAAGAAAAATCGCAAAGATTAGGTAATCCTTTAAGAATGAAATGAATGACCCAAGTGTCCGATTAAATTACCCTGAAGCACTTATTTCTCTTTATTGCTGTCGCTTTTGACCTACAGTGCTATTTGCGTAAAGAACACTCATCCTCTAATAACATAATATTAAATTTCTAAGCTTATTTTTAAACTCATTCCTACTTACTTCTAATTAGGCTATAAATAAAACTAACTGGTATTAACATCGTGGCCTTTATGTGAGTTTTGTTGTAAAACCGTTTTATCTTCAGTTTGCGGAATTAATTTGTGAGAAGAAAAATTTAAGCAATCTTATTGAAAACTGGTAAAAGAAGGCTATATATATAATTGGAATGAAATGATTTAAATTTAAATAAATTTGTTTGTTAATTTTTACTTATATGATTTTTAATTTAAAAATAATTATTTAAAAGAAATTGAAAGTCATATAAAACATTTTCAAAAGTACATTTAAATATATCTTCTGATATTAAATAATGCAGTAGTTCTATCCCTCAGTATAATCGGATTTCCGCGATGATTTTTCAATTCCTTCTATTAGCTCACACTCTCCCTATATATATCTTGTTCAAATTTGCAATCGTTAATAATATACTTTTTTTTTCATCCACTCAAGTTCAAATACATTTTTTTTTAAAATTACTAGTGGATGACACTTGATGTTAATACATTTTTTTTTCAAATATTAATTTAGTAATTAAATTTAATTAATTAATTTTATATTTTTTTAGATTTAAGTTGCATATATTTACCAATAGATGACGCCAAATAAACTTAAAAAAATGAATGAAAATTATTTATAAAGGACTTTCTGCAATGTGAAAAAAAAGTAGAATTGACTTAATTTTTTTTTATATTACTTGTTTTATGTAAAAAAATTACACAACATTTAAATTGGATCCCACCAGATTCTGAAACATCACATCTTAAAATGTCCTCCAATCAAATGTCTTACCTTCTGCTGCTGAGATTTACGATGCTATATGACATGTGATTTTAATTTCTGATAGAAATCGACCTATCAATTGTTGTCCTTTATATCATTTTTTTTTATTTGTTTACAGGCATGCACGATAGTGATTATTGCAGTTGAATAAACAGATTTGGATTTAAAACATTATTTAAAGCATTTTTTGTTATTATTAATATATTTGTCAGTTATTATTACATTAATATTACATTTAAAAATAATAATAATAAAAAAATGCTGCAATGAAGATTTCGAAAGAATTTTAAATTAATAATCTTATACATAAGTTTTTAATCAAGGAAGAAAAAAAATAAGGAAAGAAAAAAATTGCAATTTAGAGCTTTATTTAACACTATGAAAGATACAAAAAACTTATTATTTAACTAAATTGAATTGTTCTTATTAAAAATTCTACAGAAAATCATTGAAATTAATACTAATGTCGTTCATCCTGTTTTAACTCATTTTATTATATTTTTTTTCTTTCATTAAAGTAGAGTGAACGGCGTATAATACTAATAGCTTGATGAAATAGTATGAAAATTCTTTACAGAAATATTTAGATTAGATGTAATGATTATTAATTTAAAACAGACATACTATGATTATAATTGATTACTAATTTATGATTTTTATGCAGAAAACGAAATTATAAACAACATTCATTTTCAGAACAGTACATAGATCAGATAATCTATTAAAAGATCTAATAGATGATCGACGATCTAATAAATGTTTATAAAATAAAATAATTTAATGAAGGATCTAATAGATGATCTAATAAAATCAATTTTAGATCATTTAAATCTGCTCTGTTTTTTTTGTAAGCGATTTAATAATGCCAGTATGCATTTGTAGAAACATCCACATTACTATCACTATTAATAAATACTTTTACACTTCCACATTACTTTTCCTAGAGATACGATGACCCCTTTATATTTTTTGAGAATTACGTGGGTGAAATTGTACCACAGCAATTTTAAAGGAAGGGGGAAATCGGGGGGAAATTGCGAACTGAGAGCATGGTTCGAATCTCAACTAGCAATGTTGAACCGAATGCTTATGTCGAAGACGAAATCACGTTGGCCGAAAATTCCCTTTTTTACTCTAGGTGAAGAGGGGATAGCGTAAATCCCTAGATGCCACCCTTGGGGATGTTCGTACCGAATTGTGGTGTCAAAAATGCTGGTGAGATATACCAGGATCACAGTGGTGCAATATACCAGATTACTTTGGCAGCACTGCATCTGCTACTTATCTACCATTGTAGTACTGAATACCCAGAGCAAAATAATAATAATAAAAAAAAACCTAGAGAGCATAAATAAACATAGAACAAATAAACATAATAGAATGGAACATAATACGTAGATAGCAAAATAAACATAATAGAGTATGTCGCAGAGGATAACGGAGTATGATGTACTATTTCTATTACAGCGTACTATTACAGCGTATTTATTGATGTACTATTACAGCGACTCAACATATATTTAATTTATTTTCCATTTTTTTTATATCTCAAAAGTACGCCGTATAGATATTGTGGTGCGTATTAATATATATATATATATATATATATATATATATATATATATATTAGTGAATAATGCTCGGTGCCACAGATTTCGGGTTCAAATTCCAGCGGTGCCATGGATGTTTGTAGTGGTTCAGAATCCACTTTAAATCTTTGGACCTGGTCTAATAGGATTGTAAAGCGTTGGGCATAGGTCTAACAACAAGAAAACATTTCCTGTCTCGAAATCTGTCAGTTGACAGATAGTCTTGACTCACAATGGGGCTGTTGCGCCAATGAAGAAGAATATATATATTGTTGTATGAGTATAGTATAGTATGTATTATTAGTTAGTTACATATATCACAATATATTCCATTACTATAATTCAAATTTGTTGAGTCATCTGTTTATTTATTTATAAAATATACATTTGCTTGACTTTCACGAAGACTTTTTATTTAGCCTTACTCCTATGTAAAAGAACGTTTTGATGATGTGAAATCAATGAAAGTTAAATTGAGAGACAATCAGTTTAAATAAATTAAAAGCTTTTATTCGTATATTTATTTAATTTATTAATATATTTTCATTTGTAACTAAATATTTTTGATTTTCTAAGTACCAACAATTTCTTTTTTACGTAAAAAAAAAAAACACTGGTTTGCAAATAACACTGATAATATTTTTTGAAGCCCGTAAACAATAACATTTAAATAGCTGTTGGAAATATTTATTAAAATGAATGAAAATTTACGCCATTTTAGAAATTAATTAATAATAAATACAATGCCACAAATGTTTAATAAATATACATAAACTGTTATTTATTATTATTGCAATCTAAAATTTTTATGTAGATCAATATCAACAGTTAAATTAGATAAATAGATAAATAGTTAAATTAGTGAAATAGATGCGAGTTATACCTTCCTTATTCGGTATGCGTAAGATTTGCCATTTTACCTTTGTAAATTAGAAAATAACGAAGAGCGATAAAAACATATTTGACTTTAATTGAAAAAAAAAATTACTAAGTGAAGGAGGCACGTTCCTAATCATCAAACAATGTCAAAACAAATAAAAATCTAGAGGGAATCCACGACTGAGTAACCTTGCGTCAGTTTTGAAAAATGCATTCCTTGTAGCTTTTTAAAAAATTACATAAATCATAAAATTATTGCACTAATACGAGAAAGGAATGAAAAGAAATGCACGTATAATGTACATCACGTGAATTTAAATTCGGAAGAAATGAAAGAAAATAAATTGAAATAAATTAAAAGAAAAGAAAAAAATGTATAAAAACATTAAGTTCTCTAAAAAATTCAATTAATCATAATTGAATATAGTTTATCATTTATTCCACTCACACTTGAATGCATAAAGAAAAGTAACATTAAATGTATTTTTGAACTCAACATTCTTATATAATGTTTTTAAAGGAAAATATCAATGGCCGTTTGCCATTGGGAAATAGTAGAAATATTTATGATATTTGAAATAAAATATTAATCATGTTCATAGTGAAAAGAATATTAAAATTATGAGCAGAAATGTATTATAACCTCATTTCTTTTAGCCTAAACTGTCATAGGTAGCATTTCAACATTTATCAAGTCGACTGAATTACTTAAAAAAATTGAAGTTACTTTAATTTGTTTTTTTGATATGCAGAATTAAATAAGTGTTAAAATTAAATAGAACATTTGTTTATCCAGTGCTTTTTTTTTTTGTGTTTCTCACAGTTTGTGTAACTTTTTAAATATCAAAATATAAATTTTGATTTTCTTGTATAAATTTATTTTAGCTGTCAAAATATATTTATACAAGAAATACAAATATTATAAATATAAATTTTTGTTTTCTTCAAATTTTATTTATTTGTCCACAATCATTTTTGCGACTGTAACCAATACAACACCAGAATAATATGCATACATATATTTATGAACAATAAAACCAAAATCGTTGACAAATTCTTTTACAGTTCTACATGTTAAATGCATTATATCAAGCATACCATACTCCTGCTAGAAACCATTGTATATAAATAATAACATTAGCAAACAAATATCGAATTAACAATATATATAAATTCCATATTGCATGCAACAACAAATATTTATCTTAGAATATAGAAAATTAAGACTTTAAATAGAACCATTTAAGTCACATAACTTTGAAACACAACCATAAATAATTTTTGTTAGAGATATGTGGGTTTTTTTGTGGGTTTCACACAGTTTGTGTAACTTTTTAAATATCAAAATATAACTTTTTTTTTCTTTTTGAAAAACCGTTATGTATCCATAAACATTTTTGCGATTACACAGTAAAACCAGATCCAATAAAACCAGATATACTGCACAATAAAACCAGACAAACGCATATTTATGCTAAAAAAAATTAGAATTCTTTTTGCAGTTCCATACGTAAAATGCATTAAAGAAGAATAACATAATCCTGCTAGGAACAATGTATATAAATAATAACATTAGCAAACAAATATCGAATTAACAACGGATGTTAAATTCCATTTTTCAGATCCATATTGTATTCAACAACAAAAACAATCTGCCTCAAACGAAATATATCGTAAAATACAGAACATTAAGACTTTGAATGGAATCATTTAAGTTCCATGACCTGGAATCACAACCATAAATAATTTTTCTTGGAGATATGGTTCAGCAACGGAAATCAATATCTAACATTTGCAATTTTTTTTCTACCATCCACAGAAGCAAAAAGCATTTCCCATCTCTGAAATTGCAGTTTTTGAATCAGGAGCTATTGCCGATTTCGAATAAGGAATGAATATTTCAGAATATTTGCTTTTTCTGTGTGCCCCACCGAAATCTATTATTAGCAGGCAAGATGGCCGCTCAATAGCAAGTTGCCAAAGCAGCAACAACTAACTGCATCGCTGATAAGATGAATTACTTTTCCGATAACAGCCCAGGAACGCGATTTTCAGAGACAGACTGGTCATTTGATACCATTGAGGTCTTGGCCACTTGGTGTCCTTTATTAGTGGGCACCGCTGGATCTCGCGGATGTGTTTTTCTTGTACGGCGAGGTCCTCTGCTGATAAAATCAGTAATGAAGACGTAAAGATCGGGCTTGCTTCAGATAGCATCTGGTACTTGGTGCATGGTGTTTTTTTCCCATCCATTATTTCCTACGAATGGGAAAAACTAATGGAAGGTACACGTATTGGAAAACCATGTTTTGTTCTTGGAAGCTTTGTTTTTAGTTTCGCGTGTGCTCATTAGTTTGTGTTAGTTTCTAGCATTTATGTATAAACATAATACTTTCGCTTTATATTATCTGTTAAGATTTTTTTTGGAAATGAGTATTTTTTTCTGTTACGTAATTGCTATTACTGTTTATTATATTTAAGCAAACTAATAATTTATTGCTATAATTTATTTTATTTTGTCATAAATGTAATAAATGTTTTCACAATGTTATGCCAGATTTGATGGTAGATTCTCTGTGCAATAAATTCAATATAGGGAATTTAGATATGGGTCATCATGCTGTATATAATCTTATTTTATATTTATATTGAATACTTTAGTTTTATAAA
Source organism: Caerostris darwini (assembly GCA_021605075.1). NCBI lineage: Eukaryota > Metazoa > Arthropoda > Arachnida > Araneae > Araneidae > Caerostris > Caerostris darwini. The sequence continues at coordinate 7,773 of BPLQ01002900.1, forward strand.
TAAATAAATTAATATTCCCAAATATTATGTCAGATTTAATTTTAGATTCTTTGTACAATAAATTTAATATGGTAATAACTCTTTTTAGCTATGGGAAGGTCGCTGTGCATAATTTTATTTATATTTATATTGTGTGCACTAGTTTTATAAATAAAAAAATAAGATTTGATTTTAGACTATGTGCAATGAATTCGATATGGGAATAATTCATTTTATCTATGGGAAGGTTCTCATGCTGTGTATAATTGGATTTTATAATTATATTGAAAGCTCTAGTTTAATAAATGAATAAAAAGAATATTTATATAATAACATTATATATATATAAATTTTATAAATTAAAAAATATGTACTTAATATAGAGGAAATAAGTCGTATAACTTTTAAATCTAAATGATTATCTAATGTATTTTAAGATAAAAAAATTTTTTAGACATTGATCAGAACTTATTTTTGTTATGAATCAGATATGTGAAGATTGGAAACTGCACATAGCCTATGACCAACTTACTTACCGTAATTTTAACCATGCACTAATCAAAAACATCGAATTGAATACATATATACATATATAAATTTCATATCAAGCGCAATACTGACTAAAATACGAATGGGAAAAACAAAAATTGTAATTTATCGATTTTTTTTATGTTCATATCTGAAAATGTTTTTTTACAAATATATGTTGGTCCAAACAGGTTTGATCTTTTTAATGTCTTTTATAAAAGCAACAGCGTCATTTGTGTCTACTACAATTTTTAAATAGAACGTGTTATATCGTAATAATAAATATCGTTAAAATAATAAATAAAGTTAGGCTAGTCTATTATTGGCAAAGTTTCTGACCCTCTAGTTTTCAATAAATAGATAGCACTAAAAAAGTATTTTTCTAATACATAAATGTTTATTTTTATGAGGAACTGAATCTGAATTTTCTGTCTTCATATGCCTGAAATGCGCTTCTTGTTCGTCCATTTTTAAATTGGGATAAGATAGGAACTAAATAACTAATTGATACAATTGTTTTACTAATATAAAGGTTGAAGTCCAAAAATCAAGAAAACAATATAGGTTAGGTGCTTTGAACACGTTGATAAAACAAACGACCATCTATTGACAAAATTCACAATCACTTAGTTGCCAACCCTATAGTTCGACTATTTATACAAAACGAAAGCATATGCTATAAAAACCGTCGTCGAATCTTTGTTTCTGAAACCAGTCACTGAATAATGCCCTGAAGCCTATTAGCATGTGCTACCAATTATGATGATTACAGCTATAAAATGATTATACTGAAAAATTCGAATTGGAAACTTTGTTTAACATGTTGACATCCATTTTAAAATTCTGCAGCTATACATTATCTTAATTAATGAAACATTTGTTGTAAAGAGAATAAATGCTACATACTTAAAATATATTTTTACTCGGGAAAAATTACACGATGTGATGTTAACCAATGCTTAATAAGTTAAAAAATTTTTTTTACCCTCACTGTCTATGTATCCCAAATAATTAATTTTATGTTAAGTAAATTAGTTTGAAGCTCATGCTCCGTAAAGAATCTGTTGATAAATTAAGTGTTGAAAAAGTCGGCATGTTTCAAATTCTAATAAAAAAATTAAAAAATGCTCTACGAAAGACGAGCCTCTTTTCACAAACGGGAAGAAGTTTATCAAATTGGTAGATTTAATTAATGATAAAGCGGAGAAGTAAAGAAAAATGTTTTCCGCTTCATAGGGTAGCCAACATTGGCAAAGGCGCGCATCGCTGCCTACGCATTACTTCATTACATTAATTACGCATTATATTTTATTTTTCCCTCTATCGTCATTTGGATCCATTATCGCACGCGATGCAAATGATAGCAGCAACTTTTCTCTGTCATTAGAAAAATCAATACTTTGATTATGCTTTGCAATATGATTGTTTTTCTTTCAAGATCACTTGAACTGAGAATCTTTTGAATGCAAAGCTTTTAATCATTTCATTGAGATATGGTACTGGTAGGAATTAAACAACTTATTATAAATGTTAACTAATGAAATATAAATTATTTTTGCTTATATCATTAGTTGTCAAAGGGTGTACCAGGACGTTCTGTTGCCCCCTATAAAATTTCTATGTGAGTCCTGCGGCTTAATTTTACCTTTCAAAGATTCCAATATAAACAATTAACCTTTCTGATGCCTCACATAAAAACATAAAAAGTGAGATACTGAGAAAATAGAAAAGATAATTTCCATTTTTCAGCTTGCCCGCCTCGCGCCACAATGGCAACATACGCCACTGGTGTGTGTTGGGCTGGGGTTCAGTCCGCTGGCGGGTTTATTGTAGACAATTGTTTCAGAAAATGAGGAGACTCGATGGCATTTGTGATGTTCAGCATCTTGCTTCATTAGTCGGATTACCTGGGTTTATCGTTACCGGACTATCGTTAGTTTTCTGGGTTTCTGCCCATACGATACGCAAATGACTCTAAAAATCCACCCGGAAGGTACTGTTTCCTTCTTCCGCGACAAGGAGTCAAGTTAGACTTCTATTTACAAGTGCTCCATCATAACATATGCTCTTTTTTCCTCCATCCATGAGTAGATTACTCATGGAATATCAGCCCCTCACTGCAGGACACTGAGGATTAGACCCAACAACACAACAGCGTTAGCGTCTATGTGATTTTCAAAGTTAAAAAAATGATGAAATTGATGATAAGAATGATGAAAATGATGATAAGCCTGTCCTAGTAATGAAATCACTACGACACTTCAAGCTTTTGTTTCTAACAAACACAAGAATAAATAAACTTAAGGTATATTTCATTTCCATTTGTAGGATTTTCAATGCACCCGACTTCAAAAAGTTTGAGAACCTAGATTATGAAAACCTATTGTTATTTAACCTTAATAAAAATGTCTTATAATTTAAAAGAAAGCTCCTACTAAACAACGTAGGTATTGAAATATGTTAATCAATCACGCTTGCATTAGATCATTATAAATTTATATCTTCAAATATATTATGCAATATGTTTGTGTTTTATAATCTGAAAAAAGATTTATAAATGATTGAAATGATTGAATGAAGTATAGTTAATAGTTTGATCATAAAAAAAAAGAAAAAACGGTGCGCTAATCTCTTTAACTGCCACATAGATTTAAATATATTAAAAATATTATTTCATGGTATTTCTGCTTATTCATCGATGCGATCTAAAAAGATATTCAAATGCTATCTAATATCATGAAAAATAACAGCAAATAATCATCTAAAAATATTTATTGGCATTTTAGTATCTGCATTGCTTGTGCCTGATTTAGTACAAATTAGTACAGGTCAGACCAATAAATGGTAAACAAAAATTATTTTGTGAATGGAGAAAAAATTCAATAAAATAAAATGATCAATGTACTATACACATATCAATTGATAGACATAAGTTTGTCCATTGCAAATTCCGTTAATGATTATTTATCATATATAAATCAAAATAAAACTTGTATCTAAATTAAAACTTTCTTTTAATTATTTTAATATACATATTAAACGTTTTCTGATTTAAACACAAATAACTATTTTATAAAGTTTGGTATATTTAAAAAACCTAACAAATTTTCAAACAACTTCATTTTAATTAGAGAACGTTTTTCTCAAACATTTTTTATTTTATACAGCTACATGACAAAATTTCTTATTGAATTTATAAATGAATATTTCAAAAATCAATTCCATGTACAAATAATGTTAAGACATATTCATATTAATTAATTTTTTAAAGTATTAAATACACCGAAAAAAGGAACCACAACATAAGACTGTCAACCAAAATTATCTTACTATGGAACTCATTCTAATAACCATTTCATTTTATCAACTCGTTAATAATAAATTATATTTAATCAAATTGCTATGAAGCACTCAAATGCAGATCGCATGGAATTCTAAATTATGTCATTTCTTTCTTAAAATTACAATCATTCCTCCATTCTTTAATAATCCAGCAACACAGATCCTGTTTACAATTGCCGTGTAAATTTAATGAAAGCTTATGTTTAAAATGATCTTCAGTGGAAATTTCTAGGGAATTTGCTTAATAACCATTGATTAAATTAATCTGAAAGTTTTGTGTCTCGTTTCTATGAAATGCAATTATATATATTACACGTTCAAGAATTCTTAAGGCATGTAAAATCCTTTACAGGTGCATGGATTAAACATAATATTCTAATGGCAAAGACGAGAGAAATCAGTGTTTTCGAATTGTTAGCAGAGTCATTAAAATGATTCTACTAATTGTTCTCGTAACGAGCCTTAATAATAAAATTGGATATTGTTTGAACCATAGCTATTCAAAACTATGGCTTCAATTCTATTCAAATGGAATTGATTATAAAAATTCTATTGCAATTATTTGATGGTTTTATTATGGTAAGGGAGACATCATCATAATAAGGATTCAAATTATTGTTAAAATTACAATAAATCCTTTTAATTTATCAACAGCTCATTTTTTTGTTGTTTGAGAGATTATAAACATTTTGATTTAAAAACAGTCACTCATTCAAATAAATTAAGAATAATATATTAGAGTCATCTAAATAATTCCTCTAAAGTGATAAAGAGAATTTTATGTAAAAGTATTTAGAATTAAATGTTATTAGAAAAAAGCGTTTATTTAGTATATCACACGTATTGAATATATGGATATAATAGTTTTGCAATTTTTTATTTCGAAATTCTTCTTTTAAATTAGTCAATATCAGCTACAAAATGATTGATACTGACGCATGAATGTCAACTTTAAAGAAAGAAGTTTAAATATTTCTCGATTGAAATTATTAAAAATGAAAAGAGGCAAAATGACAAAATTTCGATATTACTTTTATACTTACAGAAATATAAATTATATGTATTTAATTGTAAAGAATTATATAAATTTATCAGATATCACTAAGCCGTTAAAATCAATAAGTAAAATAAAAAATAATTTTAGTCTTTGTAATAAACATCATTAGAGAGTTTTTTCATACCGTATTTTGGACGTCCGTTATTTTTTTCTCCCTAGCGCACATGCACATAGGAAACATTATTACAGATACGCATGCGCAATTTCCTATGAGCATGCGGGCTAGGGAAAAAAAAATAACGGAAGTCCAAAATACGGTATGAAAAAACTCTCTAATTTAAATCAGTTTCCTAAAATATTAAATATTTAACCAAAATGATTTTGGGCAATCACTATGTACATTTTTATTTGTATATCAATACACTCACATAAAAGCATACAATAAGTAACATACTCAAGTAACGTAGTATACGGATAATTCACTGATTGGTGGTGATGCTTTCCGAGAGACCTTTAGAGTTAATTACTTCACATTTGCATGTCATATGGAAGAAAATCTCAAAATATTATGCTATATATATAATTGACGGAGGATGTTTTCGTTTTACGAGATGGGGTTGTCAGCCCTACGCCCAACAGCAATATTAGACTGGCAACTACTGCTTAAAGTGGATTCCAAACCACTACAAAAATTCATGGCACAGCCCGGATTCACTAATCAGGAGCGCTAGTCACACAGCCATCAGGCTCCATATATATATGTGCGTGTGTGGTGTTTGTGTATGTATGTGTGTGTGTATCAAACTCGGAGTCTGTTGCAAAGTGAAATTGAAAGCTAAGTGGAATTAGCACACACAAGAATGATCAATCTTTCTACTTTATTTTATTAACTTGGAGAAATTAGTGTTTAAAGAATTGGGATCCATCCCCGGGTGGCCACAGAAAGACAGAAGTGCAATATGTTTGAAGGCTGTTATGCATCTTCAGCAACGGTTATTATGAGAAATGTGACAATACAAGATACATTGTAAGCTCCAGTTAAAAAGTTTACAATAAAACCAAGTACTTGAGTAGATTTTAACGTTTGCCTCATTGGTAGTTCGATAATAGCAAAGAGTTTCGCACCAAGTGTTTAATAACATGTTTTTGTAACATCACAACATAGCTTTCAGTTCTTCAACGTCAGTAACTGGTGAGGCAAAGACTCTGTTCTTGATATACGCCCCCTCCAAAAAAAATCAAGAGGCGTATTGTCAAGAGACCATGGTACTGATCCATCCATTTCAATTCATTGGCCCAGAAATTTCTCATTTAGAAACGGACGAACAAGAGAACCTCAGTGAGTAGATGCTCCCTCTTGATTATAAATAATCGTTGCAATTCTTATAACGGAGGTGCAATGAACAGTTCGTATGTAAACGTTAGTCGTGGAATTTTTTCCGTGAAGAAAAACGGCCCAATAACTTTTATATGCATGAGTCCGCACCAAACATAGCTTTTAGGGCTGTTCTGTCACTACTCGTGCAGAAACATGTGTATTTTATGATCCCCAGTTACAGACTTTTTTTATTTTTTGATTATTTTCCTTTTCGCAGACATGAAAGGTTGATTCATAAGAAAAACCAAATGTGATTTAAGTAATCGTTTTTGACATCAATTGTGTTCAGATATAGTGCACAAAAATAGTTAAAAATGAACTATCCAATTATAACAAAATTACATTATTACATTCAACGGTTATTCAATTAATTTTTATTAATCAGGGCAAGGCTTTGCTCTCCCCCTGTATTATATATATAGAAGTTTCAACAAATGAACTTAAAATTAAGATGAATTCAAACACCGAAACTTATTGTTTTGACATAAATTTCATTTAAATATAACGAATTTTAAGATATGAAATTTTTTTAAATAATTTTTGACCAATAATAAAAGTAAACTAATAATAATAATAATAATAAAGTAAAGTAAATTAAAGTGTATGGCAAGTAAACTAAAGTGTATGGCAAGTAAACTAATGTGTACAAGGTCTCATGTTCGTATCCGTTGGCAGCGTCCATTTTAGTTACTGCTTTCAGAAACGAGAATAATCTATGGTAATTTTTACGTCGTGTGTAAAATGACTCGAAACTGCATACTGTACTTTGAAAGGTTTTCGTACGTACTCACATACAACAAAAGTGAGTGACAGCTATTCCAAAAATTTTTCAAAAAGACAATGCGCAAATAATTAATTTTAATTTAATTGCAATTAGATATTATTATCCAGATAACTAAATAATAATACTTCGTTTTCTTAATTAAAATAACAATAATAACTCACTAACTCACTCATTATCATAAAGATATAACTTCACTTCAAAACTATTTACTACACTAACTAATCTGTATCTACTGTATCTACTAAAATAGTACAACTAAATATTTAAGGAAATGAAAAATATTCAAAAAGAAAAATATTACTAAATAATTTATTTGTATAAATATCTGAGATTACTCACATGTCTTCATAATTTTAAGCGAAGTAGTACTTCTCATACAAGAAATTTTAGAAGCAGGTTGGTAATAATTATCACTTGTATTTTTCTGCTTGCAAGTACCGGTTTCTTATTTAAGAACACAGAATAAAATATTTAATGATGGGGAGTTTCTTGAGCTATTGTACTAACTAATAAAAGTGAGATAATTGCGAAATGGGCATTTTTAATCCAAATTCATTTTTTTTTTAAATTTTCTTTATTTTTCAAAAGATTTTTTTATTTAAATAAACGTGAAAAATCTCAGATACTTATACAAATAAATAATTTATGAATATTTTTCATTTCTTTATATATTTAGTAGTAATATTTCATTCAACAGGTAATATTAGTTGTGTAATTAATGGTTATGATATCTTAATGGTTATGAGTGAATTATTATTGTTATTTAAATTGTGAGAAGAAAGAAATTAATTATAATCTAATTATCTGAAACAATTTCTTAACTGTAGAAAATTTTTTAAAATATAATTTCGTACCTTAACATTCGTTATACTTAAATTAAATTTATGTCATACGATAAGTTTTGAGTTTGAAATTTCCCTTAATTTTAAGTTAACTATTTGATGAACTGATATATATATTACAGGGTACACATTAAAAACAAAATCTTGGCCTCATTATAAAAATTTATTATAAAATAATCGTTGAATATAATAATGTAATTTTGGTATTATTGGATAGTTCATTTGTAACAATTTTTTGTGCAATAGATCTGAATAGAATTGATGTCAAAAATTATTTTAAAATAAATGCTCTATAAAGAGGAATCTTCACTTGTATTCATTTATATTTTATTCCTTATATTACACACATATAAATTATTTTGGCATTAAAATTAATATTTTTTTCATTTAAGAAGATAAAATATCTTTTGAACATAAATCAATTATTCTTTCTTAGACTTTAAAAAAAACTAATAAACTTTGAAAAATACTTTTGAAAATAACAATGTATTTGTAACAATATCTTATTAAAGATTATTTTTAACCCATTTAATTGTTTTCAATTGCTTTACTTTTACATCTAATTCAGAAAAATAAAGAGTAATTTAAAAATTTCACAGGTGGAAAATAAAAATGAGTTTATTTGAAAATCTTCCAACACAATAACAAACAGCAGTAACAAATAATTACATGTCTTCATAATTTTGGTTTAAGCGAAGTAGAACTTCTCATACAAGCAATTCTAAAAGCAGTTGGCATCATTTTATCATTTGTGTTTTCTGTTTGTAAGCACCGGTTTCATATTCAAGCACACAAAATAAAATATTTAATGATGGCGAGTTTCTTGAGCTATTGTACAAACTAATAAAAATGAGTTAATTGCGAAAGGGCAGCATTTTTTTAAATCTCAATTCTTTTTTATTTAAATCTTTCTTCTCTTCTTAATGGAACTGTTTCCTTCGCATTCAGAATCAAGAATTACAATAAAAGATACTTAGGGACACTTAGGCTTAATTAGTATTAGGTTAAAGAAGTAATTAGCATAGTAAGTGCTTGAAATGCCGGAATTTTACATTTGCTAATCAGTTTGAAAACACCATCAAGGCATTGCTTTTCCATCTTGTTTTCTATCCTCTCTGTTGTTGTTGTTAGAATATGGATTTGCTGTTTTTAATTATCTCTGCTTCCAGGATTTTTGTTGTTATAACTGTTGTTTGTTATTGTGTTGGAAGATTTTCAAAAAACCTAGTTTTTATTCTCCACCTGCAAAATTTTTAAATGAGTCGTTGTTTTCTGAATTAGAGATAAAAGTAAAACAAGTGAAAACAACTAAATGTCGTAGAAATAATCTTTAATAAGATGTTGTTACAAATATATTGTTATTTTTTCAAATATTCTTCAAAGTTAATTTTAAAAAATGACATTTGATTTATATTCAAAAGATGTTTTAACTTCTTAAATGATAAACAATAATTTTAACGAAAAAATAATTTATAGGTGTGTAATATAAGGAATAAAATATAAATGAACTTATTTTCACAATATTTTATTCTGTCTTAGTTCAATACAAGTGAAGATTCCTCGTTATGGAGTATTTATTGGAAAATAATTTAAGTTTTTGATATCAATTCTATTCAGATCTATTACACAAAAATTTGTTATAAATGAAGTATCCAATGATACCGAAATTACTATTAATATTCAACGATTATTTTATAATAAATTTTTACAATAAGGCCAAGACTTCATTTTTAAGCTGTACCCTGTAATATGTATACATATATATGTATATATATCAGTTCGTAAAATAATGAGCATAAAATTAAGATGAATTTAAGAACTGAAACTTATTGTTATGATATCAATTTTATGTAAGTATAACGCATTTTAAGCTACAAAAACACAGTTTTAAAATTTTATTCAGTTGAATAATTATTTCAGATAACTAAATTATAATTAATTGCTTTGTTCTCTCAATTTAAATAACAATAATAACTCACTCATAACCATTACCACTAAAATATCATAACTATTAAGTCCAATAATTAATATTATTTGATGCCTAAAATATTACGACTAAATATTTAAGGAAATGAAAAAACACTCAAAAAGAAAAATATTCATAAATAATTTATTTCTATAAATATCTGAGATTATTCACAAGTCTTCGTAATTTTGGTCTAAGCCAAGTATTACTTCTCATACAAGCAATTTTAGAAGCAGGTTGGTAATAATTATCACTTGTATTTTTATGCTTGTAAGTACCGGTTTCTTATTTAAGCACACAGAATAAAATATTTATTGATGGCGAGTTACTTGAGCTATTGTACAAACTAATAAAAATGAGCTAATTGCGAAAGAGTATTTTTTTAATCCAAATTCTATTTTTTTAAAATCTTTCTTCTTTTCTAAATGAAACTGCTTCCTTCGCATTCAGAATCGAGAATTACAATAAAAGACACTTAGGCTTAATTAGTATTAGGTTAAAGAAGTAATTAGCATAGTAAGTGCTTAAAATGCCGGAATTTTACATTTGCTAATCAGTTTGAAAACACCATCAAGGCATCGCGTTTCCCTCTTGTTTTCTTTCCTCTCTGTTTTTGTTGTTAAGTTATAGAATTGCTGTGTTTAATTATCTCTGCTTCCAGGATTTTTGTTGTTATAACTGTTTTTTGTTATTGTGTTGGAAGATTTTCAAATAAACTAGTTTTTATTCTCCACCTGTAAAATTTTTAAATTACTCGCTGCTGTCTGTATTAGAGATGAAAGTAAAACAAGTGAAAACAAATAAATATCGTAGAAATAATCTCTAATATGCTGTTGTTACAAATACATTGTTATTTTCAAACGCATTCTTTAAAGTTTATTTTAGAAAAAAATTATTATTTTTTTATATCCAACAGATATTTTATCTTCTTAAATAGAAACAATGATTTTAATAAAACAATAATTCATATGAGTGTAATATAAGGAATAAAATAGAAATGAATTTATTTTAACCCAAATATTTTATGCTGTCTTAGTTCTTTACAAGTGAAGATTCCGCTTTATATAGAATTTATTGCAAAATAATTTAGATTTTTTACATCAATTCTATTCAGATTTATTGCACAAAAAAATTGTTAAAAATGAACTATCCAATGATAACAAAATTACATTATTATATTCGACGATTATTTCATAATAAATTTTAATAATGAGGCCAAGACTTTGTTTTTAATCTGTACCCTGTAATATGTATATGCGTATTATATATATATATATATATATATATATATATGTCAGTTCATCAAATAAATAACATAAAATTAAGAGAAATTTCAAAACCGAAACTTTTGTCACGATATAAATTTTATTTAAGTATAATAAATGTTAAGGCACGAAAGTTCATTTTAAAAAAAAATTTCTGTTGAAAAACTGTTTCAGATAAGTAAATTATAATTAATCGCTTTGTTCTCTTAATTTAAATAACAATAATAATTCCCTCATAACCATTAAGATATCCTAAATATTAACTACACTAAGTAATATTATATGTTGCACAAAATATTACAATCGAATGTTTAAGGAAATGAAAAAAACATTCAAAAAGAAAAATATTCTTATATAATTTATTTGTATAAATACCTGATGTTATTCACAAGTCTTCGTAATTTTGGTTTAAGCGAAGTAAAACTTCTCATACAAGTAATTTTAGGAGGAGGTTGGTAATAATTATCACTTGTATTTTTCTGCTTGTAAGTACCGGTTCCTTATTTAAGCCGACAGAATAAAATATTTAGTGATGGCGAGTTTCTTGAGCTATTGTACAAACTAATAAAAGAAGAGCATTTTTTTTAATTAAATTCTTTTTTTTAAAAAATCTTTCTTCTCTTCTTAATGGAACTGTTACCTTCGCATTCAGAATCAAGAATTACAATAAAAGACACTTAGGCTTAATTAGCATTAGGTTAAAGAAGTAATTAGCATAGTAAGTGCTCGAAATGCCGGAATTTTACATTTGCTAATCAGTTTGAAAACACCATCAAGGCATCGCGCTTCCCTCTTGCTTTCTATCCTCTCTGTTTTTGTTGTTAAGTTATAGAATTACTGTTTTTAATTATCTCTGCTTCCAGGATTTTTGTTCCAAAATATTATTTGTTGCTGCTGTTGGTTATTGTGTTGGGAGATTTTCAAGTAAAATAGATTTTATTTTGCACTTGTGAAATTTTTAAATGAGTCGTTATTTTCTGAATTAGAGATAAAAGTAAAACAAGTGAAAACAACTAAATGTCGTAGAAATAATCTTTAATAAGATGTTGTTACAAATATATTGTTATTTTTTCAAGCATTCTTCAAAGTTAATTTTAAAAAAGAACATTTGATTTATATTCGAAAGATGCTTTAACTTCCTAAATGATAAACAATAATTTTAATGAAAAATAATTAATAGGTGTGTAATGTAAGGAATAAAATATAAATGAACTTATTTTCACAATATTTTATTCTGTCTTAGTTCAATACAAGTGAAGATTCCTCGTTATGGAGTATTTATTGGAAAATAATTTAAGTTTTTGATATCAATTCTATTCAGATCTATTACACAAAAATTTGTTATAAATGAAGTATCCAATGATACCGAAATTACTATTAATATTCAACGATTATGTTATAATAAATTTTTACAATAAGACCAAGACTTCGTTTTTAAGCTGTACCCTGTAATATGCATACATATATATGTATATATATCAGTTCATCAAATAATGAACATAAAATTAAGATGAATTTAAGAACTGAAACTTATTGTTATGATATCAATTTTATTTAAGTATAACGCATTTTAAGCTACAAAAATGCAGTTTTTAAATTTTCTTCAGTTGAATAATTATTTCAGATAACTAAATTATAATTAATTGCTTTGTTCTCTCAATTTAAATAACAATAATAACTCACTCATAACCATTACCACTAAAATATGATAACTATTAAGTCCAATAATTAATATTATTTGATGTCTAAAATATTATGACTAAATATTTAAGGAAATGAAAAAACATTCAAATAGAAAAATATTCATAAATAATTTATTTGTATAAATATCTGAGATTATTCACAAGTCTTCGTAATTTTGGTCTAAACGAAGTAGTACTTCTCATACAAGCAATTTTAGAAGCAGGTTGGTAATAATTATCACTTGTATTTTTATGCTTGTAAGTACCGGTTTCTTATTTAAGCACACAGAATAAGATATTTAATGATGGCGAGTTTCTTGAGCTATTGTACAAACTAATAAAAATGAGCTAATTGCGAAAAGGACATTTTTTTTAATCCAAATTCTATTTTTCAAAAATCTTTCTTCTCTTCTTAATGGAAGTGTTTCCTTCGCATTCAGAATCAAGAATTACAATTAAAGGCTTAATTAGTATTAGGTTAAAGAAGTAATTAGCATAGTAAGTGCTCGAAATGCCGGAATTTTACATTTGCTAATCAGTTTGAAAACACCGTCAAGGCATCGCGTTTCCTTCTTGTTTTCTGTCCTCTCTGTTTTTGTTGTTAAGTTATAGAATTACCGTTTTTAATTATCTCTGCTTCCAGAATATTTTGTTGTTATAACTGTTGTTTGTTGTTGTGTTGGAAGATTTTCAAGTAAACTCATTTTTATTTTCCACCTGTGAAATTTTTAAATGAGTCGTTGTTTTCTGAATTAGAGATGAAAGTAAAACAAGTGAAAACAAGTTAATATCGTAAAAGTAATCTTTAAAAAAAATTGTTATAAATACATTGTTATTTACAAAAGTATTCTTTAAAGTTTATTTTAAAAAAGAATCAGCGATTTATATTCAAAAGATATTTTCATAGATATTTAAAAGGATAATATTTAAAATATTTAAGGAAGGATATATTAATAAGGAATATGCCATTTAATAAAGAAAGATATTTGAAATATTTTAATAAAAAAATAATTTGTATGTGTGTAATATAAGGAATAAAATATAAATGAATTTATTTTAACCCAAATATTTTATGCTGTCTTAGTTCTATACAAGTGAAAATTCCTCTTTATAGAGCATTTATTGCAAAATAATTTAAGTTTTTGACATTAGTTCTATTTAGATCTATTAAACAAAAAATTGCTAAAAATGAACTATATAATGATACCAAAATTATATTACTAAATTCAACTCTTATTTTATAATAAATTTTTATAATGAGGCCAAGACTTTGTTTTTACCCAGGGCCCTGTTATATATATATGTATATGTATTACAAGGTACAGGGTAAAAACAAAGTCTTGGCCTCATTACAAAAATTTGTTATAAAATCAGTTTATTAAATAATTAAAATAAACTTACGAGGAATTTCAAAACCTAAACTTATTGTTATGACATAAATTTGATTTAAGTATAAAGCATTTTAAGGTACAAAAATATATTTTAAAAATTTTCTTCCGTTGAATAATTATTTCAGATAATTAATAACTTTGTTTTCTCAATTGAAATAACAATAACATTTCACTCATAACCATGAAGACCTATTAACTACACTAACTAATATTATCTGTTGCAAAAATATTAAAACTAAATATTTAAGAAAATGAAAATTTTCATAACTAAATTATTTGTATAAATATCTGAGATTATTCACATGTCTTCGTAGTTTCGGTTTAAGCGATATAGCATTTCTCATACAAGCGATTTTAGAAGCAGGTTGGAAATAATTATCACTTGTATTTTTCTACTTGTGAGCACCAGTTTCTTATTTAAGCACACAGAATAAAATATTTAATGATGGCGAGTTTCTTGATCTATTGTACAAACTAATAAAAATGAGCTAATTGCGAAAAATACATTTTTTTTTAAATCCAAATTCTATTTTTTAAAAATCTTTCTTCTCTTCCAAATGAAACTGCTTCCTTCGCATTCAAGAATTACAATAAAAGACACTTCGGCTTAATTAGTATTAGGTTAAAGAAGTAATTAGCATAGTAAGTGTTTGAAATGCCGGAATTTTACATTTGCTAATCAGTTTGAAAACCCCATCAAGGCATCGCGTTTCCTTCTTGTTTTCTGTCCTCTCTGTTTTTGTTGTTAAGTTATAGAATTACTGTTTTTAATTATCTCTGCTTCCAGGATTTTTGTTGTTATAACTGTTGTTTGTTATTGTGTTGGAAGATTTAAAAAAAAACCTAATTTTTATTCTCCACCTGTAAAATTTTTAAATGAGTCGTTGTTTTCTGAATTAGAGATGAAAATAAAACAAGTGAAAACAAATAAATGTCGTAGAAATAATCTTTAATAAGATCTTGTTACAAATACATTGTTGTTCTCAAAAGTATTCTTCAGAGTTTATTTTAAAAGAAATAATTGATTTATATTCAAAAGATATTTTATCTTATTAAATAAAAAACAATAATTTTAATAAAAAATAATTTATATGTGTGTGATATAAGAAATAAAATATGAATTTATTTTCACGCAAATATTTTATTCTGTCTTAGTTCTATTCAAGTGAATATTCTTCTTTTTGACATGAACTCTATTCAGATCTATTGCACAAAAAAATTGTTAAAAATTAACTATCCAATAATAACAAAATTACATCATTGCATGCAACGATTATTCATAATAAATTTTTATAATGAGGCCAAGACGTTGTTTTTAATCTGTACCCTGTAATATGTAAATAATTAACATAAAATTAAATGGAATTTCAAAACCAAAACTTGTTGTTATGACTTAAATTTAATTTAAGTATAACGAATGTTAAGGAACTAAAGTACATTTTTAAAATTTTCTACAGTTGAAATATTGTTTCAGATAATTAAATGATAATTAATTTCTTTGTTTTCTCAGTTTAAATAACAATAGTAACTCACTGAATACCACAAAGACCTACATTTTATAACTATTAACTACATTAAATAATATTATTTGTTACATAAAATTTTACAAACTAAATGTTTAATGAAATGAAAAAATATTCATAAATAATTTATTTGTATAAATATCTGAGATTATTCAAATTCCTTTCTTAATTTTGGTTTAAGTGAAGTAGTACTTCTCATAAAAATAATTTCAAAAGCAGTTGGCAACATTTTATCACTTGTATTTTTCTGCTTGTAAGTACCGGTTTCTTATTTAAACACACAGAATAAACTATTTAATGATAGTGAGTTTCTTGAGCTATTGTACAAACTAATAAAAATGAGTTAATTGCGAAAGAGCATTTTTTTTAATCTGAATTTCTTTTTCAAAAAATCTTTCTTCTCTTCTTAATGGAACTGTTTCCTTCGCATTCAGAATCAAGAATTACAATAAAAGACACTTAGGCTTAATTAGTATTAGGTTAAAGAAGTAATTAGCATAGTAAGTGCTCGAAATGCCGGAATTTTACATTTGCTAATCAGTTTGAAAACACCATCAAGGCATCGCGCTTCCCTCTTGTTTTCTGTCCCTCTCTGTTTTTGTTGTTAAAATTATAGAATTACTGTTTTTAATTATCTCTTCTTTCAGGATTTTTGTTGTTATAACTGTTGTTTGTTATTGTGTTGGAAGATTTTGAAATAAACTAATTTTTATTTTCCACCTGTGAAATTTTTAAATGAGTCGTTATTTTCTGAATTAGAGATGAAAGTAAAACAAGTGAAAACAAATAAATATCTTAAAAATAATCTTTAAAAAGATGTTGTTACAAATACATTGTTATTTTTAGAAGTATTCTTTAAAGTGTATTTTTAAAAAAGAATCATTCATTTATGTTTAGTCTATTCTAAAAATATTTTATATTCTTAAAGGAAAGAATTATTTTAATTAAAAATAATTTAGATCAGTGGTTAATATAAGGAATAGAATATAACAAACTTTATTTTCACACAAATATTTTATAATGTCTTAGTTCAACACAAATGAAGATTCCTCTTTATAATGCATTTATTGGAAAATAATTTAAGTCAAAAAATTGATAGGAATAGAACTATAACTATAATAACTAATTATAGAATAACTTTTTAAGTTATGACATTTATAGTTAAAATTTCTTGCATAAAATTATTTAACAGTGAAATATTTTAAATTTTATCTTTTTATAATTCTTACAAATGATATTATCTGCATGATGTTTGAAATTATTGATACTTAGAGATATTTTTTGCCAGTACTTTTTATATTTTGCATGGAACAGCCTGATGAACATTCCATTGTGCATGCGAATATAGTGAATTCTCCAAACCTCGTATTATTACCCACACTAAACCTATACAAGACAGTCGCAATCTGTTCCAAGTATATTCATATTTCAAATTTGGTACCGAATGGAACCCAAATTGCATCAGTTTACACATTAGCTACTCCTACTGCAACTAGACTCCAACTTTCCTATTTGTAATATAGATATTTAAATCCCAGCAACAGTGAAAATTATGTTTTACTCGGAATTATATCAAATCATCAGTCAGCGTTATATTTTACTTACATGGTATGGTATCAAAGCAGCAGTGAACATTGCATTTTACTTAAATGCATAGTATCAAAGCCACATTGAACATTATTTTTTACTTACATGATATAAAATATAAAGAAGCAAGTACTGGAAATTTATAATATATTGTAGTTTATATGAAATGCACATGATGGACATTTGAATTAATTGTTATTTTTGTATTTTAAAACATTTATCAATCTATACGTCGACCACAAAAATATAACTCGAAATTTACAAAGATAATTGATGAACAAAACGTATTAGATCAAATACAGAAGATGTAGAAAATTATACATAAATAAAAAGTTAAAAAAAGGCTATAATATAAAGAATAGGAAACATTGTCAATTGTGTATATACTAGGCACATCAATCAATATTGAAAGCAAATTAATAGTAAATATCCATGTTAAAGAAATTGATAAATGTCAAAAAAACTTATTTAATGTTAATAAATGTCCAAAGTATCATAGATTAAATTTAAGGTGTTTGGCGAAGGAAATTTATTTGCATTGAAATATCAATTTAATTTAAAGCATCTTCATTTCTGAGAAAATGCTTTATTACAATTAAAATACATGCATAAATTAGGTCAAATAATTAACATAAAATTAAGATGAATTTAAAAACCGAAATTTATTGTTATTGTTTTTTTTAAGTATAACGTATTTTAAAGTACTAAAATACATTTTTAAAATTTTCTTCAGTTGAATAATTGTTTTACATAAATAAATGATAATTAATTGCTTTGTTTTATGAATAAATAAAACAATAACTGTTTCATAACCAAAAATATATCAACTATACTTCATAATTATTGACTAACTAATATTATCTGCTAAAAAATATTACAAGTAAATATTTAAGGAAATGAAAAATGTTCATAAATAATTTATTGATTTAAATATCTCAGATCATTCACATGTTTCCATAATTTTTGTTTAAGCGAAGTAGTACTTCTCATACAAATAATTTTAAAAGCTGTTGATAACATTTTATCATTTGTATTTTTCTGCTTTTAAGTACCAGAATGAATGCATACATTTATACAATAATATGTTTACTATAAATGCATTATATAAAATAATACATTTGTTATTAATGAATTATGTATAATAATGAATTTAATATTTTATTCTTTAGAGATAAGTGATTGTGTCAAAAGTATCTTTTACCTTGCCATTAAATGTAGAAATTAACGCGAAAAAAACGCAAAACGCGTCTTCCAATAAATATAGAGAAAAAGCCTTTGACATAAATGTTGGTAGCAATCCATGGGTTGTAAAATTTCTGGAGCCAGAAATACTTCTGTTAAAATTAACTTATTTGAATGAGTGGCTTTAAAAATAAATATTTGGACTAAAAAAATATAATTATATATATCTTCTCTATTGTTTTAAAATATCGTTATTTTAAAATGGATCACAAACCTCAATTTTTTATGAGTTATGGTAAGTGATTTGTTTTATTATCAAAAAGTATTGGATAACTTGCATAAATTTAAAACTCATTAGAAATTTTCACTTCAAATACCATGAGTACTAGAGACAAAATAATTAAATAGTTTACTTTAGTTAGATTTTTATTGTATGAATTCAATGAAATATTTTTTTTATTTTTAATTACTTAAAATAATTGCATTAAAAAAAGTAAAAATAATAAAAGTACGTTTGTGTAAAAAAAGTACTTTAGAAAGTTGAATATTAAATTTGTAAGAAAAATTCTTAAGTGTATTCTAAAAAATTAAAAATCTAAATTACAAATCTTCTTCTAGCAAAAATTCTCAAGTAAAACCGCTTTGTATAGTTAATTTATCATAATATAAATGTAGAAAATCTTTTATGTATTTTATAAAAATATGTTTTGTATGTTACTAAATGGAGTAATCCTTAGTTTCAAATATAACACAAACAGATTTAAAATCAAAATAACTGCTGCTTCTATAAGTTAGCATATTTTTATATATTTTTTTAACATGTTTTGTATGTTACTAAATGGAGTAATCCTTAGTTTCAAATATAACACAAACAGATTTAAAATCAAAATAACTGCTGCTTCTATAAGTTAGCATATTTTTATATATTTTTTTAACATGTTTTGTATGTTACTAAATGGAGTAATCCTTAGTTTCAAATATAACACAAACAGATTTAAAATCAAAATAACTGCTGCTTCTATAAGTTAGCATATTTTTATATATTTTTTTAACATGTTTTGTTAATATAGCATATTAACATGTTTTACATATACTTAAGTATTCATTTTATATATTTTTAAAATATCAGGTAATATGTCTTTTATAAAAGTGGAATGTTTCAAAGAAACTGAGAATATTCAATAAAAAAAAAAGTAAGCTTAGATAATTTAATGTTTACATGTAAAGATATATTGTTATTGATATATTTTTCTTTTCAATTGCTTTGACTTCTTATTATTTGATTACCACGAAATTCAAAGAAATAGCAATGACCGATATTTCAAAGCTGTCAATTCTATTACTTGCAGAACATCTAATGACAGTCATAAAATCTGCTACGGACAGAACATACAGCATCAAAAAACGATTACTTCGTCCTGCGATAAATCCCTACATTTATTTCCCACTAGTCAAAAAAGAAAAAAAAGTTGAATTTCTTCCCTTCCAATATGACTCCGATATTTCTTCTTCTTCTTCTTTCTATATTTTTCTACCTTCTGGCTCAGCAGAATTTCCTCCCCATCTATCTTAAGCAGATCAAATCCGGCAAAAGTTGTTCAGATATTCACTTACTTTTCACCAAGAGCAGAGGAAATTTGCCCTGTTGACATATTTTTGATTTGAGTTCTGATGCTCAAGAAGAAGAAGAAGAAGAAGATTTTTTCTTCCTTTCTTTTCTTTTTTTACTTCTTGTTTACTTATCTAACTTCGATGTGGTGAACAGAAATTTTGTTGTTAAGAACTTCGATGTGTTTGCTTCGGGCCATACTTAAGTATTCATAAATTGTTAATGAGTAAAATAGTGTTGTGGCCTGTTAGATTTTTAGTGAAATAAAAGTTTTCAAACATCTATCAGGTTCAATAGCCTTTTTTTTAGTGAAATATCTGAAGATAAAAATAAACAATACAATTAAGATAATTTATAATGTTGTTTTATTGTATATAAAAGAACTAAAATACTCAATTGCGTTTTGACATTTAATGTTGAAATTATGTTACGTCTTTTAGTTATATATCTGAGTGTACAAATTATAAACAAAACATATTTTCTAAAAATATTTTTTGATTTATAATCTACAGATTTAAAATCAAAATAACTGCTGCTTCGTTAAATTAACATATTTTTTTAATATTTTTATTTAACATATTAACATATACTTTATTCATTTTATATATTTATGTAATATCAGGTAATATATCTTATATAAAAGTGGTATTCTTGAAAAAAAAACTAAGAATATCCAATAAAAAAAGTAGTTCTGATAATTTAATGTTTACATGTATAGATTTATTATTATTGTTATTTTTCTTCTCAATTGCATTGACTTATTTGATTACCACCAAATTCCAAAATCTAGCAATGACCGATATTTCAAAGCTGTCAATTCTATTACTTGCAGAACATCTAATGACAGTCATAAAATCATCTACGAACAGAACATACAGCATCAAAAAACGATTACTTCGTCCTGCGATAAATCCCTATATTTATTTCCGACTAGTCGAAAAAGAGGGAAAAAGAAGTTGAATTTCTTCCCTTCCAATATGACTCCGATATTTCTTCTTTTTTCTTTATTTTTCTTCCTTCTCGCTCAGCAGAATTTCCTCCCCATCTATCTTAAGCAGATCAAATCCGGCAAAAGTTGTTCAGATATTCACTTACTTTTCACCAAGAGCAGAGGAAATTTGCCCGGTTGACATATTTTTGATGTGAGTTCTGATGCTGAAGAAGAAGAGGATTTATTATTATTATTATTATTATTTTTTTTTTTTACTTTCTTGTTTACTTATCTAACTTCGATGTGGTGAACAGAAATTTTGTTGTTAAGAACTTCGATGTGTTTGCTTCGGGCCATACTTAAGTATTCTTAAATTGTTAAGAAATAAAATAGTGTTGTGCCTGTTAGATTTTTTAAAATAAAAGTTTCCAAACATCTCTCAGGTTCGATAACGTTATTTTAGTGAAATATTTGAAGATTAAACAGAAAACCAAAAAAATTAAGTGAATTTATAATGCTGTTTATTGTATATAAAAGAATTAAAATACTAAATTTTTCATTGACGCTTAATGTTGAAATTATATTGCGTCTTTTATTTATCTATCTGAGTGTATAAATTATAATCAGTGTATAATCTGAGTGCATAAATAATTCGTGTAATCTAATTTGAGTGTATAAAGCAATTATCTGAGTGTATAAATTGTATAAATTATAAAAATTTATATAAATTGTATGACATTATATGGAGAAAAACCTTAGGTTCAAATATAACACAAGCAAATTTAAAATCAAAATAACTGTTGCTTCATTAATTTAAAATATTTTTTATACATTTTTATTGAACATATTTTGTTAATTTAACATATTAACATATTTAACATATACTTAAGTATTCACTTTATATATTTTTTTTAATATCATGTAATATATCTTTTATAAAAGTGGCGAGTTTGAAAGAAACTGAGTATATTCGAACGAAAAAAATTTAGTTTTAATGTTTGCATGCATAGATTTATTATTATTGTTAATTTTCTTTTCAATTGCATTGACTGCTTATTATTTGATTACCACGAAATTCAAAGACCTAGCAATGACCGATATTTCAAAGCTGCCAATTGTATTACTTGCAGAACATCTAATGACAGTCATAAAATCTGCTACGAATAGAACATACAACATCAGAAAACGATTACTTCGTCCTGCGATAAATCCCTATATTTATTTCCGACTCGTCGAGAAAGGGAAAAAAAAGTTGAATTTCTTCCCTTCCAATATAACTCCGATATTTCTTCAGTTTTCATTTTTCTTCTTTCTTGCTCAGCAGAATTTCCTCCCCATCTATCTTAAGCAGATCAAATCCGGCAAAAGTTGTTCAGATATTCACTTACTTTTCACCAAGAGCGGAGGAAATTCGCCCTGTTGACATATTTTTGATGTGAGTTCTGATGCCGAAGAAGAGGAGTTTTTTTTTCTCTCTTTATTTTTTTTTACTTCTTGTTTACTTATCTAACTTCGATGTGGTGAACAGAAATTTTGTTGTTAAGAACTTCGATGTGTTTGCTTCGGGCTATACTTAAACATTCATAAATTGTTAAGGAATAAAATAGTTTTGTGCCTGTTAAGTTTTTAATAAAATAAAAAGTTTCTAAACATCTCTCAGGCACAATAGCCTTTTTTTAATGAAATAACTGAATCCCAATAAAGATAATTTATACTGTGCTGTTTATTGTATATAAAAGCACTAAAATACCCAATTGTACTTCGACACTTAATGTTGAAATTATATTACGTCTTTTATTTATCTATCTGAGTGCACAAATTACTTGATACTCTCCCATAGAGAACGTAACACATTCTCTCACAGATTTTGAGAGATCAACTATAAGTAGAAAATTATTCTACAACTTTCAAAACGAATTCGTAGACTTCTTGAAAATTTGAGTTTAATTAGAAGTTCTTCTACACAAAGAATACTAATAAGATTTTCTGTTTGGAAATTATTCTACAACTTTTAAAAGGAATTCCTAGTCTTCTTAAAAATGTGTGGTGTTTAATTAGAAATTCTTCTACACAAAGAATACTAATAAGAGTTTGCTGTCTGGAAATTATTTTATAACTTTCAAAATGAATTCGTAGTCTTCTTGAAAATGTGGCTGCCTGATGACCAATTGGCAAGCGATCTAGCCATTGGTCTCGTAGGCTTCAAGTTCGAATCCTGGCGTTGCATGGATGTTTGTTCTGAATTCTTGTTAAACTGTAGGTCCCGGTCTAATGTGCACAAAATGACCGTAGAGCGACATACCAAGCCTCTTTAAAATGTGTGGTGTTTAATTAGAAATTCTTCTACACAAAGCATACTAATAAGGTATTGCTGTTTGTTGATTATTTAAATATGTTAAAAAATGTACTTACTTTTAGTATTCATTAAATTATTATTATTAATGCACTAAATTCAAAATAATATTATTTTGCAATATATTTTTAATCTATGAAAGATTTTAATTATATTCAAAAACACATTTTTTTTCTGTGTAAATCGATGTATAAAAAATAACAAAGCTTTGATTTTCAAGTTTTGGTTCATTAAGTATTTTCATTAAATTTTACATATTTTGGGACACAAAAAAGCTTATCATCCATGTAAACTTGAAATTTAAATGCCAGTTTTTTATCGATGGTAATATTCAAGCTTCCCATAATAATTTAAACCTGAAAAACACTAAAAAAATAAATAATAATAATTAAAAAAAAAAAAAAAACAGTAACAACATGTGGAGGTTTCCACTGAATTCAATTTTTTTGTTATTTTATGTGTAGTTCATAATTAGTTGTTAGTCATTTTTAGATCAAGTAATCTTTTTAACTGGAGTACAGCTAAAAATCGTGAAAACTTTCATGATAGTTTTTTAATACAATAAAACATCATTTTGTTGACGAATTAGAGATAAAGCTTCTTTACACATTTTGTTGATTAATTAAATTTACAAAAAAAAATAAACATTTTACTGAAACTGTCAGATCATATGAATTAAGAATTATTTATTTGTATTATACTTAATACACTACAGTATTAATTAATTACTATATTAATAATTAGTTACACTAATTTGTAATATAATAATTTAACGTATTTTTAATACATATTTGTTTCATGAAACAAATTCATTACAATATCCTTTTATACCATGAGAATTTTTTACGAAATTTTTAAAAACTTTAGAGAAAAAGTAAATAGTTATGTACTTTGTGAAAGTCAATGAGGATGAAAGAAGTTACGGAAAACCTCTTATTACTAGACTTTTTTAGACTAGACTAGACAGAAACTGTTTCATTTTTTATTAATGAATTTTAATGTACAATAAACATAACCTATTTAGGAATAAACCCATTTCCAATTAAAAAAAAAGAAGAAAATTAAATTTTTGCGCCTGTGAAAGTTTAAATAAAAGAAAAAAAATCTTATAAGATTAAAAAAGTGTTGCGAAAACGCAACAAAACGATTATTTTTGCGGTACAGAAAATTTTTCAAAGCCATATTATGTAAAGGCTCATTACATAGTTATAGTTTGGTAGAATAAATGCATAACTTCATAAAAAAAGTGCTAGATTGATACTAGATCCTATGAGAATAAATCAATAGTGAAGAAAAGAACTACAACTAAACATTATAAAAATAATCATGAGAGATTATAAATGATTTTTTCTTGTAAGCATGGAAGCCTCTTCTATCTTATATTGTAAAAGTTATTTGAAAAATGTATCACATGAACTAGTTTATGGAATGTTTCATTTTCGTTGGTCTTAAATAGGTTAATCACGACAATTTCATTTATTATTAAAAATCTCTTTATATTGAGATAAAAATAAATAGTATCTATAATCCATAAGGAGTAAGCACGAACAAAGTATTGAGTCCAGTTTTTAAAAAATGTAATTTAAAAGATGCACGCAATTTTACACAAAAACTAATATAAAAAGTCTATTATGCGTTTGAATCTGGATTATTATTAGCTAATGGATATTTTGCGTGTATGATATCACAAAAAATTCTTAACGTGAAAATTTTTTTCTGTGAATTATAGAAAAAAAACGATAAATTACATCTATTATTTTATTTTTATGTAAAAAAATAATATTTCAAACAAAACATATTTATTTTTATAAATTATCATAATTTTTAATTGTATGTAATACTTATTTAAACATGTTTATATTTAAATTATAATCAAGTTTTCTGAACCGAATATTTTTTTTTAAAAATGCTATAGTAAAAAATTATTTTAATGTACAGGGCGATTATAATTCAGGTCTCACTTTCAAAATGCTGTAAAAAAAGAACCATTCGTCATAATGAGTTTAAATTTGAACTGAAGATACTTAAAGAAGGTAGAAATAATATGGCTTCAAAAAGTTTCACCGATTTTTTCCATCCAATTTGGTACGACCTTACCGTGGTGGATGGGCTTTCCACTAACAGTGTCACAACTGTTGAATGACTTGGAAGTCATTTTTTTCGTTAAAAAAACCGAAAACATCAAGCACATTGAACACTGCAGTTGATTTAGTGTGCAACTCATGCCAGATACGTTGTAATTTTGATTCAAAATATTACTGGAAGCCGAATTCATTTTCTTTATGCCGCTTACAGCGCCATCTATTAATACACTTTGGAACTTTTTTGATGCCATGTCGTTTCCCCCTTCTTCAAGTATCTTCAGTTCAAATCTGAACTCATTGTGACGAGTGGTTCTTTTTTTTTTTTTACAGCATTTTGAAAGTGGGACTCTAATTATAATCATCCTGCATATTTCCGCTCGAAGTTCTATCATTTACAATTTATTTGTGATTTAACATTTGGTTGAAATTTCAAAAGAAAATAATTTAGCATTAATGAAAATTTTTTTGTTTAACATGTGTAGTTTTTAAATAATAATAATGAAATATTTGTATTTTAATTTTCATAAAATTCTTTTTTAGGTAAGTCCGAAAGGAGAATACCTATACGAAATGTTTTGGATTACAAAAATAAGATGAGAAATTTGTTAATTGGTATTGGTATTGGTATCTGAGGTATTTAAATATTTAATCCACTTAATAAAATTTCATGTTTATTTTATGCTTTAAAACAGACAGAAAATTGATTTAAATTTTGCAAACAAATTTAAGATTTAATTTAATAGATAATAACTAGATAAATAATTTAGTACCTTTTAAATAATTAGTTATAATAATGGTAGATAATTTAATTTAATAATAAGATTTAATTTAAGATAATATTTGTAGATATTCAAATATTATACTATAATAAATATTTTGATATATACCGAAAAGTTTGAAGCTCAAATTGTTACTTTCTGATTCTATTTTTCAGAATCGTAAAATTAAATCACAAATCTTTGCCTGAAATATAAAGAGTTGGAATATTAAAAAAATATATACATCATTTAATCTTTTAACCTTTCTGTTTTAATAATGCTCTATATTGCAGGAAATTAAAAGAGATTTAACCAGAATGTTATTAATATGCTTCGATTGAATCGTTAGAGATATTTAAAATAAATTTTTTTTTCTATTTTCCTGTTTTTTTTTTTTTTTTTGATATTCAAATAAATAAAGAGGAAACAATTTTTTTATACTTCTTCATTTTATTTATTATTTCTATTCAAAAAATTTCGAATTCACTAGATTAAAATGTTAAGGAACAATGATAATATTTTTTTGAAATTCAAAATTTGTCTCTTTTGCATGAAAATAAATTTTATAATACATCTTTTTGGCGCTTTCTTTGGAAGGGTGCATTCAGTTGTTTGATGGTTTCCGGCACAATTGTACACGGAGTCTAAAAATAGCAAGCTATGCCAATATGAAGAAATCCGCTGCATCTATAACATTGAGAGGTGTGGGAGCTGCATTGAATTTTTGTATCTCTAAAAATGTTATCTTGCTTGAATTAATTAGAAAATTTCAAAGTAAAGTTTTGGCTCAGATCATATTAAGAAACGTTTCTTCCAATTCATCTAATTAACAGGAATTTCTGCAATTATAATTAATATTTATAATAATAATATACAATTATAGTTTAACAATTATTAAATTATTAATTTTAATCCAAGAATCACTGAATATATTAAGATGTTATGCTAAAGTTAACGACAACGAAAAAATTACTTTTTATAATTTTCAATCTAAGTAAAATTTTTAATGAATTTATATGTAAGATCTCTTGGTTCTTCATAATACCTTCAAACAACCTTCCATTTCGGTGCCATGTA
Source organism: Caerostris darwini (assembly GCA_021605075.1). Lineage (NCBI taxonomy): Eukaryota > Metazoa > Arthropoda > Arachnida > Araneae > Araneidae > Caerostris > Caerostris darwini. The sequence continues at coordinate 35,031 of BPLQ01002900.1, forward strand.
AAGAAACCATATAAATACGCTGCTATAATTTTGTTGTTGTTGTTGTTTCTTATCCCACTTGGCTGGCCAAGCCCACGAGCCCATATGGACTCATGATTGAAGGGGAAGGAAGCAGCTTCTGTTGTGATGGAGCACCCGTAGGTAGAAGCCTGACTTTTGCTCCGTGACGCTCTTACAGTCATAGAAGACCGGGACCTACGGCTTAAAGTGGATTCCGAACCACTACAAACATCCATGGCACCGCCGGGATTCGAACCCGAAACCTGTGGCACCGAGCGCCAGAGCGCTAGACACTCGACCATTCAGGTCCCAAATTTGCCAACGGCACGCAGTGTTCCCAGGTGGTCACCCACCCAAGTACTGTCCGCGCCCAATAATGCTTAACTTCGGTGATCTAACGAGAACCGGTATATTCAGCATGGTACGGCCGTTGGCTGTTATAATTCTTGCAAATTAAGACAAGGAATCTGATAGACATAAACTACTTAAAATGCATAACTCCTCAAATGCTTTCTAATACATATAAAATCGAATATCTCTGGATCATGACAGGAGTGATCGAAGGCTTAGGCTTATTAATATACTAATTTTGTTGTTATATTAAAAATTAAGGCATTTTATTTTTTAGTTTTTTGTACATAATTTTTTTAATTTGGACACAATAAAATCACTGAATACTGTCGTGTCGATATGAGTATCAATATGTATTCATAAATATTTTGTATTAAGGTAAAAGTGTTTGCAATCATTATATAATTTATGTGTTGCGATGGTATATTTTATGTGTGTCCCTTGCCTCCTCTTCTATCTGATTAAATGACTACATTCACCTCCACGAATGAAAAGGCCTATAGGCCCAGAAACAGATTTTATGAGGAAAATCCGACGAATAATGAGTGAAGGCGCGTGTGGTCCTTTTTGTACATTTTTCCTAAAGCACGTACTTATCCTTCTATCTGCCACCAAATCAACCTGTTTCCGTTCAAAAGAGACACCTCATCAATAAGTACACGAGCACAGATAACTTCACAAGTCTTAACTGTCTTAATAAACTTTCGCTCTTGACCATCTGGCGTTTTGAAGTTTCGCAAGACCTTGCCGATTTTAACACCGTGCAGAGCACTTGCACTTGTATTCGCAGCAAAAGACTTGTTTCCTCCAGAAACTGGGCATACTTTACACAGATCGGATTCGCATTCGGTAAGAGCTAGTGACCGTTATATACCCCCTTTCAATGGACACATATAAAATATACCATCATAAAACAGGAATTATATAATGATTACAAAAATTTTTTTTTTCTTTCTAATGCAGCTGGTAAATAGACCGTGATCTTTTCATGCCATAAGGGCTGCACAGACGTTACTCACTTTGCATTATACAATAGGCGCGTGTAGCTTGAAGATAAGTCACGGACGCGGAGTAACAATGCCCCCGCAACGCTCACCGATCCTATTAGGACCGGGACCTACGGTTTAAACTGGATTCCGAACCACTACAAACACCCAAGGCAACGCCGGGATTTGAACCCGATGCCTGTGGTACCGAGCGCCAGAGCGTTAGCCATTCGGCCATCAGGCCCCACACACAAAAAATTTTACCTTAATATAAAAATTATTTATAAGTACATATTGATACGATAATACGTTAGGAAATTATGTTAAAAATAACTAAAAGAAAAAAAAAATTAAAGGCTTTTTTCAGACTTTCAATATAACTACATACGTTAATGAATTCGATAAGATATCGCTTGGTTTTTTAGTAATCCATGCAATTCTCGATTTCATGCCTATATATGACAAGCACATTAAGAATTACGAATTAATGATAGCTCATATGCTACTTTAGTAATTAATACAAATAATTGGGTAGACACAATATATTTAAAGTTCATAATTCTTCATATGCTTGCCATAATATAAAATTGAATATTTCTGGGTCGTATTAGGAGTAAAGGGTGTACAAGGATTTCAGATCAAAATTAATTAATTTTGTTGTTACATTATAAGTTAATTAAGTAAGTTTATCAAAACTATTTTTTTTAATTGAGTATAGAAGAAGTTTTTGTTATTCCTCTGCACTTTAGTTTCTTTAACAACAATTTTACAATATCTTTATTATTTGTTTTGGAAATTATTGGAAATTGTCTTCTATATAACAAACTAAATAATTAAACTATCACAATGCTTAATTTTATGCTGAATTCTTGGTTTGATTAGATATTTGTAATATATTACTTATTATATCTTATTATATTTTTACGCTCTGGCGCTCGGTGCCACAGGTTTCGGGTTCGAATCCCGGCGGTGCCATGGATGTTTGTAGTGGTTCGGAATCCACTTTAAGCCGTAGGTCCCGGTCTCCTATGACTGTAAGAGCATCACGGAGCAAAAGTCAGGCTTCTACCTACGGGTGCTCCATCACAACAGAAGCTGCTTCCTTCCCCTTCAATCATGAGTCCATATGGGCTCGTGGGCTTGGCCAGCCAAGTGGGATAAGAAACAACAACAACAACTTTTTTAAAATTTTATTCACCTACATCGTTTCACAACTTTAATAAAGAAGTTGGTTTTTATATTTCCTTTAAAATAAATGAAATTTAATAATACTAACAAAAACCAATGGAAGATATTTTATTAATAAATGCATTAATAATTATTAATAAATATAATCATTTTTTCGTTCAATATTTTATTTTATTTTATTAAAAAAGTAAATAAAATTGGCCTATCATTACTATATTATGGCTATGCGATGATTATTATTACTTTATTAAGATAATTATTATTACTATATGTTATTACTATATTATACTGTCATTACTATGTGATGATTATTATTACTATATTATAACTATGGGATGATTCGACTCGTTTCTATGCTCCAGAAGCGTAGTTTGAGCTCGTTTCAGCTGATGGTTCCATTCGCAATAACTGTTTTGATAAGCTAGAGATTCGGGGAGAATTAAAAGTGTTGCACATCGATTTCAACAGCTTAATATGAATGGTATTTTCTTTATTATTCATAAATGTGAGCAGATTCCTCTGAAATTCCTACCATTAAAAACGATTCTCTTTTATTTGGGAAAAGAAATGACAACTCAGAGAATGAACTATGTTAAGTGACTAAACGACAAGTAAATATTTTCCATTTAAATTTATATAACAAAGTTTTTGAGGATTTCTTATTATTGAATAAAATTGGTTTTTTTTCTATATATAAGAAATATGTAACTTCAAGTTATTCAATGAACCTGCTAAATTTGTTGACTATTTTATAACGGTCAGTCAGCATGCCAATATTATTTCCTAAGACAAAGAAACCACTGCGATTAATTGGTATTTGCACCCTCTTTGCGAGTGGTATTGGTGAAAATGTTTATTACATATTGATGTCTTCTTTTTCATTGGCACACCAGCCCATCAGTGGGCCAATACTGTCTGGATGTAGTAGCTGTTATTGTCAGGTGTTGATGTTGTAGGTGTAGGTGTTGATTGTTAGTAGGTGTTGCTTGTTATGTTTGCTTGTGGCATGGATGTTTGTTAATAGTTCAGAATCCACTTTAAACTGTAGGTCCCGGTCTGTTTAGCGCTCATGTGAACAAGACCGTAGAGCGACAAACCAAACCGAACCAATGATAGTTTAGCGTCATTTTATTGTACACTATAAAAAAAAAAGAAATATTTGTTAATTGTAAATACGAAGATAAATATAATAAAGATAATATAATAAAATAAATGTAATTTTAACCTTAATTTATTATTTACTAGTGATGATTGTGTTTATAAGTAGAGTTATTAAACTTGAAACAATTCTCTTAAATTGGTTTAAAAACATTCGCACTATTTTTCTAATTCAAATCACATAAATTCCTATTATACCTATCAACACCATCGTAACGACAAAAGAATGAGCCAGCAAAAACATTATTTCGGGGGATCCCGACAGAATATTTGTCTTGAAAGGAAAATCACGAATCTAAATAATCCTGCTAAATCCCCCTAGAAATACAGAAATGACTCTCTACTCAAAGGTCCCTGGCATCTTATCTTTAAAAACACTCCATGCCACTAACCCACCAAACCCTAATTGAAAAATCTTGTTCCGTCTCGATACGCATTTATGTTCGCTTTACCCCTGCCTTCAAACTTTTATCAATCCCCTCCCATGACGTTAATATTAATAAAAATAAAAAAGCCCTGCTTGTTTGCCCTTTTGGCGTAAAAATTGCCGTATCTTGTGTTGTGATCCGGAAAGTGTGTTCCAGTCTGTGTGAGTACTCGTAAATCAATATCACGCAGACCCCAACAGGATGTTACCGTATTGGTTTCGTTCTTAGCCAAGCCTTGGGCTGGATAAATATTTATCTATTCTTTCCTACTTCCGTCCGTATGCTCAAGAGGTATGAAAAAAAAGTTGTGCAGGAGAGTGTCTGGTGGAGAGAAAAAAAAATGGCTTGCGTGAAGTAGTTGTTTGTGTGCAGAGTGGGTCTGGGTAGCACATGTGCCATTTTGATATCCAGTTCATGGAAATGTGTTATCTTGAGTGTGGCAAACCAGTAGTTCTAAAGCCCCTTTGCTATCTTTTTAACAAGTGAAAATACTTTAGAACTTTTTGTTTAAATGCTTAGTCATTAATGAATTAATTGCCATAATTCTTTCAGCATCCAATTCAGTATATATTTTTGTATTTATAATAAAATGCAGGAATAAAGCAAGCAGGATTTTTTTTATTAAAAATTTAAGTATTTGGAACATTAATAAAATATTTTTATCATTATTTTATGATTTTTTAAAAATTAGAATTATAAATTAAGTTATAAGAATAAAGTTAAAAACAGTTAAAAAAAAAAAATGGCTGGCGTGAAGTAGTTGTTTGTGTGCAGAGTGGGTCTGGGAAGCACATGCGCCATTTTGATATCCAGTTCATGGAAATTTGTTATCTTGAGTGTGGCTAACCAGTAGTTCTAAAGGCCCTTTGCCATCGTTTTAACAAGTGAAAATTCTCTAGCACACTTTAAATACTTTTTGATTAAATACTAAGTCATTAATGAACTAATTTCCATAAATGCTTAATAACAATAGTTATTTATAATACATAGCAAGTAGGATTTTTTTTATTAAAAGTTAAACTATTTAAAAAATTAAAATATATTTTTATCATTATTTAATGATTTATTTTTTAAAAGCATTAAAATAATTTAATTTATTTTTTATTTTTTAGTAATTAATTATTAATTGCGTAGATAATTAATTAAAATATTAATTTGTTAATTATTGTTATTAATTAATTAATTTCTCATAATTTTTTATCTTGAGTGTGGCAAACCAGTAGATCCCTACTAATATTTTTTCATTAATACTACTAATTTAATACTAATTTTGATTTAATACTAAGTCATTAATGAACTAAATGCTATGATTGTTTCAGCATCCAATTCTGTATGTATATATATTTTTTATTTATATTACATAGCAAGCAGGATTTTTTTAATTAAAAATTAAAGTATTTAGAAAATTAATAAAATATTTTTATCTCAACCCAACCATACCCAGCTACAATCCGGTTGCCCAACCTACACACTACAATGTTATAATTTGATTAAAATTTACAGTATATATTAATTTCACATAGTTTAATATCTAGAATTATTGTTTGTAAATATAGAAAAACTAATGACGTATAAACGTTTGACAGAAAAACTAATTATCTTCAAAATAGTAGGTAGTCCTAGTGCTAATGAGGAGTTTTACTATTTAATGATATTAATCTTTGAACCCTTAATTCTTATTTTATAACTTTAATCTTCTAGAAACATTATTTTCTCAAATGAGTCGTATATAAACAGAATAAAACATAAATCACAAATACCCCATCAATCTTAATCTATGAATAACTTTACTTTAACAATAAAATTCTACTTTAAAACACTAATAATTCCATTCCGCATTAATTGAAGTCTTTTAAGTAAAGGATAAGGATCCAGACAGACGAAAACTTCGATTCATTATCTATAAATTTAACAAATCAGCAATCTCTAAAGTTAATTTTAATTCTAAGTATTTGAAATGAGTTTTCTAAATTGTAAATGTCGATTTAATCTCACTAATTATCTAAAACAAATCCATAATGCATTTGTAAGATTACCCATCGCACCCCAGCTTAGATATGCATAGTGTGGCAAACTATTCATACACAAACATTAGCATCGGCATCGGGTGACATGTTCATTCAAGGTCCATTCCGATTAAGGATATATAAATATGCAAATCTGCATCTCCAGCATTGCAAGTTAGTGAAGTTAAACAATGCCTCTTGACATTAACTCAGGTCCTCATCTTTGCGTAATGTTTACCTTGTTCGGTCTTCCATGCAACTCAATCATTGGCAACATTTGAAATGGCTAATGGATGGATGGTGGATACTTAAATCATAGTATCTTGGCTTCATAATTCTAAGCATTCAAGATCTACGAATTGTATCACGCATGGTTTGTTCACCAATGATGTATTATACTCCTCCTCCTCATTATTGTGGTAACAAGAATTTACTGCAAACTAAACATATGGGTAAAATTATGTTGCATACAGTAATTTGCAAGAGTAAATTCAAATCTTAAAAATTTGTTTCTAGTTTAAAGTATGTAAAACTACCAAAAACATTTTTATGTTGTATTAACAATAAACTGAAAAATGCATTTGGATTATTAATAAATAGTACGCGCATAATAATAATTTGAATTATTAATATGGATAATTATTAATAAATGGTGGAATCTTATATCATCGAGGCTTTCTTGAATTCATGATTGAAGAAATTCAAGACTTACGCATGATTTGCTCGCCATTGATATAATATTCCTCTATAGTATTGTGGTAACAAGTTCCCATAGCAAATTAAGCATCCGTGTAAAATTATGTTGTCATTGTTAAGAATTATAATGTAAATCTTAAAAAATTTTTCCAGTTTTGAAGTATAAGTATAAGGAATCTTATATCATAGATGCACTCTTGGTTTCATGATTCAAGATATTGACATATGCATGATTTGCTCGCCATTGATATGATATTCCTCCGTAGTATTGTGGTAACAAGCACTCATCGCAAATTAAACATCAGTGTGAAATTATGCTGCTACTGTTCAGAACTATAATACACTCATGCCCATAAATTAAGGATAATGAAGCTCAAGCAAAGAAAGAGACAGAACCAAAACAAATTTGGCTTATTTGTAAAGTCTATTTATTAAACAAAAGGTAAAGAGCAAAAAAGATGCTATATGTTTGACATAATTAATAAAAATTGCGATTTTTACTTCCTGGAGCAAATTTCAAAAAAGAACCTATTTACAAAAAAAAGTATAACATGGTTAGTATGATGGTTAATATGGAGTATGTTTCCCGGACGATGCAATACAGGCCTTACAACGCCTAGGCATGCTGAGTATCAAATTATCAATCTGATCTTGGGGAATATTACACCACTCATCAAGCAATGCCCTCCGAAGTTCTGGTTGACAGGTGGGAGGGGGTTGACGGGCTGCAATTCGTCGGCCAAGCATATCCCACACATGCTCTATTGGATTCAAGTCTGGTGAGTATGCTGGCCAATCCATACGGGTGATATCCTCCAATTGAAGGCATTCGTCTACAATGTTTGCACGGTGAGGACGGGCGTTGTCATAGATAAACAGAAATTCAGCACCCATGGCGCCCCGAAACAAACGTACATGTTGTTCCAGAATGACATCCCGATAGATGTGGCCTGTCATCATTACACTCTGCACATGCAAGTCAGTTCTGGAACCAAGAATAACTCCTCCCCAAACGAGCCATCCTGCACCACCGTAACGGTGCCGTTCAATGGTGTTTGGTGTTCTCTTGGTGGTAACGGGTACCTGGCGCTCTCCCTATGAAAGTCCGGCGAGAATCAGACTGCAAACTAAACTTGGACTCGTCGGAAAACATCACACCAGACCATTGTTGCGGTGTCCACAATGCATGCTCTCTACTCCGGGTTAATCGCAGGCGACAGTGAGTTGCGGTAAGTGGAACACATCTGACAGGCCTACGAGCATATAGACCAATGTGCCCTAAGCGTCTGTACACGGTCTGCCTTGAAACTGTCGTACCGGTAGCTGAAGAGAACTGACGAGATAGGTCTGATGTTGTGCTCCGTCTGTTTCTTTTGGCAGTAACTGCTAAATACCGGTCCTCATTCGGCGTTGTAACTCGGCGGCGACCTGTGCTGTAACATCTACTCACATTACCATCATCTTGGAATCGTTGCCAAAGCCTGGACATGACACTCTGGGTGATTCCAATTTCCTAGGGTACTTCCAGCTAGGTACGTCCACATTCCAGACGTCCGATAATTCTACCACGTAAAAAAACGTCCAAATGCTTCCTTTGTGCCATAACTATGCGGTTATTGCACTGAAAGGCTTTTAAAGCGCTTGTGAACAATTTTACTTCTTTGCCACCATTCCTTATATACCCCTCTCTTACACTCTCGTCATTGTGACGTACTATCCGCACCATCTGGTGGTTTCCTGTAATCTGCATATTCTTCTTCAAGATGTGGAATAAAAAAATTAAGGGGACTAAAAAATTAAGAGGGCTAAAAAATGAACCAGGGATGGATTTAGATGAAAAGAGGCCCTAGGCTATTCCACTTATGAGGCCTTTTATTATTCCCGTTCGCCTCCCATTTTTAAGTTTTTAAATTACATGAGAGATAATAATATACATTATTACTGTGATGCACATCAATATGTTAAATGAAACATGTTGTGATGGGTACGAATCTTTATAAAAATGTGGCACGGATAATAAATAAAAAGAAAAGTCGCGAACACTTATTTGGACATTTATTCTCAGCATCATGCATAGTATTTGTAACAAAAACTAATCAAATATATAGCCATTGCAATCAGTGAACATATGAACTATACTTTGGTGCAAACTAGTATATACAAACGAACAGACCCCATGAGCCGAACGCGTTGATCTTAACCAATACATTTTTATGTTTGATTATTAGTCATATGTGTAAAATTTCTCCTTATTTTCGATTCAGTGTTTTAGTGTTTACTGTTTTTGGAATAGTGTAATTCTATTTTTGCTAACAATTTGAATGTAGGACCCTTTTGACCTTGAGGCCCTAGGCTGAAGCCTAGTTAGCCTATAGGAAAATCCGGCTTGGCGCTAACAAACATACAACAGGTCGTAAGTTGTGCAATACGTTGGAGGCATGAGCTGTAGTACAAAAATGAAAGGAAAACAAGAGTGCATTTGAAAATTTATGACTGAGTTTCCCATCAATTATCGGATTATCTATAATCATTGATATCTGGTTAGGAATTTTCGGTTGTTCTTCAATACGACAATCTTTTAAGTGAGCTGCTGAGAGTGCAAGTGCTTACTACAATAGAAATCATTCCTTGTTGCATTCTTTATCGTTTTTTTTTTTTTTTGACAATTTTTAATTATTAACATCTTAAATAATAGACATAAATTTTGTAAGTAAATTAAATGCTAGAAATAATAATAGTATTTAATATGTGATCTTAATAACAATTCTAAAAAAATTTTCAAGGAAGTAGCATAATACTTTAATTCATAATTAATTCATCAATTCAGTAATACGAAATGAATAACGAATAGAAATATGAAATAAATAATTAATAGTAATATGAAATGCAATGAATAGTAATATGTAATGAATAATGGATAGTAATATGAAATGCAATGAATAGTAATATGTAATGAATAATGGATAGTAATATGAAATAAACAATAAATAGTAATATGAAATGAATAATAATTATTCATATTAAATTAATAATGATTAGTAATATGAAATGAATAATGAATAGTAGTATGAAATGAATGATGAATGTAACGAAATTATTAATTCTTCACTATTAATGTTGATAAAAATTTGTGACCAATTTTATTAATTATAATGTATTTCCACGAATACATGTTCTTTTGAAGGAATGAATGAGAATGCATGAATATGTAAAGCATAAATATATTTAATGCTTTATAAACCATCTTGCATCCTCTATAATGTCTTCATAGATTGTATTCGTATTTAAATTAGTTGTTTTAAACCAATTCAATTAATTTTAGCATTAACCATAATCTAAAATAACCTCACATGAAATAATCACCGTAATCTTAAGTAAGTAATGTAAAACAAGAGATTAGTTATTAGGTGATAAAACATAATAATACATATACCTATATTCCTTTCAATCTAACTATCTGTTTTCGTATAAATTGTGTATGTAGATGGAAAAGCAAAAATTTAGATAAGGTCATTAGGCTAGGAGCCAAGTAAGCAATTATCTGTGTCTCTGTAATATTTTGAGTCAGCTTTTAAATCCCTAAATGTAATTTATTCTAATTACTGTGATTATCTATGTGATTAAAAGTTTAATTATTGTAATTTTATTAAGCTTCCCAATACAAAAATGTGCTGTACAATTTTATGCATAATTCTTAAATTAATTTATTATTAATTTTTCCAATTTTCAAAACGGAGTGAAATGTAATTATTACCAGAAATCTGTACTTATTAAACTCTGATTAGAAGACACGTTATGTTACATTAAAAACCGGGTTTTAAATATCCCAATTTTTTTAAAAGAATTTTGCATAGTTAATTAAAATTCACTTTGATACATATTGCAATATAAAATCACTTTGAGACTAACTCACTCAAATGAACTCACTAAATTTAACCTTCTATATATTTATAATTTTCATAGAACATTATAAAATTTGCTGTATAATTTTATGCATAATAAGTAAATTAATTTATTATTAATTTTGCCAATTTTCGAAATAGAGTTAAATTTAATTATTAGAGATTTTTTGCATAACGTTTTTTTATCGTCCTAAATTTTTTTCTTCCTAGCGCGCATGCTCATAGGAAACATGCTGTACCATTGTACCTATTGCGCATGCGTATCTTTATTACTGCACTACTGAGCTATTCCTATCAGCATGCGCGCTAAGAAGAAAAATATCAGATGATAAAAAAACGTTATGCAAAAACTCTCTAATATGTTACATTAAACACCGGATGGTAAATATCCAAACTTCTAATAAGAATTTTTCATAGTTAATTAAAATTCCCTTTGATTTATGTTACAACATAAAACTCACCTTGAGATAGATTTAAATTTAACTTAATATATATTTATAATTTCTATAGAACATTACAAAAATTTACTGTACAATTTTATGTATGATTCGTAAATTAATTTATTATTAATTTTTCCAATTTTCAACACAGTGTTAAATATAATTATTATCAGAAATCTGAACTTATTAAATTCTTATTAGAAGACACATTATTTAACATTAAACACTGGAGCGTAAATATCCAAATTTCTAATAAGAATTTTTCGTAGTTAATTAAAATTCACTTTGATTATATAATTATAATTTCCTATAAATTTATCTGAAAATTTTTCATAATTTCGTATATATAATAACATAATTTAAATTTCTATAGAAAATAATTTAAAAAATTACTTAAAAATAAAGATTTTTCTTAAATATAGAATTAAAAATGAAGAAAATGTTGATTAAATTTATAACTTAAGAAATAAGTTGTATAAACCTAATTATAAATATTCTTTAAAAATTAATTCAGAATCAATGTATCAAATATCAAATTGAAATTTAATTAACTATATAAAATTCTTATTAGAAATTTGGATATTTACAATCAGGTATTTAATGTTAATGTGTCCTCTAATCAGTGTTTAATAAGTTATTATTTCTGATAATTATGTAACAATAAAAATTGTTTTAACACATTTATTTAGATTTACTGATAATAGAAAAATAAAGTTAGATTATTTAAAAATAATAAAAAGTAAATTTATTTTATACAATAAATTATTACAAGCCGCATAATTTATCAAAGCAAGTATATTTAGTTATAGTATAAGTATTACGTGCGTGCGTGTTTATACATATAATTGTACAGGAATTTTAAAACACATATACAATTTAATTATACTAAATCCTTATAAAATACAAAAATTTCGTTTTATAATTATATTTTGATTTTTTAAGATAGACCACAATAAGTGTTTAGATTATTTTTACCTTTTTGTTATTTATTCTTATCCCACTTTGTAGACAGCAACATCTAAACCAGGGATGGGCAAACTTTTTCGGTCGCGGGCCAAATATCGAAAAAAAAATATGTGGCGGGCCAAAATGAATTTTTGTAAAATTTTTAAAGCGATATGCAAGTATTACAATTTAAATATGTGAATGAGATGAATGAAATTGCGATTTCATTTTTAAAAATTCCTTATATTGATGTTCGAAGTGAGATGTACTGATTCTAAGGAACAAGGCTAAATGCTCTTCTGCCAGTCTACTTCTGAAATAATTCTTTCTAAGGTTCATAGTTGAAAATACTTGTTTACATATATAAGATGAAGCAAACATAACACTGATTTTCTGGGTGTGAGATATTAAATTTGTGAAACTTACTTTCGATAATGATTTGTAAAACTCTAACTTTGGCATATTTAGAAACAACTGCTTGAGGTAAATGTTAGATTGCAACTCAATTAATTCAACCTGAAAATATGACCTCACTGCTTCACAATTTACGTTGAAAGACATGGTAAAATATATCCGATTCTGTTTAAATGGCACTGAAATCTGCGTTCGAACACAAAATGAATTTTTTCAAGCCATTTTCATAATTCTTAAGCTTCTCTTCATTTACTGAGGGTATTGAATTTAACCTCGGAAAAATGAGACAAGTCGTTCTTAGCTAGCTGCCCAGCAAACAGATTAAGTTTTAGTTTGAAAGTCGATATATTTTTAGTCGATTTATGTTTTGTAGAACAAAAATAGAGAAAGTAAAAAGTTCATCAGTCATTTGAAAAAAAAGGAAGAAGAAAAGTAATATTTAATCAAAGTAGAAAAGGAGATGGATATATGATATATAAATATATATTTCTTTAATTTGCCTCGAACCGGCAAATTAAAATTCTATCCGCGGGCCGGATAGAACCTTCCGACGGGCCGTAGTTTGCCCTTCCCTGATCTAAACCAAGTCCCAAAACCTGTATGGTCTCATGGAAGGGTTGAAAGGTGATTGTGATGGAGTATTCATAGGTAGAAGTCTCACTTGACTCTGTGACGCTGAAGAAGGTGGGGAATGCTTTCCGGGAGGACTTTTAGGGGGAACTACCCTGTATTGGTAGGAGAAAATCTGTACTCCCACCATGTAGTCTGACTAACGAGGCAAGATGCTGAACATCATAAACGCCATCGAGTCTCCTCGTTACTGAAACAGTGTCTACAACAGATTGAAGCTCCACCCTAATGGTCACCAGCGCACGTTGCCACGAGTCCGGCTTTTCGTTTTTTGGAAGCTTTAAAAACATTAGATAGATTGAGCTCCTCACTATTATAAAGTTAAATAAATTTTTAAAAAATCTTTAAAATAACTTAAAAATATGTATTATTAAATTATTATCTAAATTATCTCTAAAATATAAAGCAACATTTCTTAACAATAACAAATTGAATATTAAGTACATTATTAAGTAATGAACATTACATTATATATCTTAACATCGTCTTTTCTAACAAATCCTAGATTTCTAAATCGATATTTTAGTTTTCCAAGAAGATTTTATTTTTTTAAGCATAGAGCGAGTTTAAAGTACAGGTATATTCTTTTAAATCATTAATAGCATACTCTAATAACCGTTTAAAATTTTCAGAAATCCGCAAAATAACATTCTTATACATAAACAAGCACTCTAAAGTGGATGACTTCAATTTCTCCTTATTATCTCATTTTTAAGATAAATATTTCATTGGATATAAAAATGATAAATATGCTTTGCAAATGCTTCGTTACTTTCTGAGTAAATATTTTAAATTGCTAATCTTTTTATTAGTTCAAAGTATTTCAATAAATCTAATTCATGATAGTTTTGGTTCATTAAATTTGAAAACCTCCAAATCATTTTTAAACCAGCATGTTATGTAATCTATTTACATAATCTATTCGTAATTTTTCATTCGGTGAAGTAAATTCTATAACTAGATAAATTCTACGCAATTTTCTTTTAACATAAACTATTATTTAATACAGCAATTTTATTATTTTTTTATTGGAAGGAGGTAACTGTTACATTAAGACGACTGTTCTGTCTAAATGATAATAATTTAAATTTATTGAATTCATTATTTAATTCAATTCCTTCTATTAGCTCACAATCTCCCTATATATATCTTGTTCAAATTTTTAATCGTTAATAAAATACTTTTTATTCACCCACTCAAGTTCAAATACATTTTTTTAACTTGTAGCGGATGACACTTGATGTTAATACAGCTTTTTCAAATATTAATTCAGTAATTCAATTTAATTAATTAATTTTAGTTTTTTTTTAGATTTAAGTTGCATGTATCTACCAATAGATGGCGCCAGATAAACTTAAAAAAAATGAATGAAAATTATTTATAAAGGACTTTTTGCAATCTAGCGAAAAAAAAAAGTAGGAATTGACATTAAATTTTTTTTTTTATATTACTTTTTAAATTGGAAGGAGGTAACTGTTACATTAAGACGACTGTTCTGTCTAAATGATAATAATTTAATTTATTGATTTCATTATTTAATATTTGTTTCAAGATAAGTTTAAAAGCACAATATTAACACATATGAATGAGTCGGAATATAATAAGCAATTAACTTATTTTGAGCAAGAAATTGATTTTTTTAATAAATCTTGTGTATTACACTGGTGAAATCTCTTTCAAATTATGTTTGTTGTTGTGTCTAATCCTCAATATCCGGCAGCGCGGGACTGACACCCCATGAGTAGCTTATTTCATGAATGGAAAGAAAGAGGCCGAGTGTCTAGCGCTCTGGCGCTCGGTGCCACATGTTTCGGGTTCGAATTCCGGCGGTGCCATGGATGTTTGTATTGGTTCGGAATCCACTTTAAGCCGTAGGTCCCGGTCTCCTATGACTGTAAGAGCGTCACGGAGCCGAAGTCAGACTTCTACCTACGGGTGCTCCATCAGAACAGAAGCTGCACCCCTCTTCCCTCACGACAACAACAACAAGGAAAGAGGCAGCTTCTATTGTGATGGCGCACCCGTAGGTAGAAGTCTGAATTGGCTCCGTGTCGCTGAAGAAGGAGGCCAGTGCCTTCCGGGAGGACCTTTAGGAGTAACTAATGGTCCTTCTTACGTGATGGGGGGTTTTCCGGGTTTTCTCCCTTACCCCGCCTTTGCGTATCTCAAATATACAAAATAAAAAGAATTAAATAATATAAATTTCAAAATCAATAATATAAATTCAAAAATAAATAATATACAATTCAAAATAAACAATATAAATTTCAAAATAAACAATATAAATTTCAAAATCAATAATATAATTTCAAAATCAATGATATAAATTTCAAAATAAATAACATAAATTCCAAAAATTTAAAGTTAACCATAAATTAATTCTTAATCTTTACATTTTTACCAACATTGCATAAATTAATTTTAGTGGGAATGATTCGTTTATTAAACTCCTCAAGTATTTCGTATTTAACTGAAAAAAATATCGATACAATTGAATTTAGATGGCATCTATGAAATCCAAAGTCGCCAAATAAAATAAATTGAATTTTCCGTTTAAAGTTTTGGCTTACTTCTCCAGCCGAAGACTTCAAAGTAACCTGACACACACCCAATAAAACAAAGATCTTTTTCTCAACAAAAGCGTCCAGTTGACACATTTGGAGAGTTTTTCGTTTCCATATCAGTGTCTGGGGAGTTTCTAACGTCTCCTTCCCACTCAACTTACTCGAATAGCTGTAGGAATAAAATACCCTAGAGGATAATTTATGAGATCCCGGGGGAATTTAGGATTGTGGAACGAAAACAAAACACTTTTTTTAGTGCATTGATGTGATTATTCAACCGTTTTGATGTGATAATGATAAATATTTGGCCAGTATAATTGAGAGTATAATTTATGAGATCCCGAGGGAATTTAGGATTGTGGAATGAAAACAAAACAATTTCTTTTAGTGCATTGATGTGATTATTCAACCGTTTTGATGTGATAATGATAAATATTTGGCCAGTATAATTGAGAGTGTAATTTATGAGATCCCGAGGGAATTTAGGATTGTGGAATGAAAACAAAACACTTTTTTTTAGTGTATTGATGTGATTATTCAACCGTTTTGATGTGATAATGATAAATATTTGGCCAGTATAATTGGAGAGTGTAATTTATGAGATCCCGAGGGAATTTAGGATTGTGGAATAAAAACAAAACACTTTTTTAGTGCATTGATGTGATTATTCAACCGTTTTGATGTGATAATAATAAATATTTGGCCAGTATAATTGGAGAGTGTAATTTATGAGATCCTAAGGGAATTTAGAATTGTTGAATAAACAAGTAATATAAAAAAATTTTTAATGCCAATTCCTACTTTCTTTTCACTATATTGCAGAAAAGTCCTTTACAAATAAAGTTGACATTTTCCTCTTACATCTGGCGCCACCTATTATTACATATTTGCAACTTAAATCTAAGAAAAAAAACTAAAATTATTTAATTAAATTTAACTAATGAATTAATATTTGAAAAAAACTGTATTAACATCAAGTGTCATCCACTACAAGTTTAAAAAAAAATGTATTTGAACTTGAGTGGATGAATAAAAAGTATTTTATGAACGATTGAAAATTGGAACAAGATATATATAGGGAGAGTGTGAGCTAATAGTAGGAATTGGGAAATAAAACACTTTTTTGGTGCATTGATGTGATTATTCAACCGTTTTCATATGACAATGATAAATATTTGGACAGTATAATTAGAAAGTATAATTTATGAGATCCTAAAGGAATTTAGGATTGTTGAATAAAACACAAAAATCACTTTTTGATGCATTGATGTGATTATTCAACCGTTCTGATATGATAATGATAAATATTTGGCTAGTATAATTTACAGTAGAGTATAATGGGAGAGTGTAATAAACGAGATCCTAAAGGAATTTAGGATTGTTGAATATAAAAAACAAAACACTTTTTTGGTGCATTGATATTATTCAACCTTTTTAATATGATAATGATAAATATTTATGCAATAATAAGTTGGATATACACTGAAGTGACAAAAGTCATGGGATAACAATATGCAAATTTTCAGATGGCAGTAGCATCGCGTAGAACAGGTATAAATGCGCAGTGCTTTCGCAGAGCTTTCACTTCTGTTCAAGTTATTCATGTGAAGAGGTTTTGACGTGATGATGACCGCACGACGGGAATTAACAGACTTTGAACGCGGAATGGTAGTTAGAGCTAGACGCATGGGTCATGCCATTTCGGAAATCGTTAGGGAATTCAACATTCCCAGATCCACTGTGTCAAGAGTGTGTCGAGAGTATGAAATTTCAGGCATAACATCCCACCATGGACAGCGCAGTGGTCGACCGCCTGCACTTAACGACCGAGACCGGCGACGTCTGCAAAGAGTCGTAAATTCTAACAGACAAGCAACACTGCGTCAAATAACCGCAGAAATCAATGTGGGACGTACAAGGGACTTGTCTGTTAGAACTGTGCGGAGAAATTTAGCTTTCTTGGGCTATTCCAGCAGAAGACCGACTCGAGTGCCTTTACTGACAGAACGACATCGCTTGCAGCGACTCTCGTGGGCACGTGAGCATATCGGTTGGTCCCTAGATGAATGGAAAACCGTGGCCTGGTCCGATGAGTCACGATTTCAGTTGGTAAGAGCTGATGGTAGGGTTCGAGTGTGGCGCAGACCCCACGAAGCCATGGACCCAAACTGTCAGCAAGGCACTGTTCAAGCTGGTGGTGGCTCCGTAATGGTGTGGGCTGTTTTTTCATGGCAGGGACTTGGTCCTCTGGTGCGACTGGACCGAACATTGACTGGAAATGCTTATGTTCAGCTACTTGGAGATCACTTGCAGCCATTCATGGACTTCATGGACCCAAACAACGATGGGATTTTTATGGATGACAATGCGCCATGTCACCGGGCCACAACTGTTCGCGATTGGTTTGAAGAACATTCTGGACAATTCTAACGAATGATCTGGCAACCTAGATCGCTCGACATGAATCCCATCGAGCATTTATGGGACATCATCGAGAGGTCTGTTCGTGCCCAAAATCCTGCACCATCAACGCCTTCACAATTATGGACGTCTATCGAGACAGCATGGCTCAATATTCCTGCAGAAGACTTCCAACGACTTGTTGAGTCCATGCCACGTCGAGTTGCTGCACTTCGCCGGGCGAAAGGAGGGCCGACACGATATTAAGAGGTATCCCATGACTTTTGTCACTTCAGTGTAATTTTTAGTTGTATAATTTTGACATTATTAGTAAATGACGTCTGCCATATTACTGAATTTTGATAATTATCAATGATAAATTTCGGATTTTGACGTTTTAGATTGTTAAATAATTAAACTTGAAAGCAATGTTTAAAATAAACATAGTAATGAGTATGTAAAGGGCATATGGCTTACAAAGTGTATTAAATTTTGACATTAAGTTTTGTTTTACTTCCAGGTTTTAAGTACATCAAAATTGTTGTTGTTGTTGTTACCTATGGCTTTATTAGAACTTCATCCATACAAATTTAACCACTACCTCACAAACAAAAAGAACATATAAATACATCAAAAATTACAAATTGAAAAGATCAGACATTCTTAACAAAAACGACAAAAAGTACTTAAAACAGTTAAAAACAAGTTAAATGTTCTAAGTATAAAAATTTAAGAAGCTGGAAGCACCATAATGAAATTACGAAAGATCAGGACATGTTTTCTGTGGCCTTCCAATAAAGAGTACACAAATCGCCATTCTGTTGTAAGTTGTAAGTCCAGTCCAGAGCAAATAAGTAGATGGACCTTATTCATTTTCCGTGTTATATAAAAATCATTTGTTACACAAAACTCCTATATCACAATCCCTATTTTACATTAAAATTAAGTTTAATTCGTTTTATAGATTTTTGTAGCATACTGGATAGGCAATCGAAGATTCTAAAAAAAGTTTAATTTAAACTCACAATTAAACTTAAATAACAATTTATAAGTATTATTTTGGTGTGTCATGTTGATAATTAATGAAAATTAAAAATGAAGAAGAGTTGGTGTAATCAATCTATTTAAACTCTCTTTTATTTTTTATTACGTTAAAAACATCTTATGAATATGATTTCTTGAAATATCCATTATTCATGTAGATAGAGCATAATGAGATTTTAATGCACGCGATAGTTAAATTCTTTAATTTATTCATATTTCTTTGAAAATGTTTTCAAAAGTTAGATCCTATTTCATAAAAAATCTATGCGTTATTGAACTAAACTATCATGAATATAAATTAATCTTTTAATGGAAAGTTAATATATTTTTCTTAAACATTAAAATTTTTATAAGCATTTCACAAGAAAAGTAATTTAATTTTATCATAAATGTATTTATATTAATATTTCCCGACTAGTGGCTCAGTGGCAATGTGCGCTACTGGTGAGTATAAAAGCTGAGGTTCAATCCGCTGGCGGCTTTGCTGTTGACACTGTTTAAAAAAAACGAGGAGGCTCGATGGCGTTTGCGATGTTTAGCATCTGTCTCATTAATCAGACTACCTGATGGGAGTTCTCCGGTTTTTCTACCATACGATACGGAAATTCATGGTGTTTCCCCCTGATGGCCAACTGGATAGCGCTCTGGTCGTTGGTACCACAGGCTTCGAATTCTTTAGTATTTCGGAATCCACGTGAAACTGTAGGTCCTGGTTTGATTTGTTTAAAGTGTGAGCAAAATGACAGTAGAGCGACAAACCAAACAAAACATCCTGGTAGGCAGTGCCCTACTTCCTCAGCTACAAGAAGCCAAGTGATACTTCTAACTACTGGTGTTCCAACACAACAGCTGCCCCCCTTAAATGATAAAATGGATTCATGGACTTAGTCTAGATGTTGCTGTCTACCAAGTGGGATAAGAAACTTCATACTAATATTTAATACATTATACTAGCATAAATAAATGATCTTAATCTTTTCATGTTTAATTCAAAAAGTTTGAAAAAACTTTTGATGATTGAATTGTCATTAAAAAATTCAATGAATCGAATAAAACAAATTGAATCTTTTGTTTAAAGTTCCAGTTTGCTTCTGCAAATGAAATATTCCTTATGCAATGAAACCGAAAACTAAAGATCCTTCTTCAATAAAAAGGTCTAGTTGACACATTGGAGATTTTTTTCATTTTATATTATTGTCTGGGGATTTTCTAATGTCTATATCTCACTCAACTTTCTTAAATCGCTGTAAGAATAAAATTTCTTTGGGATAATTTATGAGATCCAAAGGCAGTTTAGGATGAGATAAAACAAAACACTTGGTGCATTGCGATTATTCTCCCTATTCTAACACGAAAATGATAAATATTTAATCAGTAATAAGCTGTATTTTGATGCAGTATTATTTTGACACGAGTAAAGGCGTCATGTGTCAGATTACTGAGTATTGTTACAGTTGATAAATTTCTGATAATGTTTTCCGACAGTACTTTGTCAAGTAAATAATTTATATATGGATTTCAAAATAGTAGCTTATTTTATTTGTCAAATTAGTTAATAAAATGTATTAACAAATTTTCATTGTTTTTATTTATTATGCATAATAATTTTTTTATTTTATTTTGTATCTTAACATTATTTTGACGTGAGTAAAAATTTAATGTGTTGCATTAGTGAATATTGCTACTGTTGATAAATTTCAGGTAATGTTTTCGGACAGTGCTTTGTGAAGTAAACAATTGTACATGGATTTCAAAAGAGTAGCTTATTTTGTTTGTCAAATTAGTCGATAAAATATATTAATAAATTTGATATAATAATAATATTTTGTTAGATGTAACGCAACATGCTTCATTATTTACTACAGCTTTATAAATAGTGGAAAGAATCAATTTAAAAAGAAAAGAATTTAAAATCATTGTTAATATTTGTTCAAATATACATTTTCAGAAAAATATAAGTGTTTGAGTTTTATTATTTAATTATGTAATTATTAGTTTCACGAACTAGTAATTACATAATTAAATAATATAAAATGGTTCTAAAGATCATGAAAGCAAAGATAATTTTATTTCGAAGTGAAAATGAGATTTTTTTAAAAATTAAAATAGTCTGGAATTTTATAGTTTTTAATTTTTTAATATTACTGATATGCGTTTTGCTCTTAGATTAAATTCTAAATATTATGAGTAACCTGCATATAGTCCTAGCATTTTACAATTTTTTATCTTACTATTTTTTTTATTTAAAATATCCGTCCTTTGGGCATTGTATATTTGCAATTCTAGAATGTCATCCTACTCCTCGCTTTCGAGATCTAGTGGTGAAGCGATTTCAAAATTGCAAATGAAAGCGAACAGGATATGTCAAAACTCACTTTGAAGCTTCGCTGTAAATTTGCAATTTCTGATGACGCATGCGCAGTGTCATCATACGACTGATAGCAGAAAAGTGAAAGCGTTCTGTTTCATTTTTGCAAATTTCGCTTAACTATTACATTCTTTCACTTTAATACAATTTAGCTGTTTTTTATCACGTGTGATCATGATGTTCGCCTGGTTAGGGGTTTGTGGCGCAATCCGGAAAGTGCAGCAAGCAAATAAAACTCCATTCCAAATTTGCAAATTTTAGCTGAAAAATGGTAGTTTGGGCCCCTTAACTCTTGAAATGATTCATGAATAACGTTAATCCTCATGAATTTTCTGGAGAATTTGGCTTTTGCTTGAAGTGTTTAGTAGTATGGTTTTGAAGCACTTTTCACGTTTTGGCTTGGGATTTTAAACATTTGTATATCCATTGGCTATAAGTACTCGTAGTGCGTTGATCAATTCCTTCTTCTTGAAGTTTCACATTTATCACTTTTGGCATTTTCCCATGCCTATTGAGCTGTACAGTGCTTCTTATTGTATTCTGACTTCATTCTTCATTTATGATTAGAGTTTTAAAAAAATTGATATATTTCTTTTGCGTATTGTATATGATAACGTTTCTTGTAGAATTTGGAATACTTCATTATTCATTTACGACTAGAAATTTCAAACTTTGATATATTTTTTGGCTACTGAATGTGATAATGTTTCTTGCAGAATTTGGAATACTTCATTCTTCATTTACGACGGCATTTATCTTACTTTTGTATATCTTTCTTCATGAAGTTCTTGACCTATTTAACATTGGCCTTGTAATATTCCAATCAATTGCTTCATATATCTTGTGCATTATTAAACATTGGCATATTCCTGAGTTTATTCATCCGTTCTCGAATGTTTACTCATGATGAGTTGAAATATTCCGAGCAGATTTCATTTTTTTTTTATTTTATTAATTCCACTTAACACAACTTTTATATTTAAATTATTTTTATTTCAAAATTGAGATTTATATTAGCAGAATAAAAATACTATATAATTAATCTTTTTTTTTAAAAAAAAGCCTTTATTAGTTTTTAGCCGCAAAATCCTTTTACTCCCATTAATAACAAATAATTGGTTGAGCCAGCTTGCGTTAGTGGGAATCCGGCATTACTCCCATTAATAACAAATAAGTAGCCAGTGCAGAGTAAAAAAAAGATTCCGCCTTTTTTGCACCAGACACACTCCGATACATATTTAAAAAATCAATGCTTAATAGGATCAAATGACTTACATCAAAGCTCATTACTTAATCTGGTGCAGTTAAAGCAATAGCTAGTTATTTTTCATCAGCTTACCATTGGTTTAGAAAATTTAAGACGCTTACTAAGAAAATTGTGTTATTTTAATCTGCGGTTTCATAGTGCATTTTAGCTGTTTATCGCTTAATCTTAGGAAATTTTCATTAAGGATAATATCGACTCTAAATGGTTAAATTACTTTTAAAATAATGAATATTATTATTATTTAAATAAGCAATTTTAATTATTATTTAATATTTACTTATGTTTTTCTATAAAATGAAACAAATATTTTTTTTCTTAGTAATCATATAACAGTAGCCGACGGGCTAGCGCTCTGGCGCTCTTAACCACATGTTTCGGGTTCAAGTCCCGGCGGTGTAATGGATGTTTGTAGTGGTTCGGAATCCACTTTAAATTGTAGGTCCCATGACTGTAGAGCGTTGGGCGTGGAGCTGACAACCCTACCCCGTAAAAAGAAGACATCTCATGTTTCGAAATCTGCTAGTAGGCAGACGGTCTTGGCCTATTATTGGGCTGTTGCTCCAATCATGATGATGATGAATCATATACCAGACGTTAATAAAACATTCACTTAATCAATGAAACGTTTGCAATTTTGGATACGGTCCCTTTTAGGAATTTTGTAACAAAATTGGTGGATATAGTAATTATCATACATTGAATCCATTCATTGGTTTCATTATGGGAAAATTTCGAGTTAGCAGTAAATTAACAATACTAATTAATTTTGTTAATAAACTATACTGCCTCATAAATTAGTTTCCTTCGAGACTTTTGCAACGATACTACTTAATGAATATCTGATAATTACGAAAGTTTTTAAAGGTTTTCTATATTTTTGGCTTTGTACAATATCATCCTAATGTAAACTCTCAAGGGTGTACTCTGGGTAATGCGGAATCTTTTATACATCTGTAATTCTATTGGTAAATGAACAAAGATACAATTATACAATTACCTGAAGCTTAAATGTAACATCTGTAAATTATTATGGAAAAAGGCATATTAGTTGAATATTAGAACGTATAGAATAATTAATAGCATTTGCAGATGAATGCGTAATCTAACTTGTTAAAGTTAAACATGTACTATATCTGTAACTATATACAAATGTTTTCAAATTCCTATGGGTAAATTTAGGGAAAGGACAAAGAACATTTTGAAGGATCGTTCAAAGTATATTTTTCTGTTTTGCTTTGATGAAAAATAATCAAATAAATAATTTAGTCTTAGAATGTATATGTCTATGAATATGTAAGCGTATTGAAAATTGATACCAATTATTTCATATGAATAAAGATAATTATTACTATCCATTATTAAAAGGGATGTAGATGCATATAAATAATATTTAATTATAATTAACTAATAAAACAAAATTTAAGGAAGAAGCATAAATCTTGATTTGTTATTATTGATTATGGGCCTGAATGGCGAATGTGGCTAGCGCTCTGGCGCTCGGTACCACAGGTCCCGGCGGTGCCATATATGTTTGTAGTGGTTCGGAATCTACTTTAAACCATGGGTCCCGGTTTAACAGGAACGTAGAATGTTGCGGAGGTAGTGTTACTCCGCGTCCGTAGATTATCTGCAAGCTACACGCACCTCCTGAGTAGTGCTAAGTGAATAACGTATGTGTAGCGTTTGCCTTAAGGCATCAAACACAATTGTCTAAGTGTTTGCCAACTGCATTAGAACAAAAAAAAATATTGATTATTTATTTATTGAGGAATTATACTATTTCTGCTTGCAAATTTGTATATATTTTAATAATATGTGTAAATATTTTCAATTTGTCTTGTAATATTTCGATAAATTGAGGTATTAAAGTATGTTAATATCACAATAGAATTTACTGTATTGATAGAAATTGAAAATTGAATTGATTTGAAAAATAATGAAGCGTTTATCTAATACTTCAATACACTCAAACCTATTTTTGTGTAGGGACCACATAGAAGTAATCGCATAAAAAAATATCCTGAAACTTTATAAGTAGTTATAAAATATGTTTGTAACACATTAAAAAATTCTTTTATGTGGTTAATAAGAACTGCATAAAAAAGTCCCACGTATAAAATATGTAAATCAAAACCTCACGATGTATTTAGAAATTGATTTTCGAAGTCAAGAAAAATTTAATTTGCACACCTGAATATTTTTAAATACTTTATTTGCGTATATAAATCCCAAAACATGCATTTAAAACTATTAATCGTAGACAAGTGCGCGGATTTTCTTGTGCAGAAGTGGTTTAAAATCACTTTCGTCTCTTGAAGATGCTACCTCGCATGTAATAAAATTCTTGGTAATGTGATGATATAATAACGGATGGGCCATCTGTTGGGATTCTTTTTAATTTGCATGTCATTTTGACAACCATCTGTCGTTTTCTTTTTAAGTTACATTTTTTAATTAATCTTTTATTCATAACATGTATTCGATGAAATTTTTTTATATACCGCACCAAGAAAAAAGTACATCATAAAAACAGGTTTGAGTGGAATTTTTGATGATCGAATGGCTAGCGCTTTGGCACTCAGTACTGCAGGGTTCGAGTCGCGGCTGAGCCATGGATGTTTGTAGTGGTTCGGAATCCACTTTAAGACTTAGATCTCGGTCTCATATAACCGTAGAGCGTCACAGACCCAATCAGACTTCTTCTCACCCACATCATTCCCAAACTGTAATGAGGCAACTCAACTCTAGGTACAGTTGTGTGGTATGGTGTAGTAGTAGCATAAATACACTTCGCCTAGGGACAGATACATGTTTATTTCCCTTAATAAATTGGAAAATAATATCGAAGCAGAATAAAAGTTATTTTTTATCTTTAAATCTATCCATTTTAAAAGCATGGATAACAAAATCGAAGATAAGTTATTATGTATTTTGATAATTGAAAATGAATGCCTATAACTTTTTTAAATTTAATCAGATAAATGTTATAAAACAAATTTAATATATAGTCTTCTTTAATTTAGAAAATAGGAGAATTTTTTCTATTACTAATTTTTGCTGCTATAAATAAATTATTTACCCATATTTAATCATAGACCATTTGCTTATATAGTTTTCAATGTTTAATAAATGATCCTAGGTCCCTACTATATATTCAAATATATAGGTACACACCAGCCAAAAGCTTTTCTTCGCCGAATACACGATGCTAGAATATATTTCTTGAGCCATAAATAACCATGTAGGTTTTAATATTAAAAATTGTGCTTCAAAACAGCTGGCCTTAGTCACTTGGGAACAAAAACATATGATTTTGAGCTTGAGGAAAAGAAATAACAATAATAAAAAAAAAAAGGGATGAAAAATGGGGCTTCTTGTGAAGAGCTGTGGGTAACGTCAGGAAAGAGTATCGGAAAAATGAGTCTTCATGTTTATGTTAGTACACTTAGAAAAAAGTTTTTATTTAAAATTTTGTAAAATACTGAACTTATTAATTTTGCAAAAGGATTAATTTTTGCCAAAGGGAAGAGTACATAGTATAGTATGTTTGCAAAAGGACTGATATTAATTGCAAAAGAATTGATATGATGATGATTGAATACTAATTTTGCAAAAGGATTGATGTGATGATAATTGAATACTAATTTTGCAAAAGGATTGATACTATGCTGATTGAATATTAATTTTGCAAAAGGATTAATATGATAATTGAATATTAATTTTGCAAAAGGATTTATACCATGCTGATTGAATATTAATTTTGCAAAAAGATTGATACTATGCTGATTGAATATTAATTTTGCAAAAGGATTGATATTAATTTGAAAAGATTTGATAATAAGATGTTTGAGTATTAATTTTGCAAAAGGCTTGATCTTTGTCAAAGAGAAGACTGCAGAATATTTTTGCAAGAGGACTGATATTAATGGCAAAAGGATTGATAATATGATGATTGAATACTAATTTTGCAAAAGGCTTGATTTTTGTCAAAGAGAAGACTGCAGAATATTTTTGCAAGAGGATTGATATTAATGGCAAAAGGATTGATAATATGATGATTGAATACTAATTTTGCAAAAGGGTTGATTTTTGGCAAAGAGAAGACTGCAGAATATTTTTGCAAGAGGACTGATATTAATGGCAAAAGGATTGATAATATGATGATTGAATACTAATTTTGCAAAAGGCTTGATTTTTTTTGCAGAATATTTTTGCAAGAGGACTGATATTAATGGCAAAAGGATTGATAATATGATTATTGAATACTAATTTTGCAAAAGGCTTGATTTTTGGCAAAGAGAAGAGTATAGAATATGTTAGTTTGCAATTATTTTATATTATTGGGACAATTATTCTGTTTTTTGCTATTTGAGAAATAATTTCTGAATATCAACACGGCTCATGATTTTGAAACTGAATCATTTGTTTAATTTTATCCTGTAAGAAAAAAAAAATTAACTTTCAATAAAATTTGTTGCATTATTTGGGTGTGCAGACCCATCCATGCATAAAATTTTAAGCTCTATTCTGACAAATGTTTTTGATTTTGAAACCGATTAAAAGAGAGACGGCGTATTTTATCTGAATTTTTATGTACACTGATTTCAAAAATTAAGGGAGAATTACAAAAATTGTACACTTTACACAAACAAAAAAGTAATTCTTTGTAAAAATTGCACAGTGTGCAAGAAAAGCAATGTTCATCCGAATATTATATGCAAATTATTGTATTTTCTGTTGTATAATGGATTTTATGTTGTAATAGATATATTAGATTTTCTGTTGTATAATGGATTTTCTGTTGTAATCTATATACTAGATTTTCTGTTATAATAGATATACTAGATTTTCTGATGTAATAGATATATTAGATTTGTTGTAATCTGGACATTATAAATGGTCGAAAATAGGCTTTAAAATCGCCTTTAATTTCTGAAAGTAGAGACTGCATAGAAAAATTTCAAAATGGCAGTGTTTTAGATACAGGAATCATCTTTCATATGAAGAATTACGCTAGCAACGATTGTGTGAATAGAAATTCCCCAAAGTAAATCCTTTGTAGCAAGAAAGTTGATTGCGACCCTTTCTACATCATAGACTGGAATGCATTTGTAAGGACAGACTCAGTTTCTAGAACTACAGCGGAAAGTGCCGCAAATGACAGCTATTTGCAGCTAATGGTAAAGAGGCGCAAAATCGCTACGCCTACCCACCTCATATCATCTTGTAGCGATTATTGAAAGATCGGTATTCAGATCAATTGTGCACAGAAGCTCCATGTTAATCTGGATATGCAAGAAGCCCAGCATTGTGTGTACTCCTTACATCACATCACTAAAATAAAAGCTTTATTGTGAAGGCAGTTTATTTCAGATCAACTTAGAGGGAATCTATACTTTTTATTTATGAGTTATAATGAAATAAATGAATTTTATTTAAAATTTAGTTTTATTTATAAATAATTAGTATTTTTATTTAATTTTTTAAAAATCAACTAAAAAAATTGTTTACGTGATTTATTTATCTATGTTTTTCAGTATATATATATATTTTTTTTCATTTATGATTTGGAGTTGTATGTGCTTCGTTTTTTTAATCGATGCTTCTGTCTATAAAATAACGGTACTGACATTGTAGTACTTTTTGAGGGCAGCGGGTGTCAAATGACAGCCCAGGGACCATAATTCTGTACGTGTTTGAGCCTGTAATGCAAACCTCATCATTATCAGACTCCCAAGAGTTTCGCCAGCAGTGATTAAATGTGCTTACACTTCACCTTGATTGCTTAAATTCTAAAATCTCGTTTTCTCCAGCCAGTTTCCTTATTTTATTGACAGACTTTGGACATAAACTTTATAAAAAAGGATTTTTTTTGTAATTTCAGTGGGCTAAATACACTTAAATAATTTATTAAAGCTTTTAAGCGCATGTAACACGAACTTATTTTATTACCTTCAACGTGAAGCAAACTGTTCTTGTCACTCATCCAATAAGTTTTAAATGTTCATGACGTTTCGACGAACTTTTTTGTGCAGGAGAAAAGTCAAGTAACCACAAACCACGCTGTCCTTCCGTGAAATGAGAGATAAAATTACTCTATATATTTGAGTTAAGGAAGATAAATAATTGATGTATGTGCATCGATAAACTCATTATTTGAGTAGCATTGGCTGTTTACTTAATAGTGAAGTTAAAGAAATAAATTCGTTTGTTAAGGTCTGTAGAGATGCAGCTTCAAACAGCGACAGCATAAAAACATGAAATTTCAAGAGATATATTTATGTTAATACAAAAACAATATGTTGTTTCTCATCCCATCTGGTCGACAGCAACATCTAGACCAAATCCATGAACCTGTGTCTGAAAACGACGAGTCATGATAAAGGGTAAAAAATGCTGCTGCTTTTTTGTCCTTGTAACCCGGACCCACACGATATTAAAAACCTTAGTGTTCCGATAGTGGATAAATAAAAAAAAAAGTAAAATATATTTCAAATAAAAGAATTTGGAATATAACATTGTTAATATTTATAACATATTTTTCTTTCCTGATCTAAAAGCTATTTGTTTCCATTCTATTCATTTTACATTTGTGTATTTATATGTGTAATTTACAAAAGGAGGAAAAAAAAAATCTATTGAGCATTATTTAGGAAAAGTTTTGAAGTTTTATCATCCTTAAAAGTAATGCCTGAATGTAAAAACGGAAGGTCAAAGTTTTATTTTTTGCAAATGTATAGTACTAGCGTCTCCTTTATTTTGAAGAAGTAATGAAAGCAACTACAGAAAATGTTTGGCGTATAGTCGTTTACAGCACGTGCATTAGAAATCAATGTTCAGAGTAAGTTTCGTGCAGAATGTCAAAGGATTCGATTGACAGCTCAGTGAATGCGCGGGTGAGATTATTGGTTAAAAAAGACAAAGCGTTTCTGTAAAAGACACAGGCGTGTCTGTAGAAGAATTGAAAGTTGGAGAGAAGTCTTTCTACTTAAAAATCTACCTTTCGAGCTAGTTGAGAGCTAAAGATTCCCCAGACAACTGCTTGGCATGTATTGAAAAATATATTTGGTTACAATGTATTGAAATTGTATCAGTTGCAAACACTGAATAATTAGCTGTTTACCCTTCAAGTGTTGAGGAACTTAAGAATTGAATTTTATGCTTCTTTAGAAACAGCCGTTTGTGAGACATTGAAACGCGCTTAGCAAGATTTTTCATTTAACATTGAGATTATATATATTCACTAAAGCAGGGTTTTAAAACTTTTTCATTGCATGCATCCTTACTTTAAGATAATATTTAAAAGTGGGAAATTAAATTGCGAGATATTTTAAATAATAAAAAAAAGAAGAAAAAAAAAACGCAATGAAAGTATATTGGAAAGTTTTTTTTTTGTTTGTTTCTAAAAACTTATCACTATGACCTTTTTATTTATATTGAAAGTTTTTGCATTTATGTTTTGTTTGACGTCCGTTAGCTTTTTTTAGCGCGCATGCTCATAAAACTGAGCATGCGCGCTATGACCTTTTATTTATGCAAAAATAATATTAAATGTGGCAATGCGTTCGTTATGTAAGACACATAATTGAATTCTACGATTATTTTAGAGCATCTTTAGATGCGTGGAATTAAACTGCAAAATAAATGAGTTTAAATAAAAAAACGGGATAATTGTATATTGGAATAGTTTTTTTTTTGTTATTAAAAATTTTTCATTGAAAACTTTTTGTTTGTTCGTAATATTAAATGTGGCAATACGTGCGCTTTATAAGACATATAATTGAATTTTACTATTCCTGTCACTTGTAAGATAAGCAATTTTGGCACTTGTAAATAAAGCAATTATTAGAAAACCAAAGTGAGAATGTGATATTTCATCATTTAGTTGTTGAATAATTTTATTTATAAGTTATCAAATCTTTCGTACCATTGCATATAGCTGCATCGCACGATAGAAGGTACGCCGTAAGTCTACAATACACTGAAGTGACAAAAGTCATGGGATACCAATATGCAAATTTTCAGATGGCAGTAGCATCGCGTAGAACAGGTATAAATGCGCAGTGCTTTCGCAGAGCTTTCATTTCTGTTCAAGTTATTCATGTGAAGAGGTTTTGACGTGATGATGACCGCACGACGGGAATTAACAGGCTTTGAACGCGGAATGTTAGTTGGAGCTAGACGCATGGGTCATGCCATTTCGGAAATCGTTGGGAATTCAACATTCCCAGATCCACTGTGTCAAGAGTTTGCCGAGAGTATGAAATTTCAGGCATAACATCCCACCATGGACAGCGCAGTGGTCGACCGCCTGTACTTAACGACCGAGACCGGCGACGTCTGCAAAGAGTCGTAAATTCTAACAGACAAGCAACACTGCGTCAAATAACCGCAGAAATCAATGTGGGACGTACAAGGGACTTGTCTGTTAGAACTGTGCGGAGAAATTTGGCTTTCTTGGGCTATTCCAGCAGAAGACCGACTCGAGTGCCTTTACTGACAGAACGACATCGCTTGCAGCGACTCTCGTGGGCACGTGAGCATATCGGTTAGTCTCTAGATGAATGGAAAACCGTGGCCTGGTCCAATGAGTCACGATTTCAGTTGGTAAGAGCTGATGGTAGGGTTCGAGTGTGGCGCAGACCGAAGCCATGGACCCAAACTGTCAGCAAGGCACTGTTCAAGCTGGTGGTGGCTCCGTAATGGTGTGGGCTGTTTTTTCATGGCATGGACTTGGTAATCTGGTGCGACTAGACCGAACATTGCCATGAAATGCTTATGTTCAGCTACTTGGAGATCACTTGCAGCCATTCATGGACTTCATGTACCCAAACAACGATGGAATTTTTATGGATGACAATGCGCCATGTCATCGGGCCACAACTGTTCGCGATTGGTTTGAAGAACATTCTGGACAATTCCAACGAATGATCTGGCCACCTAGATCGCCCGACATGAATCCCATCGAGCATTTATGGGACATCATCGAGAGGTCTGTTTGTGCCCAAAATCCTGCACCATCAACGCTTTCACAATTATGGACGTCTATCGAGACAGCATGGCTCAATATTCCTGCAGAAGACTTCCAACGACTTCTTGAGTCCATGCCACGTCGAGTTGCTGCACTTCGCCGGGCGAAAGGAGGGCCGACACGATATTAAGAGGTATCCCATGACTTTTGTCACTTCAGTGTATAATGGAATTCTGTTGCTACTAATAACTATTTTGTTAAAGTATTTCTTCAAAGGTAAATAATAGCAAAACTGAAGTTGTAGTAATAGTAAAAAAAATGCAGTTATTCAAATAATATTTTAACTATAACCAATTATATAGTATGAAACTATTTGTTTCAATTGGCCATCTCAAATATGCTAATAAATTAATAGTATTACTATACTTAATGCTATTATAATTAATTGTATTACTGTACTTAATGCTATTGTAATTAAATTCATCAAACGTGAAAATGCGAATAATTAAAGATCAGTTAAAATATATTGATTTTTCTCATCCAAGTTAATGATCCATAATCTAAACCAGGGGTCTCCAAACTACGGCCCGCGGGCCAAATCCGGCCCGCCAATGTCTTCCATCCGGCCCGCGACAGCAAATAGCTTATTGTTGCTGTAATAAGTTGGATAAAAAAACACAGAATGATAGTAACTCGGTTTTATTGACTTGCTAGGTAAAGTTGAATGATAAGCATAATACACAGAAAATTTAACTTAAGCATAACAGCTAACAAACAATTGAAATGAATCCCACTAACAATATAAACTAGTGAACATATCTCGGTAATTATACCTACCTATTTCCGCTTTTAATCACTAGATGTCTTCAAGTGTCACGGTCGTATCGATACACACAATAGTAATTGTAGTAATTGAATCAGCGTAGTTAGCAAGCGTATGCTCGCTCAGAGCGCGTACTCGGTGACTGGTCTAGAAATTATAGACAATGGCAGAAAAATTAAAACGGTTTTGGCCCTTGGTAATCACTGGAGTAAACAGTATGGCCCGAAGGCTGGAAAGTTTGGAGACCCCTGATCTAAACCATAATCCATTGATATCTGGTGAAGAACTCCAACTCTAAAGAAACACATATTTTTCTTTTGTATTAATAACTGAGTACATTTCGAACTGTATATAATGTTCAAATATGAATTATTGTAATCCATCTATATGATGCTTATAAGTCATGGATTGATGGTCATTCCTAACATAAATACCATTTTAAGTATCAAAATGCATCCACTGAAAATAACTGTCAACAGACTGGCTGGTTTCGTGTGCTAGTATGGTATAAACTCCCAAACGTCTACGCACTTGGTAGAGAATAGAAACATTTTATTCCCTCCAAACAACATACAGAGCTCTGCAGCTACACCTGGCAGTGCATAACTTTTATAGGAAGTTTTCTTTAAGGCTCGTTCCCACCAAGGCGAGAGACGTGAAGATTCCAAGAGACAAAATTTTTCGACCCTTCACAGCGAAACGTCAGAAATAGCATTACAATGAAAAACCGCTTCGAGTTGAAAGTTGGGCAACTGTCGGCTACTGCAAACCGGTTTCAGGCGACCGCGGTGAGGCTAGTGATTGGTCAAATATTTTCGCTTGCATCTTGTCGCCTTGGTGAGCACGAGCCTTAAGAACCCGAAACCCCGAATACCCCAACCCAGCTAGCCTACAATATAATTTAATACTGTCGCTACTAATAAGTATTTTGATAAAGTATTTATTCTAGTGTAAGTAATAGCAAAACAAAAGTTTTTTAATAGTAAAAAAAAATAGTTATTTAAATAATATTTCATCTATAAGCAATTATATGGTATGAAACTATTAACTATTTTAATTGGAGATCTCAAATATATTAATGATATTATAATTAAATTCAACAAACGTGAATATGTGCATCATTAAAAATGTTAAAATATATTGCTTTTTTTTCATCCGAGTCCCAATAATCCGTGGATAACTGGTCAAGAATTCCAGCTTCGAAGAAACACTGTTTATTAAATGAGCACATTGTTAGAAATGTGTTCAGTTGTTTATATAAATGTCTATAAAAAATAAAGTAACATATAAAAATATAAAGAAATACATATTGAACATTTGTATAAATAACTGAGTGTGTTTCCACCACTCTATAATGCTCAAACATAAATTATTGTAATCCGTATTATTATTATTGTAATAAATTATTGTATTCTGCTTATAAGTCATGGCCTGATGATCATGCTTGAGGGCCAATTGTCATTCCTAACATAAATACCATTTTAAATATCAAAATGCATTCACTGAAAATAACTGTCAACAGATTGGCCGGTTTTGTGTGCTATGTTATAAATTGTCATACGTCTACGCACTTTATAGAGAATTGAAACATTTTATCGCCTCCAAACGAAATACAGAGCTCTGCAGCTACACCTGATAGCGCGTAACCAGAACCAGAATCCCCGACACCGAACACCCGAACCCAGCAAGTCTACAATATAATTTAATTCTGTCGCTACTAATGCTTGCTTATTTTGCTCAAGTATTTATTCAAGTGTAACTAATAGTAAAACAAAAGTTGTAGTAATAGTAAAAAAAAAGTAATTATTCAAATAATATTTCAGCTATAAGCAATTATATGGTATGAACTATTTTAATTGGTGATCTCAAATATATTAATGCTACTATAATTAAATTCATCAAACGTGAACATACGAATCATTAAAGATTATAACTGATCTTATATACATCCAAGGATATCTATCTATCTCTATATAGGATCTTGGATATATATCCAAGTCCAATGATCCATAATCAAATCCATGTAATCCATAATCTAAGCTATAATCCATGGATACCTGGTCAAGAACTATAGCTGTAAAGAAATACATATTGAACATTTGTAAAAATAATGTAGTACATTTTCGCCATATAATATAAATATGAATATAATTCCTATTTGAATATAATAATTCATATTAGAACATATAGTATATTCATATTTGAACATATAATTATTGTAATCCATCTACATTGTGCTTAACAAGTCCTTCATAAAACTTTGATGGTCATTCCTGACAGTAAATACCATTTTAAGTATCATGATGCATTCACTGAAAATAACTGTCAACAGATTGGCTGGTTTTGTGTGCTATGGTATAAACTCCCAAACGTCTACGCACTTGATAGAGAATAGAAACATTTTATTCCAAATGCAGAGCTCTGCAGCTACACCTGGCAGCGCGTAACCTTTATAGGGGGGTTTTCTTTGGGCACCCCCGACGATTTCTCTGACACAAGATTGTGTATAGCTGGGGATTTGACGGGGAGGACCAAGCCCCCTGATCAATAAAATAAGGTTTACGAGACGGGGTAGGGGGAAGCGTGCATCCCCGCCCCGTCCCCCCTTTAAGTTATCGCCCACGCTTTCAGAAGCGGCGAAATCGATTTGGATCCGTTCGTCCTGCACGCGAAAGAAAGTTGGAGGTGCATCTGGAAAGTAACGGAGGGGAGCTTTTACGATTCCCAGCCGTCTCCCCAAAAGTACCACTGGA
Organism: Caerostris darwini; assembly: GCA_021605075.1. Lineage (NCBI taxonomy): Eukaryota > Metazoa > Arthropoda > Arachnida > Araneae > Araneidae > Caerostris > Caerostris darwini. Next base: position 70,365 of record BPLQ01002900.1, read on the forward strand.
GGCAGAATGACGTGTAGGAAGTGTGTAACTGTTGAGGTCTTGCATCCTTGAAAATCTGTAGAAAATCGGTAGTTTCAAGTTCAGTTTCAAATTCAATTCGCAGTTTTTATGAAAAACTTATTTTAAGTAATCGATGTACTTAAACCTTATAATTGTATGCAAATTGGAAATGCAAAAAACTTGGTAAAGAACACATGTTTGTAATATATTCACTTAGAATTAATAAATCCGGCCAAGTTCTCATCAAAATCATTAAGTCCATCTAAGTTTTCATTAAAACAGGTTCTTGTTCCATGTATTAAATTTCATTTTTTTCCCTGCCAAACGCATAATTATTTTCATTATGGTATGTAAGAAATTTTATATTTGGTATGTAAAAGATTTTATGTTGACCCTCAGTTATTTTGAAAAGTACGACTCGTAGAATGCAAATAGATGCATAATAGTTGAGATTGAGAGCTAGCCAATTGGCCATTAGGTTGCATCTTTCCTTATATATAGGTATTGGATTTCCGTAGAAAATCCTAAATTTCAAGTTAAAGGAGAAATTTTTCAAATTCAATTCGCAATTTTCATGAAAAATTTATTATAAATAATAGATATACCTAAATCTTATAACTGTATGTAAGTTGGAAATGCATGAAAATTGGTAAAGAGCAATTGTTTGTAATATATTCCCTTAGATATATATTCCTTCCTTAGTAATATATTCCCTTGTAATTAATAACTCCGGTCAAATTCTCATCAAAATCTTTCATGCAGTAAAATTCATTTGTTTTCTATCAGACACATAATTTTTTAAAATTAGAAATGAATTTGGAATGTAAACGATTTTATATTGATTCTTAATTTGGAAAGTACGACACATGTAGGATGTATAAGAGATGCGTAATTATTGAGATCTTTTCTTGGTTTTGTGTGTAACTCTACTGTCATTTTGTGCACACTTTTGGCCAATTAGATCGGAACCTATAGTTTAACGTGGATTCCGAACCAATAAAAAGCATCCATGGCAACGCATCCAGAAAGAATCATACTAGCTTGTCTCCTAGTTTTCATATTTCGCAAGTCAATATAGAATGATGTGTACCAGGGGATAATATTGGAATTTAAACCTTAAATTCTTGGATATATTCAATATATATAGTTTCCATATAATTTTAAAATAAGGTTCAGTTTTAATGATATTTATGTTGTTTTTATCAAATGATTTAGATTCAAAGTAGAATTTACATTGAAAAGGATTAAGCTACATTTTAGTATTTAAAGTTTTATCCGAGAAATAAAAAAAAGGAAGTTTCTCATTTTTTCCCCCAAAGATAGTTAAATTAGAGTATTTTTTAAGAGGTGGATTATTAACTACATTTAGAAATTTTATTTTATTTATTTATTTTTTCGAAAGTATTACATTTGTCTTAATAATAAAAGGAATATTATAATGTTGTAGATTTTTGCTGTACTAAACTTAATATTGAACATATATATTATAATAACTAATATAGCTTTTATGGTCCTTATTTTTCTTCCAAGGACATACAAATTTTTGTTCTGCCTGATGTAATATTATTAGCATTTTTTACTACAATAAATAATTTTTGTTTTTTCACAATAGAGTTACAATCTTTTGCTGTTCTTTCATTTCCTTGTAATTTTATCTCTTAACTTCATGTTTAGAATTCATTTTACTTGAAATTTTGTGTATATTTTTTCAGTTTATCTACGATAGAAATATCCAGCCAAAACTCCAGAGCTATTATAAATGCGACTAAGCATAAAAACAAATTTTAGTCAGAAATTATGATTTTATGAAGTTAATAAAGTTTTTTAATTTTAATTAATTAAAAATCTACATTTTCTACTTGGATTTTCTAAGATATTTCTTATTTCAATCATTGAAGTGTATACCATCTTTAGTGTTTTAAATAAATTCTACATGAAAAGAAATAAAAGTTTGCTATTCGATTGCTATTTTTTGTTTTTGCATATCTTCAATTGTTACTAAATTTTTTTGCTTGAACACTAGCTTTAAATTATTTTTATATTATGCAATTTGTACACCTTTTTTCTATCAAATGTTGGCAATTTGTCTTTGAATGCTACCCAATTAATCTAAAGACCTGAGAATGCTTTATCTATAATATTTCCTATAAATGTACATTACTATTCTACCATTGTACATGATAATAATGGTAATGACAGTGACCTATTAATTCTCAGAATTCTCGTCTCGGTAAGTTGACAGTGAGTGCGCTAAATTTGTGAATAATTCAAAATCGATTGAAAGCACTTGCTGATGGTTCTCTTAGTTTGAACAGGATAGCTCTTCAAATTAGCGAAGATGAAGTCATTAACGATAGTATATGTCATAGCTATTGTTGTTTATGCTGGTATTGCTCCATTTCTGCTATCATTTTCTTTGTAATTTCCATTAAACCTTAAATAGTTACACCCATTTGACATCACCATCTCAGTTTTTTTAAGATTTCACACTGAGGTAGTTTACGTATAAAAAAATTAAAATGCAAAATTTTATTGAATTAGAAATTATCTGATGGTTTCCTGAGTTTGAACAGGATAGTTCTTCGAATTACTGAAGGTGAAGTCATTAACGATAGTATATGTCATATCTATTGGTGTTTTATGCTGGTATTGCTTCATTGTTGCTATCTTTTTTTGTAGTTTCCATTCCACCTTAAATTGCCCCCTCCCCCTCCTATTTGACATTAACATCTCATTTATTTTTAATTTCACATAGAGGTCATTTACGTATGAAAAAATAAAAATGCAAAATTTTATTGAATTAAAAATGTAACTCTTTTTGAAAATACGGCTATGCATAATTTCAAAATCACACGATTGGCATAGATATTGTCGTAGTATAACTCTTCTAATAAAGGTGTATAGACAAAAGAGGTGTCATTGTTTTGCATTTTGTATGAACTTTCTTTAACACGTAACACAGTTGTTAAATCACTAAAGCTAGGGCGTGTATGTAAATAAAATTACGATTTTTTTATTCTATATGTTGACTATCTCTGTGCTAAATGGTAGACTGGAAATGTAGAATTTTTATGAAAATTGTGTTGATTTGTCATGAAAGACCTCTATATCAAATAAAGTGTTTTTTGAAAACATTCTAAGTGGAAGCCTTATTTATGTTACTTCTTGTTTGAAAATGGTGCATTATGAAACACGTTTCGAATTATAAATTTTTACATGTTTAACAAAATTGCAATAAATCAGTGAAATAAATTTGTCACTAAATTAATGTAAATAGGCAATTGTTTTGTAAATTGATCTCTATTTTCTAATAATAGTTTATCGGAAATTATTTTTTAATATAATTAATTAAAGGCACTTTAATAATTCTATGGATTAGTCAGTTTTATTACAGCATTCTTGATTGAACTTTTGTGAAAATTTTTACATGTTTAACAAAACTTCAAGGAATCTGGGAAATAAATTTGTCAATAGATGAATGTAAACATGGAATTGTTTTATAAATTGGCCACTATTTCCTAGTAACTGTTTATTGGAAATTATTTTTTAATATGATTCATTAAAGTTACCTTAATATTATGGATTAGTCAGTTTTTTCAGCAATCTTGATTGAATTTTTTTGAGAATATTCATCTGTTGCATTTTATTAAAAATGTTTTGCATTAAATGGAATTTTTAATAGTTAATTATTTATGTTTGTATAATTATATTTGAATTTGTATTTCAATCGAATAGGAGATAATAATTGAGTCAACTGGTTTTCGATTTAATTAAGTTAGTTTTCTTTCGGCTTTTCTTAAATGACTTAAGTTGTTCGCGAGACAACTTGGAATGGATTAGATCTATTAATGTAAAACGTATTTATGTATTCCTTTTTTTATTTCGAAAACGAAAACTGAATAATCGGTATAAAATTTCTTAAACACTAGTATAATTTATTTAAAACTATAAACTATTTTTAAATGGGATTTTAAACATAAGATGTCATCTATTTTTCAATTCCTTCTATTAGCTCACACTCTCTCTATATATATCTTGTTCAAATTTTTAATCGTTCATAAAATACTTTTTATTCATCCACTCAAGTTCAAATACATTTTTTTAACTTGTAGTGGATGACACTTGGTGTTAATAGAGTTTTTTTTCAAATATTAATTCAGTAATTAAATTTAATTAATTAATTTTAGTTTTTTTTAGATTTAAGTTGCATATATCTACCAATAGATGGAGCCAAATAAACTTAAAAAGATGAATGAAAATTATTTATAAAGGACTTTCTGCAATAAAGTGAAAAAAAATAGGAATTGACTTTAAATTTTTTTTTTTTTTTTATTACTTGTTTTGTCTTACAAAATATAATTATTGTTTTCAAAAATCTTTCTTTAACAACTAAATGAAAATAATTTTTTTACAGTGCATGACAAAATGTTCTAAACAAAAGAAAAAATTTTATTTAAAATTGAATTTATTTGATTTTATAAACATTGAACAATAAATTTTGAGTTTTCTCTTATTAACGGAAATTATTTGGCATTTTATTAAAATTAAAAAATGTCTGATCTTAAAATATGCTGATTACTACGTAATTTGAAACTTGCTTTAATAAAATATACAATGAAGCATTTTGCTGCGCATTTTTTGCTTACAAATATTTTTATTTCTCAGTACAGTTAATTGTTGTTCGTGTTTTAAATAATTACTTAGCTTCATTATAAATTATTCATTGTGCACATTTGTTTCTAATTGTCTTCATTTCTACACTGCTGACTACATAAACTAAAATATTTTGGACAAGAAAAGTAAGATTTGAAATTAATTTGCAGTTTGTTATGTTTTAAAAACGATGCAATTAAAACGAAATCTTTGTTTAAAAATGATGAGTAATAATGAAAATCATAATTATCTTTAAATATAAAGCAATTAGTGTCATCGTATTATTTTTTTATAATTCTGTAAACAAAACAAGTGGAGTAATTAAATATTATTTTTGCTAGGTTAATCAGTTTTAAATGTTTTCGCAGAATAGGAAACATTGATGAATGAAATTTTTTTCATGTTTTAATTGTGAAAGAAATTTTTCAGATGAGATAGAAGAATAGATACGTTGTATAAAAATATTTTATTTTATATTTAACCACTTTTAATAATTTAATTTTAGCACATCAGCACGATCTTCAAAATAGTTTTTGCAAAAATGCATAAACTTATTCCATTTAATAATATCATATCACAGCTAAAACAAAACGCGGAAAGATTTTTTTTTTTTTTTTCACAAAAAAAAAAAAAAAAAAAAAAAAAAAAAAAAAAAACCCCTTTTCATTTAAGAAATTGTTATATAAAATTTGCATATCAAATCTATAATAATAAGTAAGTATATGTTGATGATAAACTCCTTATGTATATTTTTATGAGAATAATTAAAAATTATTTTATAAAAAGTTCTATTGATTTATAGGTTTAAAAGTGGAATCGATGGGTGATTGGTATATACAGCATTAATTCCACAATCTTCCATCTTATTTATTTAAAACTAGGTAGATAATTGGGGAAGTAATATTTACAAAAATATCATATAAATGAGATAGAATTATGATGAAACAATAACTACATTCTGTACATGTAGCATTTTTATGTAATACATATATCAATGTAAAAATTGTAACTACTTTCCGTAGATATAATGTTTTATATAATGCATCTATATATATATATTTATATAATAGTTTATATTTACATTTGATATATCAATATATATATTTATTTTATTATTTTCAATGGTAAGAGAAAATGACACACTCTTACGATATCAAAACAGTGTAAAACGCAAAGAAAAAAAAAGAAAACCAAAAGAGAAAAAAAAGTCGATGTTTCAATGGGAATGGTGTTGGTGAGAAGGTCTATGATGCTCTATAGCCATATGAGACCGGGACCTACGGCTTAAAGTGGATTACGAACGAAAACAAGCATCCATGGCATCACCGGGACTCGAACCCACAACCTGTTGCACCGAGCGCTAGATATTCGGCCATTTAATCCCCATCCTGGTATATGGTGTTTGTCCATGATCTCGTCTTTCCCACAGAGCATGCAATTTGGGCTATCAAAAATACCAATGTGGTGCAGATGGCTCGCAGCACAAGTCTTAACATCACAGCTTGCAAGGGAATGTTGAATCTCAATTTTCTTAGATTGGGACAGGCCGCCTGTATTCCATTGTAAGACACTGCTTGTACGAAGTCCTACGAAGGTGATCACTCTTGGAGCGTTGCTGTATGCCGATAGTTATAGATCTTTTAGCCGCCTAAGACGTTACCAGAGTGCACCACGGGGAGATAGATCTACTCTCAATACTACTACTACAACCAATACTAATGCAACCCATATATCAAGATGTTTCTTCATAGATTTTTTGTACTGAAGGCACGATCATATGGAAACAAACAAGCCGCATTATGGTTTACAATTGCAAATTAGCAATTGCTACTGTAGATAAATTCCTCAATTCAAGCAGCCTCTTCTATTGGATGCATAACTGCAAGCTCTTAATTCGTGAAATCATGCATTCAATTATAAGTCCAAATCTAATAGGATGTCACTTGGTGTAAAAGCAATATTATTGATACAATAAACAGTGGTCTCTGCAGCTGAGCTGTTTTCGAAACTCCATTTTCTGCCAAAAAATATTTATTTATTGACCTTATATTATCATTAAAAATTCGTTAACATTTTTGTATAATTTTTACTCAAAGGTATCCCAAATTAAAAGTACCCCCCCCCATTAATTGTTAAAAGAGTCAAATGATTCATGGACTATATATTTTAAAATTATTCTTATGCATCAGAGAAAAAAGTATAAATAGTATAAAAGTTTTTTATAATATTTTGTTCTTAAAATAAATATTTTTTTTTCGAATAAGGTGTTTTAAAATAAAATTACAACGAAAAACTAAAAAATACTTTTATTTTACTTATTAATTTTTTATTCTAAAATCGCATTAGACTAAAGTTTGTGAAAAAAAAAAAACTTTTTAACCATACTTTATATTTATAAAAGATTAAAATATACACACAAATAAAACATCTAAACTTCGTTTGCAGTTAATGCTTTCGGAAAATATTTTCAAACCAACATTTTATAAAAACCAAAATATTTAGCTGTCATTCCGTAAAGTAATTTTGGCTTTAAACATTTCCAAAAAGAAAGAAAAAAAAAACCCTGAATGAAAATAAAAATTTAACGTCTTCTAAATCGCCATTTCCAGTTCAACTTCTCTCAAAGAGAATCCAAAAGCAAAATGATTAAAATGCCTGAAAGTAAAAGAAGCATTCGAGCACGTTATCAAATGTTCTCTTCTTACGTTTCTTTTCTTACTAAACGAAATACTTGTAAGAAAATCTATCAGGAATGATGTTTGTTTGAGGAACTGCTCTTAAGGAAAAAGTTTTCCATTTCCGTTTCTTTTGGTTAAGTCCTTTCCTGCATAGATACTTAAAAATTGTGTTTTTATTTTTTTGTAAATATAAAAAAAATGATGCATTTACCTAATATGAAATATATAATTTTGTTTTAAGAAATATATATGAAATATTTTTTTTAATTATGATTCATACGATATATTTATATGTAGACATTTCGGTAAACCGCATAGTCTTTCGATAAGATAGTAAGAGCTTATTATGTTATATACATAACATTATATATCACATATAGATGTCGTGTATCTTCATGTGATACATATATAAATGTAAAAATTGTAACTACTTTCTGTAGATATAGTGTATTATCAAGATAATTATTCATAGATTTTTTGTACTGAAAGCTCAACAGATGGAAACAAACAAGCCATGTTATGGTTTACAATTTTAAATTAAAAATGCTACTGTAGATAAATTCACCCATTAAAGCAGCCTCACGTATTGAATGCATAGCTGCAAGCCTTTAATTCGTAAAATTATGCATTTAATTAAAACTCCAAACACGAGATAATGCCATTGAATGTAGAAGCAATATTAACGACTCACTAAACAGAGGCTTCAGCAGCTTAAATGATATGTTTCCGAAATTCCATATTCCGCGAAGAATATTTATTTCCTGTCCCTCTATTATCATTAAAAATTCGTATAGAGATTATTTAATATTTTTATATAATTTTTACTCAAAGGTATCCCAAATTAAAGGCTCAAAGAGCCAAATGAAATAAATTGCTCAAAGAGCCAAATGGTTCATGGACTATATATTTTAAAATTATTTTTGTGCATCAGAAAAAAGAAAAAATATATTTTTTATAATAAATATTTTGTTCCGAAAACAAATATTTTTTATCGAATAAATTGCTTTAAAGTAATATTGAAACGAAAAACTAAGAAACCATTTTATTCGTCTTATTAATTTTTTTTTTTCTAAAATCGTATAAGACTAAAAGTTTGTGAAAAAAATTTTTTAAAAATGCGCTGTATTTATATTTTAAGCTTTTATATTTATAAAATAATAAAATATAAACAAAAATAAAACATCTAAACTTAGTTTGCAGTTAATGCTTTCGGAAAATATTTTCTAACCAACATTTTATAAAACCAAAATATTTAGCTGTCATTCCGTGAAGTAATTTTGGCTTTAAACATTTCCAAAAAGAAAGAAAACCCTGAATGAAAATAAAAATTTAACGTCTTCTAAATCGCCATTTCCAGTTGAACTTCTCTCAAAGAGAATCCAAAAGCAAAATGATTAAAATGTCTGAAAGTAAAAGAAGCATTCGAGCACGTTATCAAATGTTCTCTTCTTACGTTTCTTTTCTTACTAAACGAAATACTTGTAAGAAAATCTATCAGAAATGATGTTTGTTTGAGGAACTGCTCTTAAGGAAAAAGTTTCCCATTTCCGTTTCTTTTGGTAAGTCCTTTCGTGCATAGATACTTAAAAATTGTGTTTTTGTTTTTTTGTAAATATTAAAAAAGATGCATTTATCTAATATGAAATATATAATCTTGTTTTAAAAAAATAAGATATTTTATATGTTTTTTTAATTATGATGCATATGATATATTATATCATATTAATTATATGTAGACATTTCTGTAGACTAGTAATAATATTTGAGTTAATTATTAAAATGTGAGTGTAGATTATCATTATTGAAAAATCATAAATTATGAACTTATTTAATCAATAATGAAAAATCATATCATTGAAAAATTCTCACCTGGCAGTTTCGCTATTTATGCGATCTGTTCACGTATACTTACAATCACAGTCATCGACATGTCTGCTCGATTTGAAAGCAGCCCATGGTGCAAGTGGATTCAAACGTGTGCGATTTTGCTCGTTTACTGATCACTATCAGTCAACTATAAAACTTGCGTCTATGTTTAAATAAATACGATTTAAAATGCGTGTCTTATAGACTATTATCATCATTGAAAAATTCCCTCTAGGGAGCTTCACTATTTATGCGATTTGATCACTTGATTTGGAAGCAGCCCATGGTGTAATTGGATTCAAACTTCTGCGATTTTGCACGTTTACTGATATCACTATCAATCTGCTATAAATCAGACAATTATAATATTTGAGTCTATGTTTTAATAAATAAGATTTAAAATGAGAGTGTGTAATATAGATTATCATTATCATTAAAAATCATCATTGTAAAATCATTGATTATGAAATTAATTAATCATTGATGGAGAATCACCAACTATTCTCTCAACCCCAACTATGACCTCTGTGTGTCTTCATTCCTAGCAACGAAAATCCCATCCTACTGTAGATTCCTTTTCCTTTTTAAATTTTGGATTCTTTAATTGTTCTGTTTATTTTATTAATTTTTGTTTTTTATTTTATTTTTCTCCTTGTTATTAGCTATTTTATTCTTCATTTTTTTTTCTTTGCTTATATTTTTAATATATATTTTAACATGGGACATTGCTCTTAAATCACTTCACCTCCTTTTAACTATCAATGTTTTTTCCTCCATCAATGTTTCTCAGATGCAGATAGGAGTTTTAGGCCCCTTCGGGGCCAGGGCACTCCGAAATCCTGTAAAGACGAAGACGAAGAAAGACGAACGAATCACCAACTATTAAATCACTAATGAAAAATCGACATTAGTTATCATCATTGAAAAATTCCCACCAGGAAACTTCACTATTTATGCGATCTGTTCACGAGTACAGTCACATGTCTGCTCGACACGTACAGTACATGTCTCACTGCCAGTCTGCTATAAATCAGACAATTATAATATTTGCGTCTGTTTTAATAAATACGATTTAAAATGTGAATGTGCCATGTAGACTATTATAATCAATAAAAAATCATGCTTGAAAAGTTATTAATTATGAAATTTATTAATCCATAATGAAAAATCATCAGTTATTAAATCGATCGAATTATTAAATCAGTAATGAAAAATCATCATTAACTATCATCACTGAAAAATTCCCGCCATGCTGCTTCGCTATTTATGCGAGCTGTTCACGTATACAATCATAGTCATCGACGTGTCTGTGCTGTTTTGCACGTTTTCTACGGGGTACATTTTTCATTTATAAGCACATATATCCTGATTTAAACTTCTCAAACCATACGGGAACATTAGCTATATTATTCCCAAAAAGATCATTAATATTACGTGTTGCTTGGATAGCAAAATGTCCAAATTTATATTCATAAAGAATAGTGATCCATATTTTGTGGGATTCACTATTTCTATTTGTTAAAGATTTTCTAAAACTTTGCTACTTATTTGTGAACAAATTATATTATTAGACAGGGCACAAAATAAGAAATAAATGAGATATAATACTCTTTTATAACTTAATAGTGGTATATATATATTTTATAAAAAGTCAGTTAATACAGAAAAGTTCAATTCATGTGGAATTACCCAATATATTTCAGTTAAAAAAATATTTCAGAATATAGATTATAACATTTTTATAGAACAGACTATCACATGTGGATTATTTGAAGATTAAGAGTTGATTATAAATAATTGCCGCCAAAAATGTTATTATTGGTTTGATTATTCTTAAAAATCTTATTTATTAAAAAGAAATATCTTAAAGGGTTGCCCATTCTGAAAAAGTCAGGAAACTATTTATCAAGAAAGTTTTCTTCCATATGTAACTCTAAAGTGGGGCAGTTACTTCTGAAGAAATTGCAAACAAGGTGTTATAGAATGTAAACAAGAGGAACTTCATGTGCTTAAAAATTCAAAACTAGTCGGAAAATATTTTGTTACTCAGAATTTATTTTACGTTTGGTTAAAGTTTCTTTAATGTGTTTCACTTATTTGTATTTGCATTTATATCCATTTGCACCTCTATATTTTTCATTTGGCTTGAGTTACAGCATATTGGGTTTCCGAACTAGGACTAAAAAGTATTTCAAAACTTCTCAAGTAAAGCTGAACACAAAAATGTCTTATTCTTAAAAATGTACCTTTCATGCCTTTGCGAAGGATGCGTATGATAAATTCGTAAGTCAGAAAGTTCCATTAGATGCGAGGAGGAGAGCGCAAGACCTCCTCAATTAGATGTCATCCTTGAGGTTAGATGTCGCTGTGCTGTTCGTTCCAAATTATGGTGACAAAATGTACATGCGATGTTTCCCCCCTCTCGTACACGTTAAACCTTTTACAAATCTATTGTTCTAGTGGCAAATGACAGTATTTGACATTCGAAATTGGGGTACTGGTTTAAATTGTAGTAAAGTGAGTGAGGCCTGATGGCCGAGTGAGTAGCGTTGTGGCGCTCATGGCCACAGGTTTCGGGTTCGATACACCGGACGTGACATGGAGGCTTGTAGTGGTTCGAAATACACTTTAAAACGTAGGTGCCTGTGTGTTGGGCAGACAACCTTAACCCGTAAAAAGGAAACATCTCATGTCTCAAAATCTGAAAGCAGACAGACTGTCTTGGCCCACCATGGGGCTGTTGCGCCGATGAAGATGAAAATAAGTATAATAGTATATAAATTACACTTTTAATTTGCTCTTAATAGAGATACATATCAACGTAAATTTTATATGTGGAATATATAAATCTATCTATATACCAAAATGGAATATAATAAAACGAATATATACCAAAGAATGGAATATATACCAAATATGGAATATATACCAAATGTGGAATATATAAATATAACTATTTACCTCTGTGCAAAGTTTCTGCCCTTAAATACAATAGACCAGCAATAATTAGTAGACAAAAATACATTTTGGTATTTATAAGGAAATACATAATAGAAAAATATTCCCTTTGGTACATTTGCTTTCGGTATTAAGGAATAAATACGCATCCATATAGGATTTAGTAATCAAAGTTTCTTGCTCCGCATGGGAGCTTAGATTTTCGTTTATCCTTTCCCAATAAATATGCCATCAGGAAATGTACTAGGTATTCGCATTTCTGTACTGTATAGCTTTTATTCCTAAATTCTACATTACATATTGACTGGTTCCTGATGCACTCACGTAATGGGGAGGTCACGAAGAAGTGACTACCATGCTGAAACTTATTAATATGTATTGTTTGGTAAATCTGCACTAAAGCATAACGACTTTCGATTATGAATACTAAGCGCATATTTATTATTAATGCATCTGGAACATACACAGGCAACGGTGGATCATAAATCAAGGAATGTATTCCCGTGCTTGAATGTCTTTGTTAAAAAGATACTCGCGTATTTCTTTATTTGAGGAAAAAGCATCAGTTTTATTCTGAATATAAAATAAAAAGTTGAATACATCAGTTTGTCGTCATATGTAGAACTTTCTTTTAATTAAAATCATTTGCTTTTTATCTAAATTAAATATTCAATAATATGGGGTTGTAGAAATGATATAATTTTGACGTTAAAAGTTTATTTAACTAATTTTAATTCTTTATTACTCATGTAATGGCAAAGTTACAAAGTTATTACTATTTCACTTAAATATATTGATACAAAGGGTGCTGTTAATATGCAACTAAGCATTAGATTAATAAGTATTATAAATATTAAATGAGTGATAAATTTATAATTTCATTGCTATATTTACAATGTTATACAACATGGGTCATAAAATAAAAAAAAAATATTAATTTATGCTAAATATCTTTATTTAGAAAATATGATTTTTGAAATTGGAAGATTCAATTTTGATACTTTATAAAGAGGTACAATGATTAAAGATATTAATATATATTAAAAGTTAAATCTGTACTAAATCGTGATTGCGATTATTAATAAGAATACATTTATTATTGGTGTATTTATAATGTACAAATAACATGGTTCATAAATCGGAGATTGGTTTGTCGCTCTACGGCCATCTCGTGCACACAAGAGCTAAAGAGACCGGGACATACATTTTAAAGTAGATTCCGAACCACTACAAGCATTCATGGCACCGCCGGGGTTTCGAACCCAAAACCTGTGGTAATGAGCTCCAGAGCGCTAGCCACTTGGCCATTCAGGCTCATATAATTCGAAGAATGAATTGATGTGCTAAAAAGGTGCATTAAAGTGATGGACTTAAAGTGATGTCCATAAAAAATCCTAAGCTTAATTCCAAATTCGAAGTTGAATTCGAAGTGCTAGGCTGAATTTCTCTGTTATTGTTATTGTCCTACATTCATTCGATTTTTGAGAATGGATAAAAAGATTAAGTTCTATAAATAGAGAACTTGTATTAAAAAGAATTTTAAAAAACGGTGCTTTTAGTACATAAAGTAAATCAAATTTGACTTCTTAAAAATAAATATAATGCTAATTTTAAAATGCATTAGTGTTCACCGATCAAAGGCTTTAAAATCCTGTTTAATACTTGCAGTTTTTAGAGAATAAATCTTGAAGTGGCATGTCTTCCGTTCATACTATATCGCACCATGCAACAGAAATAGGTCAGTTTACTGGTTGCGATGATGATACTTGTACTTTTATTTTCCAAGCATTTAGAAGGAAAACCTCGGGACTCGTTCGTTAACAAGATGAAATGAAAAACGAGATTCGTTTATCCGAATAATATGCTAATCCTTTAATAGTCCAATTTGTATAGATTCAGGGTTATATCATGTATTTATGGCGATTCGTCACATTTGCCATAGCACAGAAATGAAACGATGGTTCTGACTGGAAGTTTTATCTTTCTGCATCGATATATTTAATACCAACTACATATCATGAACAGATGTCGATCATTATGATCTCTCCGTCAAACGAGTTCGATAAATCTTCATGTTTGAAGTACAAGAAATATTACTTGATAATGCAATAATCTAAAACACTTCAAATACGATAAAAATGCTGTCTAATTCACTATTTTGGCACGATTAAAAAAATCATCAAATTTGATGCATTTGTGTATAAGAAAATTTTTTTTATTTTAAAAGTTTAGAGAAGTTTTACATGTTCAGATGGTAAACTTTATTAGAACAAGACATGTCAAATTGTGTTTATTCGAAAAGCTTCGTATCGATATGTTTTCAAAAAAAAAAAAAAAAAAAAAAAAAAAAAAAAAAAAAGATTGTTTATACACTTTCAGGTAAAGTAGTAAGGTTTTGGTTTGGTTTGTTGCTTTATGGTCATCTTGTAGTCTAATTTATTGGAACTTTAGGCTAAACAGACCGGGACCGACAGAAACGTTTATGCCACCGCCAGGATTCGAACCTTAAGCCTTCAGTATCAATGGCCAGAGTGCTAGCCAGTTGACAAAGTAGTAAGGACGAAAGTACTTATCGGTGTACACGAGTTAGGAGAAGAACTTCAATTTATTTGGTTTGTCGCTCTACGGTCATTTTGTGCACATTTTGGGCTAATTAGACCGGGAACTACAGTTTAACGTAGATTCCGAATTAGTACTAAACAAGCATGCTACCGCCAGGATTTGAATTTGGAGCATATGGTATTAAAGGCCAGATCACTAGCCATTTGGACATCAGGCCGCCTGAATTTATTTGCCGAGATGAAACAATTATGTTTTTGTAATCTTCTTCCATGAGCATTTTGGATGTTTACAGTATTTGGAAAACGTATTTCAGAAGGTCAATCTTGAATATTAGCCTACAAGAGAAAGCAGAAATTATCCTTATATATATGTATATAGCTTTAGTGAAAATTACAAATTTGGATTGAATGTAAATTTGAAATGTTTCCATTGGCAAGTAACACTTGCATAAATGAAATACTATATCAATAATAGTTGAACATTTAGCATGTTAAGAAGTTAAAATAATCTTCCGTTATTAACATTAAACGATTCGATTGAATTAGAAACCAGTTCATGCAAACTTTAAGTAATGTTGATTTAATATTAACAGAAGAATGTAACTGGCAACTTTATTAACTGAAAGATGAAGAAATGCCTCTTGAAATCTTTTGGATTTCTATAAATAAAGAATATGGGGCAATATCTAAAACCTTTTGAACATTTTGATATAATTTTCAACATCATATTTATGTGAATTAGATTTTTTTATCCTCACTATAATTAAGTGTAATAAATTAATAGTTTAAAAAAACTAAAAAACACGCTTTTAGAGTTAATCAAATTAAAAAGTAAAAAATTAATTGTTAACATAAGAATAAAATGAATGACGAGAAAATGAATGTCACTGTTCTAAAAGCGTGGGGTGCTCGATATCAATGGTTATAATTTTTCACTAGTTTCATTCCGAAATGCAGAGTTAGTTTTAAAATGTCATACAAAGCACCCCACGCTTTTAGAACAGTGAGATTCATTTTCTCGTCATTCATTTTATTCTTAGGTTAACAATTAATTTTTTACTTTTTAGTTTGATTAACTCTAAAAGCGTGTTTTTTAGTTTTTTTAAACTATTAATTATTTTTTTACTTTTTAATTTGATTAACTCTAAAAGCGTGTTTTTTAGTTTTTTTAAACTATTAATTATTTTTTTACTTTTTAGTTTGATTAACTCTAAAAGCGTGTTTTTTAAGTTTTTTTTAACTATTAATTAATTTTTTACTTTTTAGTTTGATTAACTCTAAAAGCGTGATTTTTAGTTTTTTAAACTCTAAAAGCGCGTTTTTAGCTTTTTTAAACTATTAATTTATTTTTTACTTTTTGGTTTAACAGACAAACAAACATTCAGGTGAAACAACTGTTTTCTTTCTGAAAGATGCCTGTAAATGTTTCTTTACAGCTTAATTAGTGTATATGAGGAGAAACAGATCTCCAGGGGAAAAAGTCAGTTACATACATACATACATACATACAAACATACAAACATACAGGTGAAGCTAATAAAAGCCTATTAAAAAGAGAAAAAATTTCATTGTTTTGATGGCAATATGAGAGTTGGGTTTTTAAATTTAGTATACCCAAACATTGAAGAAATCGCGGTGACACATTAGGCTCATACACGAATGAATAAATTTAAGGTATGTTTCATTTTATTATTTTTTGGATCACATTATTGTTTTCTGAAATATTTAATTTAATTATTATAAAATATTTCTCAGAAATTTGTGCACTCAAGAGCCAAAACAATATGACCACCTGTCAATAACGAGTTGGCCCACCTTTGGCGCGCAACACAGCTTCAACCCGCCTTGGCATGGATTAATATCACCACATAATACCAGTTAAATACCACTTCCACCTGATCACGGGCCTTCCACGTCATCCACGCGAGTTCATTGTAAAATGTAGGGGTGGTCATAATGTTTTGGCTCTTGAGTGTATGTAGTGAGCCTAAAATTATTTTTAGGATTTAAAAAAAAAAGGTTTCTTCAAAAAGTTTGAGAACCACTAGTATAATGTATAATGTAAAGGTGATTTTAATATTTTTTAGGAGTGTAATTGTTTAGTAAATTTTCAAAATAAGTAAATAAATAGATAAAGTTAAAAATAAATAAATTTATAAAATTAAAAATAGATGGGATTGATGGCCGAGTGATTGGCGCCAGGTACTACTGGTTTTGGGTTCGAATTCCGGGGGTGCCATGGGTGTTTGTCGTGGTTCAGAATCCACTTTAAACCATAGGTCCTGGTCTAATATGATTGTTCGGCATAGGGCTGACAACCCCTAACGTAGGCTATACGCAGTAAAAAAGAAAACATCTCCTGTCTCGAAATCTGCCAGTGAGCAGACGGACTTTTCCCATCACTAGGCTGCTGCGCCAATGAAGAAGAAATATATAGATAAAATTAAATATAAATAAAATGTCTTGCGATTATTGATAATAAGTGTATTTTAATTACGCATTCATTTGTGAAAAATGAGTAAGCATTGCAACTATTGGAAGTAATGTAATTGGTCTACATTTGTGTAACAAGTGAGGAAAACGAATATGGCATCGAATATTGAAAAAAAAAGATAATAAAAAACCACGATAGACGCCTTGTTAAAGCTTTAAACTAAGGGCTGAGACTTTTTCTTTTTTCAGAAAAAAATATAACGAATTTACTGTACATTATTTAAAAATAAAAGTAAAACGATCATTTGTAACATGATATTTTAATTCACTCTAAGTATTTTTGTGGCATTAAATGTTTCACCACTTAAACACATCAAAATACATTTTTTCTTTAAAAAAAATGCCAAAACACATTCCCGGAAACATTCCAATTTGCATTTGTTTTATGATCCACTTAAACAAATTCGGCTGTTTAGAAAATTTCTCTTTACAGTAAAAACTGAAATGACTTCTAACTAATTGAGCATTAAAAACCATTACGAGGCTCTTTTATTTACGTCTTCGTGCTTCTTGTTGCTTGAAGAAAGTAAACTGAGAAGCAAGTAACAACTTGAAAAAGAAAAATTCAGTCGCAGTAAAAAACAGCATTCGCATAACAGCAGCCATTCTCCTAGTTTGGAGTCCTAGCCATTTGTATTATTCAAACAGCCAAGATTAAAAATGAGCCATTTCTTCGATAGGCAAAACAAATTATAAACAAGCTATATTGCCCGGGGCCTTTTTCGTTTTTGGAAAAAGAAAGTTGTGTGCGAAAGAAATGGAGCTGGGACTCTACATGCCTGAAGAAAACTTTGCGAACCATGATGTTTGTAGAATGTTTCAAGCAGTTGAATGAGTACTAAATACTTCGTGTAATTATTTTGATTCCTGAATTTTCCGATTCATTAAACCGAATGACAATTGTTAATTCAGCATTAATAAGCAATGTCATTTCTAAATTGAATAGATAAATGTTTTTGAAATATTTCAATGAATTTTTTTATTTTGTCTTTATGAGTCTATGGCATAGCTTGTTTCTAAGATAAATAATTTTTCCTTATACCTTTATTATAATTTTTGATCTTGGAAATAAAAAATATTAACGTTGGTAGAAAAAAAAATTGACTCTTAAATTCAAAGTTAATTTTTTTTGTCGTTTTCCCGATTCTTTACCGTAATATTTTGTACTATGATTTTACTAATAAATATGTGGCCGAATGTCTAGCGTTCTGGTACTCGGTGCCACAGGTTTCGGGTTCGAGTTTCGGCGGTGCCGTAGATATTTGTAGTGGTTCGGAATCCACTTTAAATCGTAGGTCCCAGTTTAATATGACTGTAAAACGTTGGGCTTAGGGCTGACAACTATATGTCTTAAAAGATAAAACATCTGCTGTCTCGAAATATGCCAGTAGGCAGTCTGTTTTGCCCCCATGGGGTTGTTATGCAATGAAGAAAAAGAAATAGATAGAGGAAATTAATAATAAATAAAATGTCTTGCAATTATTATAATAAACATGTTTTAATAACATGCATGTGGTAAAAAGAGTAAACATTACACTATTGGAAGTAATGCAGTTGGTCAACATTTTTTGCAAGTGAGGAGAACTAAGATGGCATCAAACATTAAAAAAAAAATAAGAAAGAAAATGAAGAACCATGATAGAGTTCTCATTAAAGCTTTAAACCTGGGTGGCCAACTCGGTACCCGCCTTCAACATATTTCTGGCCCGTGATTATATTTATATAAATATATTTATATATTAATAATATATTTATATATTTATATTATGTATAAAAAAATATATATTTATTTTATAATGGCCAAAACAGTGAAAAACAATGTATTAAAAAATACATTATGTGTGCATCCATATATTTAAAAACCAACTATCGAAATTATGAGAAAAAACTTTGATTTAAAATAATATTCTTGCGAATATATTTTAAACAGACATTGCGTGTTTTATTTATGAGTTTATAGTTATGAGTTCGCAGAACAATTAAGCTATATTAGTGAATATAAATCTAATTTGAAGATATATAATTTTATATGCGGCCTGCGGAGTTATGCTGCATTTCCAAAGACGCCCGCAAGATCATTTGGGTTGGCCACCCCTGCTTTAAACTAAAGCCCGAGACTTTTTCTTTTTCCAGAAAAAACTATAACGAATTTACTGAACATCATTTGAAACTAAAACCAAAACGATCATTTGTAACATGATATTTTAATTCACTCTAAGTATTTCTGTGGCATTCATTGTTTTGCCACTTAAACACATCAAAAGACCTTTTTTCTGTACAAAAAAAAGCCAAAAACCATTTCTGGAAACATTCCAATTTGCATTTGTTTTATGATCCACTTAAACAAATTTGGCTGTTTAGAAAATTTCCCTTAGAAGCAAAAACTGAATTGACTTTTAACTAATTGAACATTAAAAACCGTTTTGAGCTCTTTTATTTACGTCTTCGAGCTTCTTATTGCTTGAAGAAAGTTAACTGGAACGCAAGTAACAACTGGAAAAAGAAAAATTCAGTCGCAGTAAAAAACGTTCGCATAACAGCAGCCATTCTCCAACTTTAGAGTCCTAGCTATTTGTAATATTCAAACAGCCGAAATTAAAAATGAGCCATTTCTTCGATAGGCAAAACAAACTATATTGCCCGGGGCATTTTTCGTTTTTGCGAAAAAGGAAATTGTGTGCGAAAGGAATGGAGCTGGGACTCCATGCCTGAAGAAAACTTTGCGAACCATGATGTTTGTAGAATGTTTCAAGTCGTAGAATGAGTACTAAATACTTCGTGTAATTATTTTGATTCCTGAATTTTTCGATTCATTAAACCGAATGACAATTGTTAATTCGGCATTAATAGGCAATGGCGTTTAAAAGTATTTCAATGAAAGTTTGTCTTCATGAGTTTGTAACTTTTAGTTTTTTATATCTAGAAAATTTTTGTTTTTTATATTTAGAAAATTTTCTGAAATGCATGATTTGTATTAAATTCGTATACCTGTAAAATTAATTTTACATTAACAAAATGTTTTTATAGTTTTAGTATTTGTACGAAATCGATATCTATGTACTCGTAATTAGTTTACAAAAAAAATATATAACCTTTAAAAATAAAGCGTAACTAACAATTAACTTAATTAACTAACTTCCCAGCACTACAGTTTCATTGGTGCACCATGGCCGTCTACTTATTCTCAGATTCCTAAACCAGAGATGTTTTCTTTTCACGGGGAAGGTTTGATAGCCCTGCGCCCAACACTTACAATTATATTAGATCGGGACTTACTGTATAAACTGGATTCCGAATCTCTGCAAACATCCATGGCCCGCCCGGGCTCGAACCAGAATCTTGTGGCACTCCGCTCCAGAGCGCTAATTATTCGCCCATTAGGCCCCGAATAAATAACTAAAAATTAAAAATAAATAAATAGATAGATACATGGGCATGATGGCCAAGTGTCTAACGCTGCGGTTTAGAGTTCGAGTCCCGGTGATACCATAGATGTTTTTAGGGGTTCGGAATCCATTTTAAATCGTAGTCCCTGTCTAATATGGTTGTAGAGATTTGGGCATAGATCTGACAATTCTGTTTGTTGTTTCTTATCCCACTTGGCTGGCCAAGCCCACGAGCCCATATGGACTCATGATTGAAGGGAAGGAAGCAGCTTCTGTTGTGATGGAGCACCCGTAGGTAGAAGCCTGACTTTTGCTCCGTGACGCTCTTACAGTCATAGAAGACCGGGACCTACGGCTTAAAGTGGATTCCGAACCACTACAAACATCCATGGCACCGCCGGGATTCGAACCCGAAACCTGTGGCACCGAGCGCCAGAGCGCTAGACACTCGGCCATTCAGGTCCCAAATTTGCCAACGGCACGCAGTGTTCCCAGGTGGTCACCCACCCAAGTACTGACCGCGCCCAATGATGCTTAACTTCGGTGATCATTAACTTCGGTAATATACTTTAATTATGCATGCATTTGGAAAAATTAAGAAGAACTAGCATTACACTATTGGCTGTAATGTAACTGGTCTAGATTTGTGTTACAAATGAGAAAAACGAAGATCGCATCGAACATTGGAAAAAGAAAAGAGAATAAAAAACCACGATAGAGTTTAGCTTAAAACCACGATAAAGCTTTAAACTTAAGTAGGATGCTTTTTCTTTTTTAAGAAAAACTGCAACGAATTTACTGAACATTATTTAAAACTAAAATTTAAACGATCACTTGTAACATGATATTTTAATTCACTCTGAGTATTTCTGTGGCATTGATGTGGCAAAAGACATTTTTCTGTAAAAAAAATGCCAAAAAACCATTTCTGGAAACATTCCAATTTGCATTTGTTTTATGATCCACTTAAACAAATTTGGCTGTTTAGAAAATTTCTCTTTTATAGTAAAAACTAAAATGACACCTAACTAATTGAGCATTCAAAACCATTACGAGCTCTTTTATTTACGTCTTCGTGCTTCTTATTGCTAGAAGAAAGTAAACTGAAAAGCAAGTAACAACTTGAAAAAGAAAAATTCAGTCGCAGTAAAAAACAGCATTCGCATAACAGCAGCCATTCTCCTAGTTTGGAGTCCTAGCCATTTGTATTATTCAAACAGCCAAGATTAAAAAGCAGCCATTTCTTCGATAGGCAAAAACAAATTATAAACAAACTATATTGCCCGGGGCCTTTTTCGTTTTTGCGAAAAAGGAAATTATGTGCAAAAGAAATGGAGCTGGGACTGTCCATGCCTGAAGAAAACTTTGCGAACCATGATATTTGCAGAATGTTTCAAAGCCGTAGAATGAGTACTAAATAATTCATGTAATTATTTTGATTCCTGAATTTTTCGATTCATTAAACCGAATGACTATTGTTAATTCGGCATTAATAGGCAATGACATTTCTAAATTGAAAGGATGAATGTTTTTGAACATATTTTTTAATGAAATTTTGTTGATCTTTATGTGTTTATAGCATAGCCTATTTCTAATATAAATTATTTTATTATTACTCATAAAATTTTTGTGCGGCTTGATGGACAATTGGCTAGCGCTCTGGCCGTTTGTACCCCAGCTTCAGGTTCGAATCCAGGCTGTGGCATGGATGTTTTGTTAGGGGTCCGGAATTCCCGTTAAGTTGTATGTCCGATTTAATTAGGCTAAATTGCGGTTTAATTAGCCTACAAATTGACCGTTGAGCGACAAACCAAACATAGTTTTTGATCTTGGAAATAAAAAAATAATATTGTCTTTCAAAAAATTGAGTGTCAAATTCTGAGTCAAAATTTTACATCGACTTCCGTCTCTTTAACATAATATTTTGTACTATCATTTACTAATAAACTTCGTGTAATTATTTCGATTCATTAAGCCGAATGACAATTGTTAATTCGGCATTAATAGGCAATGGCATTTTCTAAATTGAAAATATAAATGCTTTTAAAAATATGTCAATGAAATTTGTTTTTTTTTTTTTTTTTTTTTTTTTTTTAGTTTGTGGCATAGTTTGTGGTTTTCTAAATATAAATACGGTTTTCTAATACAATTTATTATTATTATTATAATTTTTTATCTCAAAAATAAAAAAAAAATTATATTGTTGCCAGTTAAAAAATTGATTCTCAATATATGAATCAAAAATTTTGTACAGACTCTCGAGTCTTTACTGTAATATTTTATGCTATGACTTAACTAAAAAATGTGGAAAATTTGCTGAAATGTGTCAATGATTTTTATTAAATTCATATACATCTAAAATTAGTTTTTTGAGGCATTAATAGATTGAATTAATAAGCAATGGCATTTCTAAATTTAAAGGATATGGGTTTTTAAAAATATTTCAATGAAATTATGTTTGTCTTTTTTGAATTGAGTTTTTATGAGTCTTTATGAGTTGTAGTTTCAAATACAAATAAATTTTTCTGATACTTTTATTATTACTATTATAATTTTTGATCTTAGAAATATCATTGCAGATCAGAAAATTGATTCTGAGGCAAAATTTTTATATCGACTCCCGACTCTGTATCGTAATACAGTGTGCTATGATTTTTCTAATAAATAAAGAAAATATTCTGAAATGAAAGTCAGAATTGTCAGAACTGGGATTTGGGTGTCATATGTGATAAAATTCAGTTAACTTCCACACGCAGCTTGACTATCGATGCGAAACCCTTTACACGTTGTTACATTTGTCATCGAGTCGTCGTTTATAACAGCTGTGACTGCAATAAGCGTTAGCAGCGTATTCAAATCTAATTCGTATTCAATCAAGCAGAGTCGAGTCCAAAGCTTCTCTGCTTATGTCTTACATAAGCATGAAAGTTTTCCGTCACAAACAAATTAAAACTTCAAAATAAATAAAATGTCTTGCATCGAGTTTTAGAAGATTGGTACAAACTCTTAAGATGTTATCCCTGCTAGCGCTAGTTAAAAAAAAAGTTGGGATAAATTAGGAGTGCAGTGTGGACGCCCCAATTATTTATCATGTGTAATGCTGGATCTGCTAACTGTCTATTTAAAGGATTGTGGAGCCAAAGTATCCAGTATTTGAAAACAACTTTCCCAGTTAATAAGAAAAGAGTCTTCACTTGTTAAAAATATGAAGATATTTTAAAGCAAAAATCAAAGTAACTGATTATTTTCCTGTAACTATATTTCATGAAAATTCGATTTTCTGTGTCAGAAAAAATATCGACTGAAATTTTCCATGCTAAAATTTACACAAAATTTGGTACCATCTTATAAAATTGTTATTAAAATAAATTCAAAGCAATTTGAATGAGATTCTCTGATGTTCTTCATACAAATGTCTCGTAGCATATTATTAGGTCCGGTGGTAACGTGCTCAGCTAAGCAGCAGGAGATATAAGGTTCTAAGCTGTTGGTGGCGTCTATTGTTGTCGCTGTTTTAAAAAACGAGAAGATTCGATGGCTATTGTTATAAGTCACGCATTGATAGTCAAAGCGCTTGTTGTAAGTTGCGGCGTAATGACCAATTGGCTAGCGCTCTGATTGTTGGTGCCACAGACTTCAAGTAAGCCCAAAGTATGCAAAAAATGACCGTAGAACGACAACAAGCCAAACATGTTGTAAGTTTTCTGGGTTTTCTACCTTAAGACGGGAAATGCTGGAAAAATATAGCTAAAAAAGCACTGACCACACAAGACTCATGAAACACATGCCCATGAAACACAAGACTCATCGAAATAGCAGAAAATAAAAGAAGAAAGAATAAAAGAAGCAGAAAATAAAAGATATTTATTAAAAATGAATTAGAAAAAGCATTAGGTTGTAAAATGTATTTTATTTATTTTAAAAGAAATGCAAAAAAAGGAAAATTTGCTTTTAAATCTTTATAAATTCTCATACCATTCAAAAGAAATAAAAACACGTTATTATATTGATACTAGTAATTTATTTTTGGTTTCTTTCAAACTTTTTGATGGGAAAATTATTACGGATTTATAATTTTTATTTCTTATTATCAAATATTTATCAAAAAATAATCTTCTTTCTGGTTCTTCGAAAGCATGCACTTATTTAATTTTTTTTCAGTATAAATTCCTAAGAGATTATATATAAATAACATCGAATTTATTTTTACTGAGACATAAAGTATTTGATATCAAATATTTACGAAGGAGAATTGAAATTGCTGAATATATTTTATTTCTATTTAAATTACGTATTTACTTTAAAAGCTGCTTAAATTTTTTTATAATAAAATAAAGAAATGATATTTTCCTTCAATTCGAGTACGATTTATTTATTTCTACATCAGGAATATGTACATTTTTATTTCTTTAAAATTTTCAAGTATCTGTTTACAACACTTTGAATATTTTTTTAATTTTACTATGTTCTGTATATACATATTTTTCTTTTTAAATTTCCAAGCGAAATATTAAAAGAAGATTGTTATCAAATTATGTTATAAATACCAGTAAATTATTAAAATTAACATTTTTATTTTGCCTAAGTTTTTATTAAAAATTGTTTCTTTTGTTGTTGTTTTTAAAATTATTTTGCTATCTTTGTTTATTAATATTTTTATGCCCAGAAATATTGTAGTCAGTTATCTTTTTATTTAATATATATTTTGCAATTTATTTCTACTATTAATAATTTGTACATATATAAATGATTTTGATTAATTCTTTATTGTTGTAAGAATTCATTTCAATTAGTTCAGTTTTCAATTTCCAGTTTTGCCAATTGCCAAGTTGCTTAGCCTTATACTTTCATACATATTTTATCTTTCTTATTCATCATAAGTAAAGAATATGTGTTATTTGTATGAATATATATATATATATATATATATAAAACATGTATGTATATAATGTATATATATATATATATATATATATAAAACATGTATGTATATAATGTATATATATATATATATATATATATATACATTCTAATATAAAATTCTTGTATATTATGTGTTAAGATTATGTATATTATGTGTTAAACATAATAGAGATTATGTATATTATGTGTTAAACATAATTTGTAATTTAAAATTATAATTTTAATATTTTTTATATTAATATCAAATGACTTGTAGTTTAATTTTTAAATATCCTTTCATAATAATTATATGTTTTTCCTATGCAATAGATTTGTAACTTGTATCTATTACCGTACAGTATTGTGACACATTCAATTCATATTGATATAATATGAATTGAATGAGTAATGTAACTAATTATTCGTATTAGTATTAATAGATGACTAAAAAAAGTGACTGTAGATGCCAATAAAAATAATAATTATAATATATAGAGAAAATAATAATTATAATATATAGAGAAAATAATAATTATAATATGTAATTTAACTCGTGTGATGAACAGGTGTAGAAGAGTTGTCCCAATGTAGCTGATGAATGTAATAAATTGGGCACCCAGTGGTCGGGGGTATATTCAGGCTCCCTTCTTCTGGAGATTATATCAGGGGACTGGTCCCCAAGTTAGAGATTGGGTGTGGGGCTAAAAACTCCACCCCCTGAAAAAATTCTTGTTACGAAATTCAAGGAAAGAAATACTTGGCCGTCTTTTGGAATACGACTTGGAAGGCTTAAGGACATTGCGCTTTTGTACATGGAATGTTTATACGTTGTATTTGAGTAAGGGTCTACTTTTTTTTAACAGAAGAATTTGACAAATATAATAATCAAATTAGATGACAGTCGAGTCTCTAAAAAGATCTTTTTGGCTAAAACGTTTGGTGCCCGAAAAAGAGACCAAAGCGTAGGAGGATTGACTGCCTAGAAAAAGACTTGAAAACAATTAAGGTGTGTAATTGGAAAGCTTTGGACAAAAAGAGAATGGTATAGAAGGGAATACTGAGAAAAAAAAAGCCCATCGGGGGCTATTGTGTCATTGAAGAAGATATATTTTAATTTATATGAAATAAAACTATTAATTACAATATATAATACTAAAAAATTAAAATGAACATTATGAAATATAAAATTATTGTTTCTACTGGTAAAAAAATGAGATATTTACAGTTTTTACATTTTATTGTGTTATTCAGCCTAAAGTAGTGAAAATGTGATTATTGTGTAATATATTTAAATTCTTTTATTCGAATATCATTATCTAATATTATTTTTGAGTTTTCTGAAAAAGAATATATCTGCATCTGCATCTAAAATAATTTTTCAGTAAAATGAAAAGATTCATTTCATTTAGTCTGTGGCCTATGGCACAAAGCTCCAGAGCGTTAGTCACTCAGTCATCAGGCTCCAGTGTTTGGTACTATACATAAGGTTGGAATACATTATGATATATATGCTTCTATGTTCTTCTTTTCATTTTAAAAGTACCAGGTATACAAAAATGCTTAAAATATGCCAGAAATGATACCATTTAAGATGTTTACATCATTAATCGTTTGATGTTTTCATCTTGACTCTTCATCAAGTAACATGAAACAATGTAAAACAATGTTCAACATGAAACAATGTAAAACAATGCTCCTCATGAAACAATGTAAAATCGAATCGGCAAAAGCGTATCTGACAACTTGATTCATAAAAAAATATAGTTTTTTTTTACAAATATCACACTGTAACAAGTGCTGAGTTTCTTTTAACCATATAATTTTGATTTTAACAAAGAGATACAACTTTTATATGCCTTAAAATTTTTGGACTGTCGTTTGTAAATCTCCTTCTTACTGATTCATCCATTGATTACCTTAGATATCCAAACAATCAGTCACTTAAATGAAGTTGGGTCTTATCTTGGATTTCTTAATGAATTTCGAGTCAAATAATTGTTCTATTAAATTATTGCTTGCTATTAAATTTTTACGTTGTTCTTTTAATATAAATATGATAATGTCTCTTAATAACATCCAATGTATATTTAGTTCAAAGTAATCATTCGACTCTTCACAATTTTAATAAAACAAATATTTTTACCTCGTATCATATGAATGTTTTAAAATATACCAATTTCTAAAAATGATGTGAATTTTTAAAATTAAAGCTGTATTTTGCACGAACAAGAAACCTAGCACAATAGGGTAATATTTTACAAAATAATTTGTTTTTGCTATTTAAAATGAAATTCGTTCTGCAAAGTAGAATAAAAAACAAATAAATAATACTTTTTCATTAAATTTTATTTTTAAATCGTACAAATATCGAAACAAATTCTAAAATCACCTGCAGAAAAATGTTTGTGTTTATTTTTGCAATAGACGTCTGCAAAATATTTATTTGAAAAATATTTTCTAAATAAATGTATTTTTCAAGGTATCTTTGCATCGTACTTTATATATTTCAGAAAATTGATAGAAATAGCAATATTGCATTGTATTATTCTTTTTTTTCGCTCTCTACTCCTCTAGACAGTGTACCGAAAACGTTTTTATTTATGGTATGCTATTTTCAAACTAGATTCAACTTTTAATTCAAAAACTTTTTCATCAAATAACTTTTATTTTTTTAAATGGTATATTTTCAATCAAATAATTTATGTTTTTAGAAAAACTAACTATTTACATAAACCTTGTCGGAAAAATAAACAATTATTTCGAATGAAATTTATGTTCTCGTCGGAAAAAATGAACCATATATTTTTAAATTTTTATACTTTTATTTTTATTTATTTTTTAAAATTAAGTATGAATACAATTTTTTACATTAGGAAATCTTAGCTTCACTTAAATTGAGTGTTAAAATGAGTGTAAATCTAAAAAGAAAAAAAATACACTTGGGTATTATTATATTATTTGTAATATTATTTTATGATATTATAGTTCGGGCCCGATGGCCAAGTGACTGGTGCTCGGTGCCGCAGGTTTCTGGTTCGACCCCCGTCGGTGCCATGGATGTTTGTAGTGGTTCGAAATTCACTTTAAACAATAGGTCCTAATCTAACAGGATTTTTGGGGTAGGACTGTCAACCCCAATAAGAAAACATCTCCTCTCTTGCAATTTGCCAGTATGCAGACGACCTTGCCCCAACATGGGGCTGTTGCGCTAATGATGATGATATTTTAATTGCATGTATTTAAATTCGGAAAGTTTCATTTTAAGTATAAATATTCAAGGGAATATTTGCATAAATTTGTTGTTAAAATTTGTTTTACAAAACCTTAGTGCTTTTTCCAATTTGATTAGTAAGAATTTAAGAAATATGTTAATAAAGAAGAGTATGATAATGCGAAATAACAATAAATAAAACAAATGAAGAGTTCAGTTGTAGGTTCCTTGAGTTGTCTTATACAATCTCGTATTGAATCATACCTGCTTAGTTATCCTTATATGAATACAGCCTTGTATGAATATATGTTTAGCCTTATTTGTATATGTATATTTAATGGATATTACAACTTATATTTTAACTATTATAATTGCTTTTACATAGAATTAATAAGGTATTCTGTGAATGGTATTTAAATTTTGCAAAATTAACTATTACATTTCTAAATTTTAAATTCAAATGCAAAAGTAATGCCTGAAGTACCAGTAAATAGCATTGAGCACGAAACCAGTGCTTTTCGTATTGATCATTAAAGCGCATTAATGAGCATTCGCCGCTCGACAAAGTTCAACAGTTCCGTTTCCCGGGCTCTTCATGGCGCTCCGGAATCTTCTTCCGAAAATGGCTATTCACTTCTATTCGGGGAAAACGAAGGTCTGACGCAAACTAATAATCAGGCTTTTATTTATGGAAACAGAAACACGGTTCTTGGAAGGAAACGTTATACCCTGGAGTGCATAATTTGGAGAACTCATTTGCATTTTCGGAATTTGCTCTGCTTCGTTAAAAATACTGCAGAAATTGAAGAGATAAAGTGAGAAAACGATGGGCAACTTAATTATGACCTTCTATCTCGTATCATTTTTTTTTATTATATGCCGTGAATTAATTTGATCCTCTTGCATGGTAATATATATATTTAAATCGTTGGTTTGTTTTTTAATGTATATGTTTTTCTTAGAGTTCACTGGTCGTGCTCTTTAGTTAATGTCTAAGAATATAGTGGATCAATCCCAATTAAAGGATAAGCTACAATTACCGTTTTGAAAAATTAAGAAACTCATTATCAATTAGCAACAGAATGTAGATATTGACTGACCTGGCTAGAGTTTTCCCAATTTCTCCAATACTAAATGCGATTACAAGATTGTTGTCATTCATTCGTCTAAAACCGTTGCGGCCTGATGGCCAATTGGCTAGCGCTCTGACATTTGGTACCACTAGCTACCGGTACGAATTCTGGTGGTGACATAGATGTTTTTGGTTCAGAATCCACGTTAAACTGTAGGTCTCAGTCTAATTAGCCTAAAGTGTGCACAAAATGGCCGTACAGCGATAAACCAAACCAATCTAAAAACAGTTTTCACCTAAATACTTGTAGAGGTAGTGTATTGCAGGTTATGCCAAATCTGCTATCTTTCCGCATACGATGATGAATAGTTCAATGCATTCGCTAAACAAAAAAAATAATTGTATTAACAACGTCAACGATAACTCTCTGTCATTTACATATAAATATACAGTTTTGCAAGACAAACAGTAGGAATCGAAATTTTCATTGTAATGCATTTTCAGTGCTGAATATTTAATTTTAAACTTTACTATGCCTAAGACTGGCTTCTTAATATATATATTTAATGGATATTACAACTTATATTTTAACTATTATAATTGCTTTTACATTGAATTAAGAAGGTATTCTATGATTTAACTATTACTTTCCTAAATTTTAAATTCAAATGTACAAGTAATGCCTGAAGTACCCGTAAATAGCATCGAGCACGAAACCAGTGCAATTCATATTTATCATTAAAGCCCTTTAATGAGCAATCGCCGCTTGACGAAGTTCAACACTTCCGTTTCCCGAGCTCTTCGTGGCGCTTCGGAAGCTTCTTCCGAAAATGGCTATTCACTTCGATTCAGGGAAAATGAAGGTCTGACGCAAACTAATAATCAGGCTTTTATTTATGGAAACAGAAACTCTGTTCTTGGAAGGAAACGTATACCCTGGAGTGCATAATTTGGAGAACTCAATTACATTTTTGGGATTTTGCTCTCCTTCGTTAAAAATCTTGCAGAAATTGAAGAGATAAAGTGAGAAAATTATGGGCGAACATAATTATGACCTGCTATCTCGTATCTTCCTCTTTTATTATATGCTGTGAATTAATTTGATCCTCTTTCATGGTAATATGCATTTTTAAATCAGGGATTTTTTTTTAATATATATGTTTTTCTTAGCGCTCACTGGTCGTGTTCTCTAGTTAATGTCTAAGAACATAGAGGATCTATCCCAACTAAAGGGTATGCTACAATTACTGTTTTGAAAAATTAGCGAACTCATTATTAATTGCCATCATAATGTAGATATTAACTTTTTTGGTTATAGCTTCTCCAATACTGCTTACAAATACAGGGCTGTTATGTCTTTATCGTCAAAAAACCGTTACCTCCTAAATACTTGTAGGGGTAATGTATTCTAGGTTACACAAAATCTGCAATAATCTTTCCATATTCGATAATTAATAGTTCACTGCGTTCGACAAACAAAAACTTTTTGTATTAATAACGCCAATAACACTTTGCTGTCATTTACATATAAGTATGCAGTTTTGCAGGACAAACAATAAAAGTCAGAATTTTCATGTTGATGTATTTTCAGAAATCAATATATAATGTTAAACTCTACTATATCCAGGATTAATTTTTTAATTTCGCTATTAAATGAACTTCAAATTTAAGGAAAATCGGTATTACGACTAGATTTTTTTTCCAGTTTTGTACTAACAACTTACTTCCTTTCCTTAACAACCTTTCAGGCTGCGTTTGTAATTCTCCTTCTTACTGTTCTAGTATTTGGATTTCCTAATGAATTTCGAATCAAATAACTGTTATCTTATTCAAAAATTATATTTTTACATCTTTCTATTAATTTAAATATAATAAAGGGTCTCTCAAAAACATCCGATTTGTATTGAATAGTTCAAAGTTGATAATTGTCTTTCCGCAATTTTAATGAAAATAATTTTTTTTATCCCTTGCCATATGAATGTTTTGACGCAAACTAATTTCTGAAAATATTGTGAATTTTTAGAATGAAAGCTTTAATTCGCACAAATTATGTAACATGAAATCTATTATTATAGATTTACACTTTTTGAAGTTAATTCATTTTGCTATTTAAAAAAAGTTCGTTCTGTAAAATAGAATAAAAAATGGCCGACTCCTGACTGAGTGGCAATCTGCGCCACTGATGAGCATGATGGCTGAGGTTCAATCTGCTCCTGTCTTGTTCAAAAACAAGGAAACTTGATGGCGTTTGTGATGTTCAACATCTTGTTTCGTTATTCGGACTACATGGTGAAAATTTACCGGGTTTTCTCCTATACGATACGCAAATGCGGGGTAGTTTCCCCTACAAGTTTTCCCGGAAGGCATAGACCACCTCCTTCAACGATACGGAGCCAAGTCAGCTTTCTATCAACATTGGTTCCATCACAACAGAAGCTGCCCTTTTTCTCTCTATCCATGAGTAGACTACTCATGGGATGTCCGCCCCGTACTGCAGGTCGATGTGGATTAGATACAACAACAACAGAATCAAAAATAAATAAATAATAGCTTTCTATTAAATTCTGTTTTTGAATCGTAAAAATATCGAAATAAGTTTTTAAATCATCTGTCAAAAAATGTTTATGTTTATCCTTGTCATAGACGATTGCAAAATATTTATACATTTATTTCGAAATAAATGTATTTTTGAAGGTACATCATTCTTCATATATATCAGGAAATTGATAGAAATATCTATATTGAATTGTATTATTCTTTTTTCCCTCTCTATTCCTCTAGGCAATGTTGCCAATATCATTCTTATGTATGGTATGATACTTCCAAACTAGATTCAAGTTTTAATTCAAAAACTTTTTCTTAAAATAACTTTTATTTTTTCAAATAGCATATTTTCGGCCAAATAATTTATGTTTTTAAAAACATTAACTATTTACATAAATTTTGCCGGAAAAATAAATAATTATTTCGAATGAAATTCATGATCTTGTCAGAAATATGAACGGTATATTTTTCATTTTTATCGAGATTAAATTATAACAATGTAGGTATAAATTCAAAATTTTTTTAAATAATAAAACCTAGCATCACTTAAATTGTGTATTAAATTAAATATCTAAAAAAATAATAATAAAATAAAATAAAATAAATACACTTAGGTAGAACACTGCACAAGCTTATAATATTTATAATATTATTTTATGATATATTATTTATAATATTATTTTATGATATTATATTATTTATAATATTATTTTATGATATTATATTATTTATAATATTATTTTATGATATTATATTATTTATAATATTATTTTATGATATTAAAATTATATGTAATGAAATTCGAAAAGTGTCAACTTAAATATAAAGATTCAAAGGTAACTTATAGTTCTTAAAGTAACTTTGTCTTAAAATTTGTTTTTCAAAAGTTTTTTTTTTTTTTTTGTTTTTTTTTCCCATTTGAAATTAAAAATTTAAGAAATATGTTAATAAAGAAATATATAATAATAACAAATATATAGCTGTAGGTTCCTAATACAATCTTATGTCAATTCCTACAGTTTGGTTATCCCTATATGAATGCAGCCTTGTATGAATATTAGTTTAGCCTTATTTGAATACATATATTTAATGGATATTACAACTTATATTTTAACTATTATAATGGCTTTTATAATTAAGAAGATATTCTGTAAGTTTCATCTAAAATATGCGAAATTAACTTTTCCGTTTCTAACTTTTAAATTCAAATGTACAAGTAATTCCTGAAGTACCAGCAAATAGCATTGAGCACGAAACCAGTACTTTTCATATTTATCATTAAAGCCCATTAATGAGCATTCGCCGCTTGACAAAGTTCAACCCTTCCGTTTCCCTGGCTCTTCATGGCGCTTCGGAATCTTCTTCCGTAAATGGCTATTCAATTCAATTCCGGGAAAACGAAGGTCTGACGCAAACTAATAATCAGGCTTTTATTTTTGGAAACAGATTATTAGTTTTGCGTTTGCTTTTTTTTCTTGGAAGGAAACATCATATACCCTGGAGAGCATAATTCGGGGAACTCATTTACATTTTCGGATTTTGTTCTCCTTCGTTAAAAATATTGCAGAAATTGAAGAGATAAAGTGAGAAAATTATGGGGGAACTTAATTATTACCTTCTATCTCAAAGCTTCCTCTTTTATTATATGCTACGAATTAATTTGATCCTCTTTCATGGTACTATGCATTTTTAAATCAGTGATTTTTTTTTAATGTATATGTGTTTCTTAGAGCCTACGGATCGTGTTCTCTAGTTAGTGTCTAAGAAAATAGAGGATCGATCCCAATTAAATGCATGTGATAAATTCACTGTTTTGAATAATTAGCAAACTCATTATTAGTTGGTAAAAGAATGTAGGTATTGAATTTTTTGGTTAGAGGCTTTCCAATTTCTCCAATATTGCTTAGAAATACAGGACTGTTAATTCTTAATTGTCTAAAAACCGTTACCTCCTAAATACTTGTAGAGGTAGTGTTTTCTGGGTTATGCCAAATTTGCCATCTTTTAATATGCGATGATGAATAGCTCAAGGCGTTCGCCAAACAAACAAATTTTTTTGTATTAACAACGCCAATAACACTTCGCTGTCGTTTACATATAAATATGTAGTTTTGCAAGACAAACAGTAGGAATCTAATTACTCATATTAATGCATTTTCAGAGATTAATATATAATGTTAAACTCTACTCTGCCTAAGATTAATTTTTTAATTTCGCTATTAAATGTACTTCAGATTTAAGGAAAATTCGTATTACGACAAAATTTTGTCTCAGTTTTGTACTAACAACTTATTAACAACTACAGTCCATTGGCCATGGCCGTCTGCTACTAGCAGATTCTGAGAGCCTGGGGATGCTTTCTTTTTACAGGGTAGGGTTGTTAGCTCTACGGTCTATAGTCCTATTAAACTGGTAACTACGGTTTAAAAATGGATTGTGAACCACTACCAACATCCATGGTACCGCCAGAATTCGAACCCTGTGGCACCGAGCGCCAGAGTACTAATAACTTGGTCATTAGTACCCTTTGTACTAACAAAGGTTACAATTTCACTTCATTAGTAGACCAAAAAATACAATAAGTAGTTTTGAATCATAAAATGAATTTTAATGTTGATTTATTTTACTGGTGAATTTAATTATCTATTTATTATCCAGTTAGATGAATGACTTCTTTCTCTGTTTATAAGCAAATATTTTACTGGATTAACTATAAAACATTAAAATTTATGCAAATGATATTGTAGCTTTGTAGCACAAAATGATTGTATTACTAAAAATTCCTGTCCATTCTCTTTTTGATTTTTTTCATGGATATCTACTTTCAATTTAATTTTTGTCCTGTAATATTACATGTGTTCGAATAGCATTATATCAGATTTTTTTATTTATCATAAAAAAACACTGGGGGTTTTCTAACACTTGACAATGCTAGTCCCCTGCCCCCCTCCCAATTTTCATGTTGGGATTTCACTTTGCGAATGTTAAATTTTGCCATCTTCTACTTTTTAATTTAAGCATTTTTTTCTATTATATATGTAATACATATATAGGACAAAATTTATTTGCGCGTGTTCTGTCAGTATTTTTTTATTACTATAAAGTTGTAATATATAGATAAATTATTTGCTCGCTGAATTTCTTAATCTTCATTTGATGAGTGATCAAAATCAAGAAAATATTATTTTTAATTAAATAAAACCTTAACTTTTAACTAACATTAAATTGCATTTTTAAATTATTTGTTTAAAAGTCATCAATGTTTATGAATTAATATGCACAAATATGAATAAAATTAATTCAGAATTCAAATACATTGACTTGCGGGGTCATAACCTACAAATTGAGGAATTAGTTTTTAATTATAAGGATTTAATCTTTAATTATAATCAACATAACATGTTATTTATTTTAAATACCGTAATAAATTTTCATTAACTAATTTTTACAGAATTTTTTCTGAGCATTTAAACCATTCTTCATAATCATTAATGAATTTTTTTGTTGATTGGATATGATATTTTTGATTTCTGATGTGGTATGGAAACCATTGCAAATCAAAAGAGAAATTTTTTTCAACCTGATCGGTGTTAAATTATACTTATAGCGAATTTATTGCTTGGCATCGCGACCAAATTGTGACGTATCAGCATAGGACTATGGGATGACGGAAGATCTTCCCGTGATTCATTCCTTGCTGACAGAAGATGTTTGTCACAGCCAATCGCGTGTCTTCTTATATTAATGCTGCACCAATGTGAATGGCACTCGTTTAAAAAAACAGTTTCCTCAAATGTAAAATGCTGCACTTTCTTTTTATCTTCATTAAAAATGCAAATAGAAATAAATTAAATTATTCTAAAACAAACTAGCTTACTGAATTATTATTATTATTATTATTATATGTCTAATATGCCTTTGTACTGAGAAATAAACAAAAGTTATCTGCAATTGATTATAGTATGACCTAATCAGTATTTAATAACTAACTTATTCATTTTTATATCATTCTGAATAAAAAAAAATTAAGATTACAATCAGCATCAAAGACAAAGTACTTCTTCACTCACCGACTAAACAAGAAAAATAAGACTTTAAGTACTTTTCAATTCCTCATTAATTAAGTTATTCATGGGAAAATCATACTCAATAAAACAGTTTACAAATTTCCTTTATTAATAAAAAAAAAGTCGAAAAATATCCTTTTGAATAGATAAAAGAATCGTCGAATCTAGTAAAACAGGCAGTTAGAATAATGGAAGACGACTTAAGAAATTCATAAATGCTCCAGTTAAGTAATCGGATATCAATGTTTTAAAGTTTTTTGTGAAAATCTAGGCTTAACGAGCTTATAATCTTCATAAAATGTAGTCATCAAATAAATTTTCATAAATCTTATATTTGCAAAAGACATTGTTTTCGGTACCTTTATTATTTTAGCTGCCTTGGCGATTTGATACTTCGTTGGCG
This sequence comes from Caerostris darwini, assembly GCA_021605075.1. Lineage (NCBI taxonomy): Eukaryota > Metazoa > Arthropoda > Arachnida > Araneae > Araneidae > Caerostris > Caerostris darwini. Next base: position 107,159 of record BPLQ01002900.1, read on the forward strand.
GAATTTGAATGGGCAATCTGTCGCCAAATGCTAGAAATAAGCATGAAAACTATATTGCAAAATTGTTTATCTTTTTTAAAGCAATTTATTTCTTTGTGCTGAACTAATAGTGTATCGTTTTTAAAACTTCATAAACGTTTGTTATATTATTTATGCATCATTTTTTAATTGCTGGCAGAACTTAATATTGAAAGTAAAAAATTATTATTTTTTATTTTTCCCAACACTATTTAAAAAGTTTTTAAAGACTAATTTCATTTTAAAATGGCGGACGAATGCATGAGACAATTTTTAACCTTATTGAATAAAATTTATTTAATTTATTAATAAAACTTTTTTTAACTTTTTTTTTTTTTTTTTTTTTTATCATTCGAAAAATAAGATAACAAGATGATAATTCAGAAAATAAACTTACTCACATTAAATAAACTTATTTTTTATATTAATGTGGATTTCTGACTGCTCATATGTGCCGTATAATGAATAATAACTCGAACAATAATGAATAGTAAGTTTATTTTCTGAGTTATCATCTTGTTATCTTATTTTTGCATTGACTGTTCATATGTGCAGTACAATGCAAAAATAAGATAACTAGAGGATAACTCAGAAAATAAACTTACTCACATTAAATAAACTTATTTTTTATATTAATGTGGATTTCTGACTGCTTATATGTGCAGTACAATGAATATGTGCATCTGTAATTTATACCTCACAATGTAACCTTTAGCAAAAAGACAAGTAAGGAGTCCACCAATTTACAATAAGCGAAGAGGTAGGCCCCAGTGACGAAGAAGCGAAGTAATTCAGTTTAAAGTGATACTGATTATAGATTAATTGTTTATCCAAAAGAAGAAATAGTAGTTAAAACTTCGAGATTGCCTTCTTACAGAACTCTATAATTTTAGCTGCAGATATTTAATCCCGCTACCTAAACATAAAGAGTATGGCAGTCTGACAAAAATTAGGTAAGTTAGTTGGGGATACAAACTACCTTGTTTCATATATTACAGCTGGCACAGTGCCATTGGCATGATTTTTCTTCCTTTCTCCAACGCCACTTCCAAATGCGCCAAGGGTGGCCAAGGCCACTATAAAAGAAAAGTACCATTATTTAATTAATGAATATTGAAGTTAATGAAAAGAATACTGGTAAGGAGAATGAACATTAGAGGAGTTCATTTTAAAACTCGCCAAGTGAAGATAAAATGATAAAGTCTGTGTCTATGTTGGAATGAGCATGATAAATTCAAAGATTAGAAAGTCCTTTTGTTAGATTCGAAAAATAAGATAACAAGATGATAACTCAGAAAATAATATCCTTTTTGAGTGTTCATCCCAATGTGTAGTGTTAAAAGACGTGTTTTTAACCTGGATAACACTGAATCTGCTTTATATTCAGTGCTGAATTTACTCAAATCAATATACTCGGCTTGATGTTTGAGAATAATAGCAGTAACAGAAGTAAAACACTTCCACCATTTTATTTATTCAACTGTGAATTAATTTAACTGTAGCTTATGTCTTTCAATCTTTTTCTAATAATTCATTTTCAGTTCATTGATTGCTAAAATAAACAGGTTTTTTTAATTATTTTTTCTTGTTATTAAAATTGGATTGTGATAAAGTTGAAGTACCATAATTTCTTTAATATATTCTACATTGACGTATAACACATAATCGTAATTTATGGCTAGAAATAAAAACGAATATCTAGTATGAATTGTAGCAACGTATACTCCTTAATTAATTCGCCCATTCGTATTTTTTACAATGGGAAGATGGATTTTTCGACAAGTAGAGTATTTTATGATAAATAGTAATTATACCGGTTTGTTTTTATGGCCTGTGTAATTATTATAATATATATTATCTATTGTAAAGATTCATCGGCTTTTTCTTTGCCAACGGTATTCTTAAATCATAGCGATTCGCTAATTGCAATAAGTTTTTATTCTTTCTTTTTGTTTGTTAACAAATTTGTGGCCATACTAAATCCATGTTCTACTAAACACGATGAAGAATATAGAAGATATTTTTGTCTTGTCTTTCTTTTTGTTTTCACCACCCTTTTATTTTTATTAAACGTCCACCCCTGTCTCCTCACTTGATCATTCCACTGTCCACTTAGGGGCTGATATCACCCAATCTGGGAATCAATGGTTTAGATTATATTTTTATATTAAAATACGATATGAATCAATTATGTCCATGCAAAACCCCATTCAACACTATCCTTAAAAATTTCAAATCACATTCACCACATCAAATATGTGAAAGGTTTCATTTAATAAAAGAAATCAAATACCAATTACGTAATCATAACCCATTACTTCAAGTAATTAAACCCACAGAAATTGGAAACACGGAGAATATTTATTTCTGCAAATTAAACTCGTTCGAATAAAAAGAAAGCGGAATATTTCCTTTCAAGAAAGAAACGCCGGATTTCTGCAGCCGAAAGAATTTAATTTCCTTCTAACGACATCCGGATTCTGTCAATGGTATTAAGACGTTCTTTTCGCTGTTTAATTCCTAAAGAAGAAATTGGATCCTTTGTGGCAGTGACATGACAGGCAGAACCGGTAATTAGCTTTGAATAACGACTTTGTTACACCTCATTATCTTAGGGGGTTGGAATAAGGTATTGGACGAGATAAGAAGTTGTCATTGCTTTTGACTGCCTGTCGTCAATCACTTGGATGCTAGAGTGACGGATAATTACTAGATTTAATATTAATGATTACAAATTTCTAGATACTTCATTTAGAATAGAGTTGGTAAATGTGCGATTAAGTAGGAAAATAATAGTGAAAAATATATCAAGGATAACACCAACTTGTTTGTCTTTCAAATAGAAATTTTTACTCTTACAACAATATCATGGACCTGATGGCCGAGTGACCTGGTGGCCGAGTTGCCACATGTTTCGGGTGAGAATCGTGACGGTGCTCTGGATATTTGTAGTGGTTCGGAATCCAATTTAAACCATAGGTCGCAGTCTAATATGACTGTTGGGCGTAGGGTTGACAACCCTACCCAGTAAAAAACATCCCTTGTTTAGAAATCTGCCAGTATGCAGAAGACCTTCACCCACCATGGGGCTATTGCAGCATTGCATATTGGTTTGGTTTGTCACTCTACGGTTATTTTGTAAACCTTTGGATAATTAGACCAAGAATATGAATAAGAAATATATTCCTACATCTTTAAATGTAGTAAATAAAGATATTGTCTGTAAACATTTTGAAATTGAAATGATAAAATTATTTATTAAAATCAATTGTGATAAATTAGGTTAACGGAGGATAATATGAAATATATATAGCACAATTAATTATCCTAATGAGAAAATTGAACATGGCGCGAACTTATCAATGAATTAATCCTCGGCTTTTTCTTCGTCTATAGTATATTTAAATCATCGTGATTCACTATTTGCAATCAGTTTTTTCCTTTTCTTTTTCTTGTTAACAAATTTGTGGCCATACTAAATCCACGTTCAACTAAATAAGATGGAGGAAATTCAATTATTCTTGTCCTTTTTGCTTTCACCGCCCATTTATTTTCATTAAATGCCCTCTCCCTATCTCCTCCCACTGCCTCCTTAGGGGGTGATATCACCCACTTTGGGAATCAATGGTTTAAATTATATTTTTGTATTAAAATATGATATAAATCTTTTATGTCCATATAAAACCCCATTTTACATTATGCTTAAAAATTTCAAATCATTTTTACCACATCAAAATATGTGCGCGTTTCTATTTAATAAAAGAAACCAAATACCAATTACGTAATCATAACCCATTACTGCAAGTAATTAAACCCGTAGAAATTGGAAACATGCAGAATATTTATTTCTGCAAATTAAACTCGCTTCCAATAAAAAGAAAGCAGAATATTTCCTTTCAAGAAAGAAACGCCGGATTTCTGCAACCGAAGGAATTTAATTTCCTTCTAACGACATCCGGTTTCTGTCAGTGGTATTAAGACGTTCTTTTCGCTGTTTAATTCGCAAGAAGAAGAAATTGATCCTTTGTGGCAGTGACATGACAGGCAGAACCGGTAATTAGTTTTGAATAACGACTTTGTTACACCTCATTATCTTAGGTGGTTGGGATAAGGTATTGGACGAGATAAGAAATTGTCTTTGCTTTCGACTGCATGTCGTCAATCATTCCGATGTTAGAGTGACGGATAATTATGTGTTTATTTATAGGTACTTCATTTAGAATAGAGTTGGTAAATGTGTGCTTAAGTAGGAAAATATTAGTGAAAAACGTATATCAAGACTAACCAACTTGCTTGTCTTTCAAATCGAAGTTTTTACATATACAACAATATCAGGCTCCTGACGGTCGATTGACTAGTTCTCTATCGCAAGGTGCCGCATGTTTCGGGTCCGTGTCCTGGCGGTGCCATGGATGTTTGTAGTGGTTCGGAATCCACTTTAAACCGTATCTCTATTTTAATATGGTTGTTGAGCGTAGGGCTGACAACCCTACCCCGTAAAAACATTCCCTTGTTTCGGAATCTGCCAGTATGCAGACGGCCGGGCTCCAGCATGGAGTTGTTGCGGCATTGAAGAAGTAGTAGAAGAGATATATGTCCACGTCGTAAAATGTAGTAAATAAAGATATTGTCAGTAAGACGCTTTGAAGTTCAAATGATAATATTATTTATTAAATTCAACTCTAATAAGTTACTTTAAAGGACGATAATATTGAAATGTAAATAATATAATTAATGTTTCTAATGAGAAGGTTAAACATGGTTCGAACTTATCAATGAATTAATCCTCGACTTCTTTTTTGTCAACTGTATTCTTAAATAATCGCGATTCGATAATTGCTATCACTATTTATTCTTTCCAATTTTTTTGTTAACAAATTTGTGGTGATACTAAATCCACGTTCTACTAAATATAATGAAGAAAATGCAATTATGCTTGTACTTTCCTTCTTTTTACTTTCAACATTTATTCTTTTATTTCAAAATTTATTCTTTTATTTCAACATTTATACTTTTATTTCAACATTTATTTTATTATTTATTTTATTTCAACGTTTATAATTTTTGCTTTCAACATTTATTTACTTTCATTAAATGCCTTCCCCCTATCTCCTCCCCTGATCATTCCACTGTCCACTTAGGGGCTGATATCACCCAATCTGGGAATCAATGGTTTAGATTATATTTTTATATTAAAATACGATATGAATCAATTATGTCCATGCAAAACCCCATTCAACATTATGCTTAAAAATTTCAAATCACATTCACTACATCAAATATGTGAAAGGTTTCATTTAATAAAAGAAATCAAATACCAATTACGTAATCATAACCCATTACTTCAAGTAATTAAACCCACAGAAATTGGAAACACGGAGAATATTTATTTCTGCAAATTAAACTCGTTCGAATAAAAAGAAAGCGGAATATTTATTTTCAAGAAAAGAAACGCCAGTTTCTGCAGCCGAAAGAATTTCATTTCCTTCTAACGACATCCGGATTCTGTCAATGGTATTAAGACGTTCTTTTCGCTGTTTAATTCCTAAAGAAGAAATTGGATCCTTTGTGGCAGTGACATGACAGGCAGAACCGGTAATTAGTTTTGAATAACGACTTTGTTACACCGCATTATCTTAGGTGGTGGGGATAAGGTATTGAACGAGATAAGAAATTGACTTTGCTTTTGACTACATGTCGTCAATCACTCGTATGTTAGAGTGACGGATAATTACCTGTTTATTTCTAGATACTTCATTTAGAATAGAGTTGGTAAATGTGTG